>JAODKC010000009.1:4160657-4180435 GCA_026777985.1 Mormyrops attenuatus
CCCCCCCCCCCCCCCCCCCGAACTGTTTGCTTAGTGACCTCCTTGCCGTTCATCTTCTCGGCTTACGTGCTAGATGTTTATAAATGGCCCCCCATCAGGCGTGACAATGTGCCTCGGTACGCTACTGAGAAAGGATATAACTACTCAGCCTAATAAACAGGTACAGTGGGCAAAGATGGATGTGCCCCAGTAGGTGGCGTAGTGTTTAGGGATTCCCCAAGATCCTGCAATTGTACTTTAGACAAATGTACTTAGCCTGGATAATAATATCCAGCCTTATACATGAATACAGTAAATACATGTAAGAAATGGAATAGTGCTACTGATTAGTGTTGTAACAGGGTTTAGATGTGGAGGTGGGGTACTGTGTCCTTTATATGTATGATGGCTGTGGGCTGTGAATCAGTTCAGTAAATTGTCACGCTTTACAGCTAAACAGTACAGTTTACCATGTACAACATGAATAATAATAATTGTGATGAGATTCTCCTGCTATTGGCTGTTTACTTGCTGTAAGCAGAATGGAGTCGGCGGGTAAATTGCTGAAACAGCTGGACTTCACGGTGGGAGGGGCTGTTGTACCCTTAGTTGGATGGTCACGTTTACCCCGCCGCCTTGATGAGTGAGTACGATGAGCCGTGTAAGCGGCTGAAACGCTCAGTGATAAGATCGTCTTTCTGTCAATTAAAAGATAATTAGTTTGCAGCAATTTGGGCTTCATTTATGAATATTCAGTATGTTGGTGGTGATTGGCAGACCCTGGCCACACCCACATTTTAATTGGCTGTCATTATCCCTCTTATGTTTCTCTGTTACCTTTCTGTGGAGCGTCAGAGCCCTGGGATGTCGAGTGTTGCGGGGTCTGGATCGCTGTGCGTCTCCTTGCCCGTTCAGTGCACAAAGAGATAACTCAGTGTTTCCTTTCATTTGGGGCTTCTGAAGCAGAGACTGAGGCTGTCTCTGTGGCCAGGAGAGAGAGGCAGAGTGGGGAAGACCCTGGAACAGGAACACACACACACACACACACACACAGTCGTGTAATCATATCTTTCTGGGGACCGCTTATTCATTTCTATGGGAAAAATGCTAATGCTAACTATGACACCCTTAACCCCTACCCATCCCTAACCATAACCATAAGTAACCAAACAAAATACAATAGTTTTTGCATTTTTAGTGTTTTCATTGCAGTCACACATTTTTATAAAATAGAGTTTTCCAGGAAACTGGTCCCCATAAGGCAAAAAAATCAGGTATTCATCACGGTGTGGGGACATTTGGTCCTGCAAGGAAAGGTATACCTGGACCACACACACACACACACACACACACAGACACACACACACACGCACACAGACAGACAGACGTGTACTCATATCTTTGTGGGGACCGTCCATTAATTTCTATGGGAAAAACCCTAATCCCAGCAATGACAACCTTAACCCCTACGCAGCCCTAACCTTAACCATAAGTGACCAAACAAAATAAGAGACTTTTGGCATTTTTAGTTTTTTGATTGTGGTCACAGATTTTTATAAGATTGAATTTCCCCCCTAAGAAATGACAGGTTTTTTTTATCATATTTATCACATTAACAGGCTTTTTTTAATCACAACCATGTAATGTATATCTCACGCACATGTACATGCTCATTCACACACGATCACACACATGGACACAGACACACAGTGAGAACCTGCAGAACAATCCAGATGCACGTTTATGATATAGAACAGCTAAAGTACAACCTAGAAATTTCACGTTAACAAGAATTTAAAAATTTTGCTGTATTGTATGTTTCCAAATTGCCTTCCAATACCTATATTTTTAGTGTTTCTAGGCCTATTGTTTTTTTTGGTGTTCGTAAATTCGAAAGCTGTGTAATGAAAGTCATCGCTTTCATTTTTCTGAAGTCATTTTGTCTTCCGAAAAAAACAAGCGTTTCCTGTCGTGTCCTTAGGTGGGGGCTCAAATGTCCTTACGCCTCCCCCGCAGAATTACTATACAGTCGCACAGGAAGCCAGCTCATTCATGCCCATCTTGCCACCCTGTTCGCTCATATTTTCCTGACGGAGTCCACTTGTTGCGTTACATGTTGTTCTGTGTGAATTTTCTGGTTTTAGTCGTCCTCGAGAATGCCTGTTAGATGACCTAGATTTGCCCGCTGGCCGCGGTCCTATCTGTACCTCTGCTACCAAGATTGCCTAGTATGGCACGCCGAAATGCAGCGTGATGCACATTCAAACAGAGCATTTAATTAACTGCTTAGTAAAGGACAATCTCTGAAGGACTGACGCTGATGGTTTAATTAGCATTTTAATAGATTGAAAATTAAAAATGTGACTCTTCAGGACTGTAAACAACGAAAGTTGTAGCAGGGCAATGTTTCCAAAAGGTGTGGACAGATTAGAAGAATAGAAACACTTGGGGCACAAACTGTAAAAAACACACATTCGCTTACTGTGCGTTTCAGTTTTGTTTGATGTGATTCACCAGGGCAGACAAAAGACTTACATAAACTTTATTTTTCTGTGTGGGTTTTATATATGTGTGTATTTACTGACACACAATGCCTCTTGCTTTGAGCTTTTTTACATCAAAGGATCCATTTGGTAAGAAAATAAATTTATCTTGTTGTGGCGTGTTTCCAGTGAATTTTCACCCGAATCGTCTTACCTTAATCTTTCACGGCGTGCCATTCGATCTGTGCACCTTTCTGCTCCTTATTCCTCTGAGCCGCAGCCATTTCGGACTTTGCGGAAACCACACGATCGTAATCTTTGGACTTTGATTTCATTTCGGGAAAGGGCTCCGTCTCCGAGAGGCGGCGGGGGAGTTGGGAGGACTCACTCAGCCCCCTCTTTGTTTTTCCTGCTGGACATGCCCCCCCCACCCCCCTGTTTAATACCCTCCATGAATCTCAGCTGAACGCAGGTGATGAAAAGGTGATGAAGGGCTGCCTGAGTACGGTGATCGGTGGATGATGCCCTCAGGATGAGCTTCCTCAGGTCCTCACACGGTGCTCGCTGCTGCAGACATTACAGGCTGTGCTCTTCTAAGGCCAGCGGAGAGTACTACAGTAACTGAGTGGCTCGTTAGGCTGAACTTCCACCCAAAGTGACTTTATAAACCCGACCCTAAGCCTAGCCTTTCACATGCCTGTTAGATTATTTTAATCTGTAGCATGACGAATTATACTAATCGCGTGTTTGTTAGGTGTCACTCCCCCCGTCTCGTTTTTCCACCGAGCAGTGGACCAGAAAATGAAATTGGATTGTCGGATCAATGAGCTGTGTCGGTTGGCGATGCTGTAACTCTGGAGAGCCGGTTAGCCGGCGGGCGGCTCACGGCAGTCGTGTGGGGGCCATTCACACTGTCCGGGCTGCTCCAGACTCTCCTGGAGGTCCACAGGGGTCCTCTCCTGTGGTTCGGACCCTCTGCCGGTTCCATCATCAACTTCACCAGAACCACAAGGAGAGACTGCAACTGTGTGGCCGCGCGCGACTCCTCAGAAGCCTGTCACTGGCTGTCATGTTTATGTCATCGGCGGAGCGTGTGATGTGTGTGCAGCCCATTATAATCTCGTTCCATGCTTCACTATGAGTGTTTATAAACTGTCAGATGATTGATTACGTTTACTTAGCGCTCATTAAAACGTGCCACCTCATTTAAAGGTTTACAGTGTAATTATACTGAAATGATTACATTGTGTAGTCATCGAGCTATAGAAGTGAAAATACCAGTTCTAAACACTAGAATACTGAAGTTCCTGCTTCCACTTTCCTGCTTGCATCCTGGTAAGTGGACTGACCTCCCAAAACCTAAATATTTAACCTCCACCTGAATTTCAGAGAGTGTCTGTCATACCCCCTTCCCCCAGCCCTGCTCAGGAGAGGCGTTAGACAGCTGGTTCTGTACCACTTCACAAAGGACACAGAAAGATCCGGTGCTGGGCTCCGCTGGGTCTGCATCCGAGCTCCAGGCTACCCGGGGAAGGTCACCTACAGAGGGATCTTTACTGCCCTTTCAACTCGGGCACATGTCAGGGGTCAGGGGTCCCTGGCAGGGGAATCGATCCACTGGCGAAAACCTGCAAGAATGCTGCGACCGCCCGCTTCATTATGGCCCGTGATGAAATGAAAATGGACGCGTCTCATCGGCACTTGGGCTCTACTGATGAGGAATAAGTGTCTAAATCAAATTACAGCACTGGCCTTGGAATTGCATTTGAAGAGGTTACATCAGTGAGATGGATTGGGTCCAAACTGACTGCGGACATGGCCTGGAATACAAATAAGATTATTAACAAAAATAGTATCTTTTTTGTGACTTGGTTCTTCAGTCGCCCCATTCTGGACAGAAAAAAATGATGCAAAATTAAAAAATAGTTCAAAAAAAAAAATTCACACTCGAAATGCATTTCATTACTTCTTCATTACAGACAAGAACTTCTCCTCATGTGAGTCTGCAGCCGCAGGGTTAAAGTGCTGCTTCGCCTGACCCCCCCACGTGTTGGGGGAGGAGTCAAAGAGCTGCTGTAACAGGATCCAGGCTGAGTGCTCTGCAGGTTCAGTGCAAGAGCAAGACAGAGCGGGAGTACAGATTGCAAGGGCCTGGCGCACGCTGTCACAGCGGGGAGGCAATCGCACGTCCCGCTCCTTGGCTGCTGCTGCCGACAGACACGGCACTCTGTCCCTGGGAATGATCTCCACCGATGGGCTGGCAAGGTCACAGCGAGTGAGTCTCTGATCATTAACTACTACACGGGCAGGTTAGTTACTCATTTACCTCTGATTACTCCGTCCGCTTTCACATGGCCATTTTGGTGTGTTAACTCCGAGCGCGTTTGTGAGTAGTCCTGAATTAAACCTCGTGGAGTGTGCGTATGTGAGTGTTTACAGGGTAACGGAGCCGAGCGCCGCCCTCGAACCGGGGGCCTCTCAGGAGCTCGGGGAGTGCGTTACAGCTGGCGAGCTCTCTGCTCTCACACGCTGCGTGGCTCGCGGTTCTGAGCGTACTATGGTGGGCTCCTTGGTACCGCTGTGTTCTGACCACTTTCTGTTATTATGGCATCATAGATGTCTTTTTCCCATTGGTAGCACAGATCAGTGTTGGTTGGGTTGACCTGTCCTCTCTGTACCTTCCAGGGGACCTTTAAGGGAAACACCTGCATCCCTATACAGGTATTTCAGGTCGACATCAGGGTACGGCTGGCTCTCCGGCATAATGGGTATTTTTCTGGTGAGCCGATGGGTATGTGGACTGGCAAACATTATCCCGCCTCGCTAAAGTTATCATGGGCTTCCACCTTTCCCTCCTGCTTGGCAAAGACACTCCTAAGTCGAGGCCCGATGTTCAATCTCAGTCCAGCCCCGGTAGAGAGACAGCAAGGCTTTTCATGACTAAGGAGCTCCCTTTGAAGAGAGACATGAACTGCAGTTTGACAGCCTGCGTGACTGCGATGTATCGGATTTCCGCTGTTTCCAAATGCGGCCCTCCAGAAGAAGGACACTTTGCAGGAGCTCGGCCTCTACTCAGCAGGGCGCGTGTCTGTCTGCTGTTTACCGATTGGGGGCATTGATCTACAGGCATGCAGCAGAGAGATGGCTCCAGTCCGATTCGCTGGAAGCAGCCCAGCGGTACATTTCAGTCTGAAGGGCAGCAGTGTGCATTGACAGTCGCGCAGCACGGACACGGAGGCGTCCAGCGGCTTATGAAAGGCATCAGGATCTGGTGCCATGGTGAATCGGGTCTCTGCACCCTGAGGTCACTCCCTACAAAACTGGTAGCTGAACAGGTTCTTCTTTTAAACTGGGCATGTGCAGTGTGATAAAAGTCCGCAGTCCCACAGTTTGTCTTTTTAGGTGTTCCATTATTTATAGGTATGTTTTTTCAGAATGGCCCCCGGGGAGCACCTTACTGGGTAATATCTCGCGTCGGACCAGCCACGTGCATTCAGGCTGAGACTTGGACCCCCTGGGCAATGTTTACCAGATCATCAAAATGCTGCCTGAGGCTCTCGGCAGATCAGAACCCAGTTTCGGTGGTCCTTTCACATGTAGAGTGGAAATGGAAGGGAGAGGAGTCCCCGTTCGGCCCCTGTGCTGATCGCAGCAGAGGGGCTTTCCTCTGATGTGGTGCCATGCAGCTCCTCACATGGGTAAGATGTCGTCCTCAGTGTGAAAGCCTGTTTTCCTGGATCCCGTTTCATCCCAGATGGCTGCGGAGTGATTACGAAGCTGACAGGCAACATCTACGAAATGCTGGAGAGCAGGTGGGAGGGTCAGCCTGGAGCAGGCCTGGCTCTGTAGGGCCGGGGTGGCAACGAGCACAAGAACGTTGGCTTCAGCTCCCCTCAGTGGGGTCAGGTTCATCAGGATGTGGACATTTAGTAGTTAATGATTAAAAGGCACAAAGCTTATCTGGAACCATCTCTGGGGAGTTACAAAATGCTTTTTTTTGGGCTGCAGAAGTCCAGTCACGGTAGAGAGGATATTTCAGCACGTCAGCTCTGTCTAACAACCCTTAGATTACCCATGTGCTCGCCTCACAGGTCGCCACTCACAGGCCGCAAGGCTGACTAATAAAAATAGCCCTCCCCGGCTCGCCCCTCCCTCGCCAACAGTGATTGGATATCCGGACATTCCAGGTCCTTCACTCCTCCAGGAGGAGATTCTGAACCCCCCCAGACGTGACTCTCACGGGCTAACCCTACACACAAATGTGTATGTTTTTGTCATGAGACCCTTACATAAGATCCCCTGTGCACTTGTTTTGGGAGGCAGGAAAGCAAACAGACTATTCCTGCTTATTCTGAGAAGGGAAAATTAAAAACAGGTTGACATGCGAGGGGAGGAAGGACAGATGGCTGAAATAAAATCATTCCATGCAGATCTGAATCATGAGCTGGTCTTGTAGCAGACGCCCGCGTGCTTCACATTAAACCGCGGCTCTGAGCCTGAGGTCAGCTGCACTCACACTATCGCCGTATCTCTGCCATAAATCGTGACATTTTGCAAGCAGGGTCTTGCAGATGCATAGATAGAAATGAGAAGTTTGCAAAAGGCAGACCCTCACGTGGACAGCAGCTCAGTCAGCTGTGGTCAAAATGAATTGCAGATGATGCTTTACATGAGTGTCTGCCAGACTGGACTGAGCACCAGCAGTCAGTTCACGCTTTTGCTCCCTCCGAGGTCCGTATCAGACAGTCCACATGTCCAGTCCTACCGGCAGCTGGGAGGGAGCAATAACATGGACTGTCTGTTGGTCCCCGAGGACCAGATTGGGAGACTGCTTTACATGTTTCTGTGGGAGAAGGTACCACCCTGAAATTTGATGAAAGGCTTTGATTGTTACTTGCATTTATGAGCGCCCCCCCACCCCCCAGGCAGGTGTTTTGCCTGTTGACGGTCCATGTTTCATGATGCTAGGCTCTAGATCTCTGCCTTTTCTCGCCTGGCTGGCAGTCTGCCCTGCAGGAAGGGGGCGCTCTGGCCGTGATTCACGGCCAGCACAAGGGTGCCGTTTCTCCGGTGCCAGCTGGGAGCGGGCTGCTTAGCATGCAGGTGGGGGCTCGCCATTGGGGGCCGAGGTGATCTGCACACCCGCTCAGCCGTCGCCCCCCCAGCTGCCCGGGACAGCTGTGATTGTCGTAATGCTATAAAAGGGGTGAAAATAATATTGGCCACTCGGTCTATATTACCTTGCATTTACAGCTCTGTTTTTGTTGCCGCTGTTATGTTTTTTTAATGATTGGAATGTAGGAGAGCCTTAAAGCCCACAGCTTACTGCCTCAATGAAAATCCGATACAGTGAGCAGTCTGGGGTCATCGTGCTGCTTTATGGGTCTTAAAGGCAGCTAGCTGTCGGAGTGTAATGCAGCATTTGGGATCTGTCAGGTTCGCCTTGCTTGGGTTGGATGAGGCGAGGCACCAGCGCAAGAGAAACTGGATAGGCTGGCAGGCCATTGCAGGGAGGGCGGGCCATTGCAGGGAACTGGCAGGCGGGCAGGCGGGCGGGCAGGCAGGTGGGCAGGCGGGCGGGCCATTGTAGGGAACTTGTTTCTTATATATTTGTTGCTGATTTTTTCCTGCTTTGGTGGAGTTTGCTTTAGATTAGTGTTTCTCAACCCAGCCCCCAGGGACCCTCAGACAGTCCCCAAACTGTCCCCGAGGACTGGGCTGAGAAACTCTGCTTTAGATCATGCCTGTCTCACTAGATGTCTGGTGTCTGCTTGCGTGTGGAAGCGGAGGTGTGATTTGCTGTGATCGATGCTCAGCCCCTAACAGTGAACTCAGCAATACAGGAACATCATGGAGCTTTTGAATCTGACAGGCATTTGCAGAGTGTCAGCAGCGTGACAGTGATGACTGGTAAACGTGACCCGTGGGCGGGCAGGCGGGCGGGCAGGCAGGCAGGCCATGTCCTTTACCAGGACAGATCACCCTGACCTGACAGATTTCAGCACACAGTATTACTGCACCCCTCCTCCTATCCAAAAATGGCCCCTTTTAGTCCCGTGGCTATAAAAATTTAACTGGGCTCAGTCATTTTCAGTCTTGCCATGTGCCCCTGATGAAAGGCATCGTTCAGGACCTGCTGATACCTGATCTGACCTTAACTTGGCCGAGTTCGTAGAAGCTTTGATTAATCCACCCTGTCATTGTGTGTTAATGCCTTTGCCTGGAACTAAACCTCATTTTTCTCCTCAGGGTAATAGTGAGAATGATTCTTAAGTATATAGATGTTTAAAGAACTCAAGTCCCTGAAACACAGAGCCCTGCAAAGTCTTGCCCAGTGTAGATTCTGGATCCTCAGAGTCTGGAGTCTGAAATTCAGAGTGATGTTCTGAGGACCTGTGGCTGAGTGTCTCTGTTGTGAGGCTGAGGCTTGAGGTTCTTCTCAACCTCCAAAGTGTGGTCATGTTATTCAGTTTGGATACAGGAGGGATGTTCTCTGTAGGTACTTCTGTGGCACCTCATACTCTAACGACCCCCGGTGACCTGAGTGACAGGCTGGCAGTTCCTAAAATGGTTACGTGTGTGTGTGTGTGTGTGTGTGTGTGTGTGAGAGAGACCTTCTAACAGCTTATCACTTCTTCATTTTCTAAGCTGTTCCAGCTAATGTTGTGTAACATCGAGCAGCTGTGCCTTCAGAGCCACGTCGATGCTTGCTGGCCTCCATTATAGGGTCCACCCTGTCGTGCTAACCCACACGGGAAGGCCTTGAACCCAAGCCCAGTCGCATCATTAAAAAGATCAGTATTATTAAAGGGGAGGGGGTTTGTCTGTTTGCACAAGATTGGGAGGTTTGGGCTCCGATAGTGATCCTCATGCTCGGTATGTGGGAGTGCTGGACGCACGGTGATATCATAATACAAACTGTGTTTCTGTGGCAGTTAGCGACCCGGGGCGGGTGTGTGGGAGGGAAAGGGGGGTTCCCTCCCCGCTCAGCAGGGGCCACGGGCCACCAAGGGCACTTGGCTGTTGGAACACTGACAGAAAGCGGAATGGAACATTATGGTCGCGTGTTCCTGTTTGGACCGCTGATGGCGCCTCTGCTCGTTTGGACCGTAACCTGAGCGCACAGATGGTAAACAGAGTGTGTTTGTGTTGCATAACTCTGTCCTTCCGCTGAATCTGGAAAGGGATCCCTCCTATTTCCCTTTACGTCCACAAAACTGGCAACGTCTGTTGATTCAGAAGCAAATCACAACAGTCGTCTGATGTTTCACCATTGAGTGCCTGGGAAGCATTTCAGCTTGCAATCACTGAGAAGACCAGCAGCTGCAAGGCCTTTGTGAGCCGAGCTTGAGTCTCCACTGGATTCAGCACTGGATTCATCGTTGACAGCCACACTGGGGGAGGCACTGGAACTCTGTCCACATGGAAGGTCCAGCGATGCTCTTTGTGAAGGTCACTGGGGAACCGTCCATCTACTTTGCTGCTTACAAACAACATTACGATCCAACTACTCGATGCAGCTGGAGTCATAAATAATAGGTCAGGTTTATTGCACGGACAATACACACACAGTGCAACAGTGACAAACGAGAGGACGAGCAATGAGAAATCAAAAGTTAATTGAATGCAAAAAGGAGGAAATGGAATCCACTGAGAGGAAATGGATCACAAAAATAGGAAATGGAATGCAACAGCAGGAAACAGAAACAGAATGCAACAACAGGAAATGGAACACAACAGGAGGAAATTAAACTGAACAGGAGAAAACACAGTGGAACACAATGGAACACAGCAACAGGAAATGGAACACAACAACAGGAAACGGAGAAAGAGAATGCAACAGCAGGAAATAGAACACAACAGGAGGAAACAGACACAGTATGCAACAACAGGAAATGGAACACAGCAACAGGAAACGGAGAAAGAGAATGCAAGAACAGGAAATGGAACACAACAGGAGGAAACAGAACACAACAAGAGGAAACAGACACAGTATGCAACAGCAGGAAATGGAACACGACAACAGGAAATGGAGAAACATAATGCAACAAGAGGGAGCAGATCTCAAAAATAGTAAATAGAATGCAAGAGCAGAAAATGGAGAAACAGAATGGAAGAAGATGAAAAAGAACACAACACCAGGAAACGAAACTCAAGAGGAGGAAATAGAAAAACAACAATGGGAAACAGAAAGAGAATGCAACAAGAGGAAGCGGAACACGATAGGAAGCAGAGTGACAATAAAGAATTGTGGCACCAAGAAAATACTTCTTTGGATATGTCCTTGAAATGTGATGGCCATTTGTCCTAGAGGGGCACAGATTTGCAACCTGGGGGAGGGAGGGTCTGTTGCACCTGTAATCGAGGTTCCTAGATTGAATTTCTCCAGGTAAAATATTGCGGTGCCGTAATTGGATTAAATTGTAAGTCCCTGTGGATGCTAACCCTAGCTCAGAACATGAATCATGTTCATAATACTCTTCTCCTGGGGGCACGTGGAGGATTTTGTCGATACTTTTTGTTGAGCTTGGCAGTTGGCGTGTCCTCACCCGCCCGCCTGCCAGCCCCGTCTGTGATCGCTCTGTTCAGTCATGCTCCTGTTTAACAACGGACGGGTACCATGGTGTGAGTCGGGCAGAGCACGCGAAGCTCCACTGGTGATTCCTTTATGTCCTTGCCTGTACTCTCACCATAGTGTAAATTTAATTTAATAGCGATGCCTCTAGAAAGTTTCTTGTGCCTTACTGTCCAAGCAGTTCACTGCATTGTAATGAGCGCCAATTAAAGAGGCTGCTGGGTAAAATCGTCCATTTTAGTGAAAGTTATCTCTTAGGAGCAAATGTCCTTTGTCACTCTCAATGACAGCATCACACACCTCCAGAAAGTGCCTCTGACTGCACAGAATGTTCTAGACTGGCAGCAGAAAGATGGGGAGTACCACCTAACTATTATTATAGGGCATGATGACTACCCCACTCAGAAGGGGTGCGACAAACCATATGAGACAGTTTGATATTTATCTTTGTGTGTGTGTGTGTGGGGGGGGGGATTATGTTTATTTTACATTGTGGGGACCAAATATCCCCCACAATGCAATAACAACCAGTTATTTTGATGTTGTGGGGACCATTTTTCAGGTCCCCACAAAGATCTGTGAATGCAATCAAAAAACTAAAAATGTGATATTTTGTTTGGTATCCTGCATATATACATACACATGCAGCCATTTCAGGAACTGCCAGCCCTATGTGTGTATGGCTATATACACTGTATATTGTGTATGTGTGTGTGTGTGTGTGTGTGTGTGTGTGTATATATATATATATATATATATAATATATATCATTCATTGGGAGTGTTGCTGTCGTTTTGCCGATTGAGGATGTTGATGATACTGACTATGCAGTTGATTAGAATTGCTGAAGGTGTGGGGGCCCCACACTCTCTTACCCGATGGAGGGTGACGAAGGCTACGCTGCCTTGAGAGGCCCGAGAGGTCCTCTAAGGTGCACGTGGGTCGTTCTGGGGTCCGGGAGAGCCCGGTTTCAGCTGGTGCCGTGGGGGGCGGTAGCTCTCCTAGTTTGTAAACGTTGCCATCCCGCCAGCTGGAAACTGAGCACAAGACACGGTCCAGAGAAATAGATGCAAAAATGGTGATTGCAGCTTTTGGAAACGCAGATTACTGAGCGGCTCTGCGTTTGGAATCTCGGCATGCCTATCCCGGGGGGGGGGGGGGGGGGGGGGTCCTTAAGGGGGTTTAAAAATTAAAAAAAATGGGTTGTGGTGCGCCCCCCCGGCCCCCGCCCCCCCCCCCCCCCCCCCCCCCCCCCCCCCCCCCCCCCCCCCCCCCCCCGCCCCCCCGGCCCGCGGCCCCCCCCCCCCCCCCCACGCAGGGCTTTTCAGCTTTAAAAAAGCTGGGTGATGGTGCGAGCCAGCTGGCTGGGAGGTGGGTATCCCTGACTCGCGTTGCATGGTGATTTGATTGCCAGGCCGATACCCGGAGGCCCCTTAAATGATGAAAGGCCTGATGAGGCTGCATGAGCAGGTATATTCCGGGGAATCCGTCCTGGGCCGCGGCGCTGCTTCTCAGCTCCCTGACTCTGGCGTCCCGCTCTGTTTCCATCTGAGTCGTCTGCTGCATTTTAAATGACACAAGTTCTTCTTTCTTCTGGCCCCTGCTGCCTTTTGCAAGTCATTTAAAAAAACGTCACAGAGTGACTGTTTTTCCATCAATTTTTATTGATTATTAGGAAAGTCCCCCCAGCAGGTGGAGGCTGACATTTTTAAATGCTGCTGAAATGTGAACGTATCTGTTCTGATCAGGCTTGCAAGTCTGGTGGATTCTGTCCTGCTAAATGTCTCTAACAAAGAGCTTGGTGTTGTTTGCTCAAGACGATAACAAACGGCAGCACGGCGCTGGCACGCCCACGGCTTGTGGACTCTCCCGCACTGACCCTGCCAGCGATCGCCCAGGAAGCCTGCTTGCGGCGTATAGAGCGCTATTTGTGTGCGGATCCGGGACACACCCCCAGCACCGTAAAGGTCAGGCATTTCCCAAGTGCCCACAATGAAAGGAGTGAGTGAGGCCAGCCCTGGGGGTCGCGGCGTGTAAAGTGCTGCTCCGGTGATTCACACCCAGCGTCCGTGTGAGGAGGAGCTAAGGAGAGATGCAGGGTGCATTTGCGGATGTCATGATCTGTTTCCGTTCCTGTTTGGCCAGCAGAGGTCACTGGTCATCCCATAATCACCTGCCAATCATGTTCCTTGTATATATGTGCCTGTCCTCACTGTGTTTCTCAGCTCGGTCATTGTCATTCATGTACAGTCTGGTCTGTGTCCTTAATAAAGTTCCTGTCCGCCCCAAAACTGCTACATCTGGCTCTTATCTTGCCTGATGCTCACGGCAGCGGATGGGCCGAGGCTGAGACGGGCTTAGCGAGATGGGATCAGCACACGTATCATCAGGCTTTTGTGTGTTTTTACATCCTTGATGATTTAAGGTTGATCAATCAATGCAGGAGACCTTCCAAGTTTGTTGGTCTGCACTGTCCCCTGATTGTAAATGGGAGAGAGTAAGTCTCCTGGAATCACTCTGAGAGAGTGTCTCTCTTGTGGCAGGCAAGCCCCTGAATGTACGGGAGATGGGTTTAACCCGTTCGCCTCTTAGGTCTGGCAGGGCTCACCTTCTAATTATATGGTGGCGCATGGAAGCAATCAGTCTGTTTCAGCTCAGCCGTGAAGGAAAACGGCTCTGATTAAGATCTGTGAGCTGGACGTGAAAGCTGAGAATGCAGATGGGAGTTCGGGATTACTTTTCCCCGGACGGTTATTCTGAGATAATCTTTGGTTTGAGAATGCTTCTGCTGAGGACGGGGGCGATCTCGCACCCTGACCTACTTCCTTCTCCTGAGTCCGTCTTCCTCCTGAATCCGGTGTTCCCTGTGCTAGTGAAATTCACACCTGTGTCACACACTTGGGAGTGAGTTTCAGCCTTTCTGTGGGTAGAAGAACGTTGTCCAGAGTGTCACGGCTTATTATCACGTTTCTGTGCGCCTGTAAGTAACACCATCCCCATATGCTCCAGCCAGAGAGTACGAGTGATTCCGAGTCTGACACATCCTGTAAAGTGATACGTATCGACACACAGCAGAGTCCCAGATTTCTTGTCAGTCCATCCGTCCGAATGGAGGCAGAATCCTAAGCAGAAAGGCAAAGTTTTCACCTAAAATGCCACAAAAGGCTGTTTTTTCCCAAAAGATGGATATTTTAAAAGTGACTTGTCCTGTTTTTCATTGCAGGCTTTTCTTTTCAAAGTGGCACCGTGAGTGAACAATCTGGTTATTAAACATAATAAGAATATAATTTCCTTTGTGCGAGGGGCTGTGGATCTGCACCACTAATCTCTTGAGGTACCTGCCTGTTCGGGGATCTGGGCGCGCCGGCTAATATTTCGCCTACAGTGAAACACAAACGCGTCAGGCGAAGGGAGTGTTCAGTATATTCAGGTTGTCCATTTAAAGGTTTCATTTTTTTCTCATTAACAGAAATATTTGCTTACAAGTGAAGCTTTTAGGCTTAAAGACTATAAAACCTCCTACACTTGGATTAATCAGAGTCCTGCCTGCAGGTTTTTTCTTTTTATCATTGGCAACACTTTTCACTCCAGTCTACGTGTGTAAAAGCCTGATTTCACAAATCAAAGTGCACTAAGAGACGTGCTGGATTGAAATCCACTGTTATATATGGGAAACTGTTGTAAAAGCCGGCGGTAATATTTGCCTGATGTCTATCTTGTAATCTTTTAACTGCATTCAAATAATCATTTGCAGAATTGAGGTAAGAGCTAACTTAACTGTTTCAGAGGATTGAGTTTGGATTCCATTCGTTTGCATTTGGAGTTTTTGTGTTGGGGGTTGGAGGCACACATGCTTGCCATTCCTCCTCATTGGAGGGAGATGCGGGGGAAGGGTCACTGCCTACCCAACCCTCCAATGACCTCTGGGTGTCGTCCTTTTTGGAGATGGAGGCTGGCATCTGCCTGTCTGCCTGTCCCTGGATGATATGTTAACCTAAAGGAATCTGAGGAGTGTCTTGTCTCTGGAGCACATGGAGAACAGGCCCCGGTGAAGCCCTCCTCTGCGAAGCAGAAGCATGATGCACCTTGCCGAGAGCCTCCAGAACGGCCCCAGATCCCTGCTTCTGACTCTCTGCACGTCAGCAGACTCTCAGCTGTTAGTCAGGCAGCTCTCCTGCTCATGGTCTGTTTCTGATATTCCAGTTTCACTAAACATCAGACAGAATCTAAGAGGAAAGAAAACAAGATGTTGAGAAGAAAAGGGGCTGCGTGCAGCAGCAGTAAGGTGGTAGTGACCATCTTGACTTCCTTGAGTGTGTGGCGCAGCTGATTAAGCCTGGTCTGTCACCTTCCAGGCTGTCTGGGTGTGAGACAGAGCAGTCCTCAGAATGATAGCACTTTGGTCATGCTTAATATAGCCCCCAACAGGCCCCCTCTGACCCTGCTGAAGGTAAGCGATGGGAAGATAAATGTGTTTTTCATTCATCAATCACCATTCGAGCTCTCCAGTTCACTACGGCAGCGATTTAACCATTGCAGTCCTAAAGGATTAGGACGATGAGACATGTTTAAGTAACACATCAGACGCAGGTTCATCCTGGCATTCAGCCAAAGTTTGTGGCTCCTCTGTGTTTCCGTAGGCTGTGTGTCAGCAGCCTGCGTGTGTGAGGTCACGGGGGCACGGGCTGAATCAGCAGCTGAACAGACTGAGCGATGCGGCAAATCCATGACGAGCAGCTGCGGGCTGGGTCCCGCTCCGATCAGGCCGAAGGCGTACACGGCCGGCATTTGGCGAGCCATGCTGGCTCTGAGAAGCTCTGCAGTGACGGCCATACGGATCTGCTCGTCTGCCCTACTTGACTCGTTCACAATGCATGGAACGCCACCAGCTGCATTATTCGATATGCTTGGCGAAAACGGAAAGAAGGAGCAGATGGTGCGTGTCTGAAAGCGGTTAAAATAATAGCACCCTGGCGGCCCCGTGCACACGGTCTTTTGGAGCGCTTCGTGAAGGACAGTGCTGGCTGCTCACTAAGCTCACGTTCCAATCTGGAAGTTTCTCTGCCGCGTGATTAACCGCGAGCCTCGTCCGCCGCCTCCCTGATTTTCTGCGCCTCGTCCCCACAGATAGGAGCCCAGACATTTGCCATACCATCCTTTCAGTCTGATGTGCCGTCTGTGACCGTTTAATTGGATCCAGGCCCTGGCCGCAAGACACGCTGTGATCTGGGAAACAAAAAAGCTTACAGTGCACTTAAAGTGCACTTCAGGCCGGGTTACTGTCTGCCTGCTCCGGGGAGCAGAGGTCCTGACCCTCGGCACAGGCTTCGTGCGGCTAGACGCTTTGGTGCGCTTCAAGACGCTTTGGTGCGCTTTAAATATGTCCTGCCAGCTGCTAAGCTGGAGCCGCTTGTGGGCTCTGAGTGAACCATGCGAGTCTGTTTCCAGTGAGAGGAGGTCGCTCCTGTGGAACGATGAACGTTCAAACCGCATTTGTGTCACAGAAACTCCGCCCCTCGGACCAGCACTGCGTCCCAGTTCTGTTACTTCAACTGTATTTTCTGTCAAATTAGCATTACAGCTCATGTTTAGATGTGACTTTTAACATAAAAGGCTGGTGGAAGAATAGTCAAGGTGCCTTTTTAATTTTTTACCTCTTGGCTCATTCTACAGGGAAAACTTAGTGTTTCATCTGAACTGAGCTGCCTGGAAGAGAGTGTGTTTGGTCCACTTCAGACACATATGGAGAGCTTTAGGGCTGAATACTTTTAGACGGCATGAGTATGATTACCCGAGTCCTGAAGGACAGTGGTGAAAACACGAGTGTTTGCTGTTTAAAAACAGGAAGGGCACCTCTTTGGTGATCCTAGTCCATTTTACTGCTCTTGTTCTTCTTATTTAAATGCAGCCGTTTACTGGAGGCCGTGGGAACGAGGCTTTAGCAAATGACAGCTTTCAGTTACGATGAAGCGTCAAGTGCCAACAGCCCTGGGCAACGTAATCAGTGATTTTCAAGGCTTTAAATATGAATGACTTTACTGTCTCCTCTCTCCAGATGCCAGAACCACACTGAGGCCCACCTGAGGAGTCCAGACCTGCGTGGAGGTTCAGAAAGGGTTCTGGCCTGAACCCAGCAGCCCAGTGTCACCAGGGAGAGGTTCGACTTCCCTGCAAAGCAGAAAGCAGGTTCACAATGTGAGGAAGAGCAAGCGTGTGAGCAGAGAGTGAGGAACACAAAGGCGCTACCGAGGGAGAACAGGGCCGTGCTACTGCTGCTCCGGAAGGTTCTGAAGGAGCCGCGTGGTCAGCCGGAATGGGGTGTCTGTGTATGCTGCTGGCCGTCACGCTCTTGGTGACAGACGTTTGTCAGGTGACCTCGGCGGACAGTGATGTCACTCCACGCTTAAGCTTCTCATACAGTAAGTAGAACCATCTTTCTCACATTCTCTCTCATGTCCTCCATCTGTAAGTAATATATTTATACATGTGTAAGTGAATGAATGAATGAATGAATTAATGAGATACATTTATATAGCGCTTTTCAAGACACCCAAAGCGCTTTACAGAAGCAATAGGGAGCCACTTCAAGTAGCACCACTGTGTAGCCCCCACATGGATGATGCAACAGTAGCCATTCGGCGCCAGTACGCTCACCACACAGAAGGTGGTGACGGGGCAGGAGAGGATTCACCAGTTAGATATAGGGGATGGTTAGAAGGCCAGACCTGATAGGGCCACAGTGGGCAATTTTAGCCAGGACATCGGGCTACCACCTCTGCTCTCTTGAAAGATGCCCAGGACATCAGGGTACCACCTCTGCTGTCTTTCGAAAGATGCTCTGGGACCTTCTGTGACCTCAGAGAGTCAGGACCTCAGTTTTATGTCTTAGCCATTTTTACAGCACGGTGTACACATCACTGCACTGGGGCACTGGGATCCTCACAAACCACAGGATGGGCTAATCTGTTAGCCACGCCAGCACCTCTTCCAGCAGCAGCTTAGCTTTTCCAGTTGATCTCCCATCCAAGTAGGTATACATAAGTATGTTTACCTAAGGCTTGCATTTATCAAATGCAGTGGTTCGCAACCCAGTCCTCAGGGACCCCAGACAGTCCTCATTTTTGCTCCCTCCCAGCTCCCAGCCAATCAAGAATGCCAAATACCTGGTACAGGTGTTAGGAGCTAGGAGGGAGCAAAACTGTGGACTGTCTGGGGTCCCTGAGGACTGGGTTGGGAACCACTGATCTAATGGGAAGCACAGAGGCAGACATTCTGTGTCAGTCTGAGGCTTTCATGCTGGGAATGCTGGGATTTGTCTTCATTGAGCAGTGGAGTCCTTTACTCACTGTGGCCAGTGTTTGGTGGGAAACCTACATTTACAACGGCAAAGAGACCAGCTTGAGCACAGTACTCTCAAGAACTTAGACATGCATTCAAAGGTTTAATTTAAACTGAAGGAGAAACAGTAATTATTTTGGTGTAAATACATCTTCTGCAAAGGGTTGAGGGTTTCGTTTGAGAGGTCTGGGTACTTTATGGGTCACAAGCAGCTGAGATCCACAGTGAGAATGCACCGGGTTATTACCCTGTGAAGAATGACGGCCCTTGCACATGCATGCTAACCCTTTAGCATGTTTACAGTGATCCCTGGGGTTTGCCTACTAGACAGACACAATGCCCTGCAGAGCTGATTATCCTGTGGATTATTTTGGGGAAAAGTCTTGTTGACCTTGGTCTGACATCATCATCAGGGATTATGGGGAAGGTCTCGGCTCCCCTGTTTGTCACAATGACCTTGAGGACAGCCTGTGCTCTTTCAGAGTGTTACCATGAGCGGACATGACAGCTGTGCTGGCTGACTGAGTGGGTGAGGGGTGTGGCCTGAAAGGGGAAGCGGCCAATGATCAGATACTCTGTTACGGGTCACGGCAGGGCGAGCGGCTCGCTGAGCAGCTCCAGCTACAGGCACCACCAAGGCCCACGTTTATCCTTTCAGACGTTCCCAACCTGCGGTACGGCCTGCAAGAGCATGATCCTAGAGAAAACTCAATGAAGAATTTGAGTTTTCTCTAGTTATGTTTTAAGCATCCATACAGATTGGGGGGGGGTTTGCTTTTTTCCCCAGATGGACGAGAGTCATTTAGCTTTTCTTCATAGCAGATGTTGAGAACAAGCTCATTAAAAAGGGGAAAATGGTAGGTCTCTTCAGGTAAAGAAATTAGTTTGTCAGCTATATAGCAGTTTAGACAGTGCCTGTGTTCTATCCTGATCCCTCTCTGGATGCCCTCCTGATCCCTCTCTGGATGCCCTCCTGGTCCTTCTCTGGATGCCATTCTGGTACTTCTCTGGATGCCCTCCTGGTCCCTCTCTGGATGCCCTCCTGGTCCCTCTCTGGATGCCATACTGGTCCCTCTCTGGATACCCTCCTGGTCCCTCTCCGGATGCCATACTGGTCCCTCTCTGGATACCCTCCTGGTCCCTCTCTGGATGCCCTCCTGGTCCCTCTCTGGATACCCTCCTGGTCCCTCTCTGGATACCCTCCTGGTCCCTCTCTGGATGCCATACTGGTCCCTCTCTGGATACCCTCCTGGTCCCTCTCTGGATACCCTCCTGGTCCCTCTCTGGATACCCTCCTGGTCCCTCTCTGGATGCCATTCTGGTACTTCTCTGGATACCCTCCTGGTCCCTCTCTGGATGCCATACTGGTCCCTCTCTGGATACCCTCCTGGTCCCTCTCTGGA
>JAODKC010000009.1:4186245-4217828 GCA_026777985.1 Mormyrops attenuatus
CCCCCCCCCCCCCCCCCCCCCGGGGGCCCGGGGCCCGGCCGGGGGCGGGGGGGCGGCGGGGGGCCCGGGGGGGGGAGGAGGGGGTTGAGGGGACCCCCCGCGGGGGGGGGGGGGGGGGGGGTGTGTGGCCAGAGGCAAGGAGGGACCAGTTCACAGTGCCTCGCGTGTCAAAGCAACTTTGCAGGACCAATTCCTCTCACTGTGGCTGGTTTCTGTCCTTCATTGGTCACTATGCTTACATGGTTTAGAACATGAATGACATAAATTTCTCCTAATCTTTGGGTCGAGGAGAAAAGAACGTTATCGATCCCGGGAGGGTAGCATTGCAAAGTTAAATCCCAAAACGACAGTCTCCCAGCAGACAGTAACCAAAGAAATAAATTTTATGACAGTGTATAATACAGTGAAATTGGTAGTAAACGTGATATTTAGTGCATTGATTTAAGTTGAAATTTCGCCTCTAAACCCAGATATTAACTTCCAATCTGTCTCCTGCAGACCCGGCCTTCGTGGGATCGGCTTACATCCATGAGAGCCTCCCCAGTGACAACCCACTCGGCGATGACGATAAGATTTACTTCTTCTTTAGCGAAGCGGGGCGGGAGTTCGATTTCTTCGACAACACCGTCGTGTCACGCATCGCACGTGTGTGTAAGGTGAGAGGCTTGGGGTTCGCTAGGAGGTCATTGGGTCACGGGGCTGATTGTAAACGGGAACCAGATGTGAATGAAGAGGCCCTGTAAGTGTGCCAGGAGGCTATAACTGGACCTGCCTGCGACTGCGGGGCCTCCGCCTGGGAATCGGGCACTGCACTGCACTAAATATGGAAATGCAGCATCACCAGATCACCCCGCAGCAAACAGGAGCTGCATTAGGGGACTGGACCCATTTTGCTCCTTAGCTGTCCATAAGCATGCCTGCTAGAAATGGCAGGCGGTCGGGTCCTGGTATTACACGTGACGTTTGTGTTAGACGGTGGTTAGGGCCTGACGCACGTCAGACTGGAGCAGACAGGATGAGTCAGCTCTCAGCGGTCTGTGGAACCGTGGGTCCTGCATGATTCTTATGGATCAAACAGGGCACCGCATGCTCTCGGTGTGTATGTGCACTTCTGCTGAGAGCTAAATCGGACCCGAACAGGCCTGCGAATCTGCATGGCTCTCATGTATGACTGGGGGCATGAAGTCGTCTGTCTGACTGCCTGCGACATTCTGAAATGACGTCACATCCAGTACAGCCAGCCCTGAAAATATCTCCATCTCCCATTATTATCCATCATTCTTTGTTTTTCCGGTGCCTGTTTTTGCAGACTGTGTTCTGTGTGTGTGCTGTTTTTTTTTTCTTTTCTTCCATGCAAGACATGTAGCAATAAGCTTGGTTTTTAACTGCTGTTAAAGTTTATTCCTCTTGCAACAATGTAATAATCCAGCACTAAACATCCTTCAACAAACCCCCTCCCTATTAAAACAGGCCTGTGCTTCTGTAGGGAGGTGGATGGATGGATGGATGGATAGATGGATAATTAGATATAAAGATACTCGCTCGCTTACTTACTTACTTACTTACTTGATCCCAAATTTAGGATTCAAGATAAAACATACGTGGCATCAGGAAGCAGACCAGGGACACACAGCAGACACACAGCTAGTATTTGAGAATGAGCTCATGTTTGTAAGTAACAGCCTGGACACGAGGGCAATGTGTGGCTCAGTGAGTGAGGATCCTGTCACTGTGATCAGTATGTAGCTGGTTCAAATCCAGTGATTTCGCTGTTCAGCCCTAGTGCAAGATCCTTAATCCCCAACACCTCCAGGGACTGTCTGACCCCGCTTTCTCCAAAATGTATTTTACTTTGGATAAAAATGTCTGCTTAACGAATTAAATGTAAATGAGTCATTCAGAGCACCACCTTTAACCTGGTGGTAAGACCCACATACCCATGTTAAGAAGCACTTTGCTTTCATTTTAAAATCTGTAACGTATTCTAAGGGACCTGAAGCATCGATGACTTAGGGCCCTTACGAGTTTTGCGTTATCATTAGTCAGTTTATTTGGGTAATTCTGTGAATACTGTGTTTGGCTCATTCTCCCCGAGGTCTGTGTGGCAGGAAGGTGGGGCCACCCTGCTGCTGAGGAGCATGGGATACTGAAAGAGAACCCATTAACATGCTCTGTGTGGTTTAATACCCACCCCAGTACAACCAGCTAGGGGATTCAAAGGTCACATGGAAAGCTGTCTGAAAATGTGGCTGCCTGCGATTGAACTCACTCCAGCTCTCTGTCTGTGTGACTTTTTATCTGACAGACCCTTCATGAATAAGTGTTCTTGTAGGTAGGGGTTTGGGGGGCAAGTTTCGCTTGCTTTGCTGGTAGCGACAGGATGCCCGTCCTGAAGATTCTTTGTCGTGGCCAGCAGGGGGCAGCAGGTGACATAATGATGGCTCAGTCCCAAGGGGGTCCCAGAGGTAATAGGTTTGAAGGTGTGTTATTCTGTAAAAATACCAAAACTGGCCTGAAGGTCACCCAGAAGTGATGAAGGGTAACCAGGAGACAGGAAAGGACAGCGGGCACCACACAGCCTCCATACCACTGACTGCAGGTAATTACCAGGTTGGCAGGTAATTACCAGGTGAAAAATCACCGGTCATCACTTATCTCTGAGACAGCCTCACCCAGACGATATATAGTTCAGGAGATAAAGACACGTTTAACAGAAACAGGAAGCTGTTTGTGTGCCAGTCAGACGCTGTAGCTCTGTGCTGTGGTCATCCCTTGCATCCTTTAGAGAACTTCAGCACATGATGCTATAAATAAGCCCTCAATTAAATTGTAATTGTTTCTAAAAATTGTTTGACAACATTTTGCATCACTCATTTTCTCCATAGCGTTGCAGATATCTCCCATTTTTTCCTTGATAAATAGCGCCATCTACTGGACAGTTTTAGCCCTGCATGCCACCCTGGCCATCCTCCGCTCAGCTGTGACCAGGCCTGTCCTTGTACGCTCATAGGGGGACATCGGTGGTGAGAGGGTGCTGCAGAAGCGGTGGACGACTTTCCTGAAGGCCCAGCTACTCTGCGCTCTGAATGACGATGGTTTCCCCTTTAACATCATCCGGGACGTGTTTGTATTGAAGCCCAACAGGAAGGAGGATTGGAAGGAGACCCGGTTCTACGGGGTGTTCACATCACAGTGGTGAGCTGTGCTCTGCCCTGTGCATGCCTGTGTGCCTCTGCGTTCTTCTGTGTCCCTACAGCCCGCTCTCCTGCTCTGTGCTCCCAGGTACAGAGGGGCTTCCGGAAGCTCAGCTGTGTGCTCCTTCACCATGGACCAGGTGCAGGCCGCCTTCAGGGGTCGCTACCGTGAGGTCAACCGCGAGACACAGCAGTGGTACACCTACAACCATGCTGTGCCTGAGCCGCGGCCTGGAGCGGTGAGCACCAGCCGTCCTGTTGTGTCCCCACTTCCCTGTCCCACCCCCATCATATCCCCGTGCCCCTGTTCTGTCACCATTGTGTCTCCGCATCCCTGTCCCACCCCCATCACATCCCCATTCTCTCAGTTGTGTCCCAGTTTTCCTATCCTGTCCCCCCATCACATCCCCGTGGCCCCTTCTTGTCCCACATCCTGTCCCCTGTCATGTCCCTGTCCCCGCCACACTCTGAGGCCTCACTGTGCACTTGCTGTCCCCCCCTCCCAGTGCATCACCAATGCAGTGCGAGCCCTGAACATCTCCTCCTCACTGCAAATGCCAGACAAGGTGTTGAACTTCGTGAAGGACCACTTCCTGATGGACAGTGCGGTGCGCAGTGCCCCCCTGCTGCTGAAACGCAGCGTGACATACACCCAGATCGCCGTGCACCGTGTGCGCGCCCTCAGAGGGACCTATGATGTCCTCTTCGTCGGCACAGGTGCGTGACCCCGCCCACGGGTGACTCTCCCAGCCTATGCAACAGACAGTCATGTGACCCACGCTCTCTTTTGGCAGATGATGGAAAACTGCACAAAGCTATCAGCACGAACGGCAAGATGCACGTCATCGAGGAGCTGGTGCTCTTCTCTGAACCTCAGCCGGTCACGCACATAGAGCTGGACTCTGTCAAGGTACGTGGTCAGGCCAAGCCCTGGGCGGGCGTGAGAGGCAGGTTACAGCCCCCCTATGGACCTTGAGGTGAAGGTAGTTAGTGATGGCCAAATGAAGCTTCGTGAACCTTTTCCTGTATTTTTTGACCCCACTAGGTGGCGCTCTTAGTTTGCTTTGGGGCATGAATTGAACCCTTTTTTGAATGAAGAGCACCATCTAGTGGTGTCAGAAAAGACAGTAGTTGGCCATTCTAGTTGGCCATCACTAGAATGCAGGCCCTGTTCTTCATGGTTCTTCATGGTTCCCCCTTCCCCATAGGGCTTGCTTTACGTGTCCTCCTACTCTGGGCTTCTGGAGCTCCCTGTGGCCAATTGCAGTAACTACCAGAGCTGTGGCGACTGTGTCCTGTCGCGGGACCCTTACTGCGCCTGGACAGGGAGGGAGTGTGCAGACGTCAAGGGGGCTCCGCCCGACAGGTGAGCCGCGTCCCTGGACTGCGCCCCCAGGTGTTATAGGAGCATCAGGTATAGTTTGTGACACTGTGTTGCTACAAAGGAGAAAGCAGAGAAGCTGCCAGCAGACCTGGGATGTTTTACTCTTTTTGGCCTCTGGGGGGGGGGGGGGTATGTGGTTGCACTGAAAATGGCTACCTTGTACATCCTGAACTGTCCCCTGTCCTTCAGCCATTGGCAGCAGGATGTGGAGGCTGCGGACATGACCGCCACCTGCAAGAGGTCCCCGCTCAACCACCACCCTGGCAGAAAGGCCACCCTGAGTAAGTGTCCCTCTGACAGATTATCCCCCGTGCTGCGAGACATGCAGAACCGGCCTGTCAGGGTGTCAGAGGGTTAACATCAAGTGACTGTACCGCTCTGTGCTGTCTCAGCATCTATTAGCTTATCCTCAGTGATCCTAATCTAGAATGCTGTCACAGTGACATTTCAAAAGAAAACGTCTCTCGTGAGTAATTTTTTACTGACTTTTATTTTAAAAACGTGGATTTATGTGTGTCACCTTGCTGCAAGTCGGCATGTCTTTGGCTTTCTGTAAAGCGGGGATACAGGGACCAGGTGCATATTGGTAATATTCATCTGAAGGTTCTGTAGTCTTACACGCTTGTGGTTTTAGTGGATTGAAGCTCTAGGGAACAGATGTCCATTATACCTGGTTTGGGAATTAGCCATGTTGCGTGGTATTTTTATACAGCTCCTTTAGGATGTTTGCCCATGTAACAGGAATGACACATTATTCCTTATTGTCAGTTATGACAGACGTGTCTGAGTGCCAGGAGGTCGTCATTCCGGCCAACAGCTTCCGGGTGCTGCCGTGCGACGTGCGCTCCAACCTGGCAGAAAGGCGGTGGGAATATAGCAAGGGCGCCCAGCACTCCGTGTACGCCAGCCCCGACGGGGGTCTGCTGGTGGTGGCCCAGGCCGACACCGAGGAGAACTACGCCTGCTGGTCTGTGGAGGAGGGTTTCAGGCAGCTGCTGGCCAACTACTGCGTGAGGGCCGAGGTCTGGCAGGAAACCACCACCCTGATGGGTCGCACCCGGACCACCCAGGTCCACAGGGACACTATCGTCCTTCCCGGAGAGGCGCGGTTCCCATCCGTCAGCACCAAGACTTACTGGAATGAGTTGATCATTGTCTGCACTCTGCTGGCCTTCTCGTTGTTGGTCTTCTCCTTGTTGGTGGTCTACAGAAATCGCGGCCACATGAAGTCCATGCTGAAGGAGAGCGAGTGCCCCAACATACAGCAGATGAAGCCCAGGATGGTGAGCAAGCCAGTGGAGAGTTTACCCCTCAATGGCAACCCCCTACCTGCCTCCTCCTCCGATCACAAGGGCTACCAGACCCTCAACGACAACTACTTCTGCAGCACGCCAACGCTGGACTCCTCCCCTGATAACAGCAAGAGCTTCTCCGAGTCGGAGAGGCGGCCTCTGAACTTCAAGGAGAGTCACGTGGAGATTTCACCCACCTGCCCACGTCCGCGCATACGACTGGGCTCGGAGATCAAGGATTCAATTGTGTGAGGACCCAGTTAAGGTGGTGCCCGTATGAGACGTCCAACTCAAGTGAAGCGATCAACGGAACATGTGCTCTTCAAACGGAAACGTCGAGTCAAAAAGGGAAAAAGACACGATCCTCAGCGGCATCACTAGGGACATTTCTGCTGTCTGACTTTGTCCCTGCTGAAGTCCACCCTCGTCCTGTGCTGAGGTACTTTCCTGATTGCACAGTCACTGCCTTCTTGCCTGCACACCCCCGAAAGCAATTCACCCGACCGTCACACTTTGCCTTCGGTGTTGTGATGTCAAACGTGATGAACGTCTCTCCACTCTGACCCGGAGATCTGTGAGGCTTTGTTGACACTGTCAGGCAGGTGTCATAGCCACATGGGATCTCCACTGTGCACCATCTAAACCCATGGCCAATACGGTTCAGGAATCACCAGAGTGGATGAGACACCACCAGCACTTCTTGGATAAGGAGAACGGTTCTGTCTGTGCCAATAAGGCATCACCTCGCTGCTGTCTGACCAGAGAGGGACGTAATTTATCTGGGATATCTGGCATGCTTTTTATTGTTTTTCCTCCTGGAGCATTCATAGAGAGGGTGAGTCAGTGGCCGTGGATTTCTCTTCTTTTCTGCGGTTTACTCTCCCGTCCGGTGGCGAGCCTTACAGCGTCTTCGGCTGCGAACTCCCTCGCTTTTCCTGGTCCTCATCAAAACGACATCTTCTGATTTCTCTTTGAATGGTGTTTTCCTGTTTCCGTTTTTGAGTTTAAATCCCCCTAACCCTTCTCTCCACAAAAAGGGCAAACACCAAGTCCCCGTGACACATGGACGTCCAGCCAACTCTCCCACAGTAACATTTCACTTCATAGCTTTGAAGAGGAGGTGGGGATACAGGGCATGGATTTGGGAACGTCTGTGGATCTGTGGAATCTACGGAATCTAGAGGAGAACTCGCCCAGTTAAACCTTATAGCACAAATTCACTATGCAAGCTGACGGAGGAAGACAGATGAGAAGGAAGCCATGTCGTGAACTGAAGGTCCGCAGTGGGTTCCATCACACGTTGAGGCACAGCAAACACGATTTAGCGTGCAAATCTGAGCCGTTCCACGGATAGAGAGGACTGGGCCTGGGCTTGCGGAGACCACAGTGGGTCATCACCACGGGGACAAGGCAGCCCCATGCAGCCCCATGTAGCATGCAGAAGCTGACGCCGAGACCCCAGGGCTTTCGTTTTTGTGCGCTGTTGATGACCAAAAGCCAAAAGCACCTCCCTTTTCTTCTGCTTTCCTCACTGCTCACCCCATCCTGCGTCACAAAGCCTGTGTCACTTCCTCTCTGTCCTCGGACCCATTGGCCCATCTTTGTGGAGCAGTTAAGGGTCCGCATTCACTGGCCAGCTGTGTGACGGGAGCCCAGCTCTCTCACTGCTCCGCTTTCCTTCCCTTGGAGCGGCTTGACACGGACAAGTTGTCCACAATTGAAAGCCACTTCCTGCACCTTCCTGAAGACGAAACGCATCAAACGGCATCAACACAACGCGCACTGCCTCATTTCCCGAAGGAACAGCGAGGAAATGACCAGACTTTTACCGGAGTGGTTTAAAAGGGGAATGTGTCTGGGGTACTGATAGATATTCCAAAGCCAACCTTCAAATAAAATGATGTTCTGTCTTATTTAATTCTGTTCTGTGGTTAGATATTTCTACAAGGGAGCTGATTTGACAAAGTGGCAGACAGACTGCTTCTGATTGGTCTAGTGTATGTAAATGTATGTTTGTGTTGTATTTGAGGGACTTTGTTGTAGAGAAATTAGACATTGATAATTGTGGTGTTGCCTCCAGGGGGCAAAGAGCCGTACATTCTCATGCGCTGTACTGCATTGCATCCTGCGACAGAAACGATATCCTTCACAGTACAGAGGAATCCCATGTCCCTTGGAGAGTGACACTGGTATATGTGACTATGGAGGCCAGACAAAACAGCAGCGTTGCTAAGATAAAGCACAGTTATTCAGATTGTTAACTGTGCACCAACCATTCCACTGCGTAGAAAATCACTGCCTCTGATCTTCTGGCATCCTGAAATTCAAAAGAGCAGAGCAACTCTGGCTAACATGAGCCATTACTTTTGAAATTTGGAATGCCAGTTTTCTTATTTTCCCCCAGTAAAAGCTTATAATCTGATGATTATAAAAGGCTACACACTGATTGGTCGGCAATAAGACTTTGGCACTTCGGTGACCGGACATTGATCTTATGAACTTTCCTCCTAGGGAATGCAGATACCGTGTTTGAATGGGAGTAGGAACCATTTGTAAACTAAAAACCATCTAGTAAATTTTGTGGTGTTCTGATATGTGGAGAATTTTTGCATGATATTTGGTTTCGGGACACATTTGTACGCAATGATTCTCTCTTAAAAGGATTTTCCTCATTGGGGATACCCTGGGTGATGTGTGGGAATTTGCTTCAGTAACCGTTATTTGCAGCTGTGTTTCATTTTTATTGAAATTGCCTTTTTTTATTTGAATCTTTGTTATATTTCGACGGCCTTGTTTTTGCACAGTACTGTATAAGCCTTAGCAGTGACTTCCCTCCACAAGTGTCCCCTACTGCCTTTGTCACACATCCATGCTGTATTTCTGTCATCGTTATCCCTTAGTTACCCCGCCGATACAGAAACCTCACCCACACCTATAACTGGGCATGCTTACAGACCAACGAACCATAACAGACGCGGATCATCACCTTCATGTGAGTTTAGCCAGTGGCCTCGAACTATTAGTAACATCTGTTGTGTTTGCACTTAATTGTTGACCTTTCGCCCTGTTATTTTCACGCTGTTTCACTCCTATGTGATGGTTCACTGTCTGTCCAACCGTACAGCTCATAAACAAGTTCGAGTTCATTATCGGTTAACCTGCTACACTGCCAGATATCAACCAGGAAAAGAAATCTGTTTTTGTGGTGCATTAGATACAGATTTAGATGTTTTGCCTGAAAGTTAGTGTATTGCTCTATTTGGAATTTTTAATGTAGGTGAGTTCTAAACAAATACAGAGCAAACAAGACAACAAAAGTGTAGCGAATTGTTCAAAAGGAGAAAATATTTATTACCTTCATGAGGAAAAGGACAATGTGTCACTGCTTTATGACCTAGCAGTGTAGTGAATCATATTTGCAGTAGTTCTGCTTTTACAGGGTTGGTGGTCTGTTATGACATCACACTGCAGACAGTAAGCACAGCTATGGGATCTCAGGTGCATGGAGTCTGGTCCTGAAGAGCCTCCAACTGGCTGTGACTCCAGCACTCAAGAGTCACTGTCCTGTATCTGCTCTCATTTGCATGTAAAGGAGTTCTGTTAGGGAACCCACTGTAGTACAAAACTGTGGTGAATCGTTATCTGTTGTAAGGCACCCTGTCCTCGCTGTTGTTTGTATCATTCTGTATATAAAAAGCACTTTATTTTGATTTTTAAGTGAAAGAAATAAATGCATCCATGTTTTGAATGGCACCCCGGAGGAGTTTTTCCTGCTAGACGGAGCATGGCTTGCCGTCACTTAAAGCTGGATGAATTTCTGCTGTGCTTCTAGTCCATAATTGCACTTTATCCTTTTTTTTGGGGGGCAGGGTCTGACAGCTGGTGTGAAATCTGATTTGCAACAAATAAGCCAAGCCATGAAGAGGTGCTTAGGAATTAAACATTTTGAAAGTCTAACCGGATCCAGTCTGAGATGTAATACTTTCCCAAACAGCGCAAGCAGATATTTAACAACACCCAGAGGCCTCTGCTTCATTTTCATTGTCAGGTAAACGGTGAATTGCTTTCCCAAGGGCCCTTTTATTCATATGCCACTTTACCATCTTTAGTTTCAGGAGGAATTCATCCACTGCCACTGCCATGTAGCGCCACTTATAGGTGACACCCACCAGCCATACTACATGGGCTTTTAGGGGTGATAAAGTGAGGATTCATTTGAGCCTAAAAATACCTTCAAACAGGACTGCTCTTCAGTAGGTGACAGTCAAAGTCTGCGTGGAGCCCTAACTCATAGCAGTGAATTTACCATTTGTGATTTCATTAGATCTTGAGTGTCATGAAAAGTATAAGTATGTAATTTTATTTAGGTTTTGTAATTGAGCCAAACTGAGGGGTCCTGGTTGAATTAAAGTAGTTCACCACTACCCAGGAGACTAGCCCTTTAACCAGCTGAGACACCTGGATGCCACTCTGCACAAGACATGATGAAGACTAAAAACTGAAGCCTTTTTAGGCTACGAGGAGTTTCTTCCTCTGGAGGTATGGCTGGGGGTACTGTACCTCTCTGATCTTTTTCGTGCAAAACCATGCCCTGAAACCAAAGCACGAAAAAAATGTATTCAGTGGAAACAGCGCCACCTATTGCTGTGTACTTCATTACCGTTATTGCTAAACTACAACTAAATACCATAAGATATCAGGCAATCCCCGCGATAAGCACGTCCGACTTCTGGACAACTCATACTTACGAACGAACTACCATAAAGCCTATTACATTAAAATTTGAGTTAAATACAGCGGTTCGCAATAATGAACGTACGAACTACTTTGCGACGCACATGAAAACATTTGCGGCTTTAGCCGTTCGTCGGCTCGAGGTACAGTATTGTATTTTTATTATTGCTGTATAATTATGTAGTGTATTATTTTTCCGACTTACAATGTTTACAGACCGAGCGGCTATAGACTAACATAACATTTAATAGGGACGTACTTACCCGGCCTGAAACGAGGGGTCTTAAAAGGAGTTTTAGATGACCTTCTTGAATTAATATTCCCCCCCCCCCGGTCGATTCACCATCGTAGAAAATAATACGAGGCGGGTGGTGACTATGCTAATCTGCCTCTGGTGAATATGCTTCATCGATGCCCATAACCATCACTAACCCATGAAAAACGAAGTGAGTAGAAGACTAATTACTCAGATTAAGGGTGTTCATCGTATTCGCCCAATACACCTGAAACTAATTTAGTCTGCTTAAAAAATATTGGAAAATTAGCTCTAGTTTTCATCTAAAGCAGTCCTTTTAACATGGTTTGGTAACACGGTTAGTTAATTAAGATTTCAAACCACCCAAACTAGCTGGGCTGATACACGGAGCGCACCGCGGTTAGGCTGCATATCACAGTTATTTCTGGGGTTTTGCACAATAAAATGAAGCGATACTTTGTAGCTATTTTCTTAAATGGGTTTAAATAAGCGAAGTCTCGCCCCCTCGGAAAGAGGATAGTAGCTCTTCGCGTGTATTAATTAATTGGGAGAAAGGGATGTGTTAATATTGCATCGATAAGTTATTGTTAAAACAAAAAAATACACAGCATTTGGAAGAGGCGATTCATTTCAAGATGTTGACCGCACTTTTTGTTACTCGATTTGTCTTTCGAAAATTTTTAGGACTTTGCCATACAGGGTTGTATGAGAATCGAACTGGCCTGGTGTGGTTTCCCATAGGCGTCCCATGCGGATGCGCGGACAGAATCGCAGGGGGGTTTGGAGACGCCTGCCGGACCCTCTGTGCCTCCAGCCCGTGGGCAGGATTAGTGCTTTGCACAGATGAGCAGGACTGCGTGCTGTTTGAGAGTGTTTCTGGGACGCCGGGGGGTAAACTGCCCGGCGCCCAAACACCGCGGGACAATGGAAATGGTGGGGTGACGTCACCGGTGAGGTAAGTACTACTGACCTCGCGGGGGAAACGGGTGGGTTCCCAAGTTTTGCCTTGTCTTGCAAAGCATATCACACTATTTCTCTCTGGCCGTGTACGGCGATGTTGTAATTATCATTATCTAGGAGTGAGACAGTACCTGATGTCTTGTTGTTTTCAGAAACGGTATGTGTCAAGATCAAAGTGAAAATTATTAGAAATTACATGATTCTTATGGGCACGGAGTCTAATTTAACAGCATATTTGTCCATACTTATAGCTAATTTATTAATGTAAAAATTACTATTAGACAATGGAATTAAAATCACAACATGTGAAACAATTAAACTGCCAAACAATGCTGTTATATGATTATGGCAAATGAACAAATGATTTATGAAAGCAGAATGTAATGCTGGGAATTTCTTGGTTAGTCAGAATATTATAGCTGTTATCCGAAAGGCAGCTAAAGGGGAATAAAGACTTTTCATTACTCAGATTACTTTGTAGGCAGTGCTGCTTCATATCAGTACTGTGTGAAACAAACATACTGGGATAAAACGCAATTCAAATAAGGCTGTGGTAGCCCTGACCAGACTACCGCCAAAGTGCCCCAACCTGCCACAGCTTTCTAAGGCCCTGGATTAAGCATGCGAGCCAAATCAGACATGCCGTTTAGCTGGACAACAGTGTCGAGTCCAATCTGGGGCACTCGCAGGGCATGGTGATTTCCTGGCAGTAATATTACCCAGGAGGCCGCTGTGGTGGAGCATTGCAGAGCAGTCAAATGAGTGGCTTTGGAACACATCCATGTTGGTGAGGGCAGTTTCTCTGCAGGGCAGGGGGGTAATTCCATTTCACTTATCAAGATGTAACATCGTTGCGTTCATCTTAATTTAAACTAGCATAATTTCTGACAATCCATTCAAGAGTTCAGGCTTTGGAGACAATGACTCGCTGGTTGTAGAAAACGGGCCTAGAGTAGGAGTCCAGATGGAAGTTGAGGATGCCTGCCTTTGTGTTCTGGAAATATCACAGGGAAATCAGAACGTTTGTCATCGGTTAGAAAACAAACGGTCAAAAGTGCGTTAATAAACCAGTTCTGGTTTGCTTAAGCCGATTTAAGGTTTGCTGTACACATTCTTCATTTGGCAGAAGGACACTGCTTTGCTGACTGTTCGCTTTTGCAGAATCTCTATAGTTAGTTTCCCCGCTTTCCACTGCTGGGTACCTGTTATGATGCCTTTTCATTATGCCTTGCTGATGGTACAAAGTCCAGGAGCCCCCACCCCAGGACTGCTTCAGAACAGTCACCTGATGGGGGCTGGATGGTTTAGTGCTACATGAATGAGGTGGTGGGAGAGGTTCTTGTTGTTCCACCCACCTGAGAAAAGCAAAAACAAAAAAAACACAATTAAAGACCAGTATGACCGCAGATCCTCGGACAGACAAGCCAGAAGATCAAATTCTCTTTACAGTAGGATCAGTCATTCTCAGATCGGGCATCGCTGATCTGTGTGGTTCCCGCGTTATGTTTTATACTTGATTTTTGTTAGAGGATTTTTCTGGCCATACTGATAGGGAAGGAGAGGAGGCCACTGACCATCACATCGGCGTGAAGAGCAGCTTGCAGAAGCGGCTTGGTCGTATAGAGAAGACTTTGTGTGAGATGGTGAGTAGCAATAGTGTTTGCTGGAGAGTGTTGAAACTCTTCATAGAAAGAGATGTGCCTGACTGGTTTGTTATTTAGTAGGTACTACTTCAAATATAGTCCCCTATATGACTGCATGTGCATAATATGTCAATTCATATAATGATTTATATAATTGATATAATTCTGTTCTTTTGAGGCTTGGTTGCATAATGACTTGAAGAGAGGTGAGACATGATGAAATGATTCCCTTTTTTTAAACCAGAAACCGCAAATGAAAATGGGGGGTGGGAGCCTCTACCAATAATGTGTATATGTCATATAAGTCACTAAGGACTGGGGGGGTCCCCATAAAGTTTTCACTTTGTATATACTGGATGAATATCCCGATCATGCAGACCCTCGCTAGGGCTGCTTGATTATGGCGAAAACTTACAATCACAATTATTCTGCTTAATATTGAGGTCAGTTAAGCTGATTACTCATTGACTTGGAAACTGTCATGGATTTCCTTGAACTATATAAATCAACTGAGAAACGAATAAGAATGGGGTGCTCAGGATTTATAACAAGACAAAACAGGAGCATCATCGTGAAACAAAATGCGGCACAATTTGTTTTATCATAACTATTTTGTTTTCAGCTTCCTTCCTTTCTCGCTGCAGGAACGCCGCCGACTGGATTCGATGTCCGCTGCACAGCGAGAGTACGAATGCGAGATAGCGGAGCTACAGGCTGCTCTGAAGAGGCTGAACAAGGTGGCGCTGTGGCCCGAACCTCGTTCTCGTAGGGCGGAGCTTCTGCCTCCCAATCACAGCTAGATTTTTACCTCCAGAGTGAAAGGACCTAATCTCCTGACGAAAGCTGGTCATAAGCAGCATGATGCTTCTGCCTTATCAGTATCTGTACACATTTTACCATTTGAGACTCAAGCATTGTCACACTTAATGAAAGTGATGTTTTTAATGCTGGTAATAAGATCTTTGTCCAGGTCATGCAGTATGTCTGTGGTTCAGGCACACAATATATTTTAGTACCTTAATCCTGAGCTTACTAAACCTTAAGACCTTGCCTGACTAGGTCTAGAATGTTGCAGTTGCTTGTTTGTTACAGTGTGCGCTACCTGTGGTTTTAAATCTAGAAGGTTCCTTTGGGATAACTATTAACCCTCACTGCAGGAAAAAGAGCATTTACATAATGCCCTGATCAGAGCACAAGTGAATATTTCCAACATGCAAGTGGAGCTGGACATGCTGAAGATGGAAAACATAGACCAGCGTCTTCAGCATGAAAGGTGAGGGGCTGTCAGGGTGCGTGTGAGAGCGAGAAGCTCCTCTGTGAGACTGACTGCTGGTTCCCCTTTCGCCTTCAAAGGGAGAAAAATGAGCTACAAAAGACGCTGATCGAATACCAGTCCTACTGCAGCCACACCAAACTTGTCCAGTAAGTCAGCAGTCCGTGTTCAGTATATGGGGGGGAGTAGTTTTTAGCTACTGAAAGTGGAGTTCTTATTCTGGGCTGACTGGCCGAAGTTGGTGAGCCCCCTCTACTAAGACCTCATTGGGTGGAGGTGTATGTGACGCAATCTTTTGTCATGGGAACATCTTGGATTTTGTGGAGTTTTGTTTGAGCTCATTAAACTGGATTGGGGAATTAACCTAACATGTGAATGGTCTTAAGCATTCAGGTTTTTAGCTGAGTAACCTGATCACTTTGAAACTGTGACCTTGAATACAAGACTCTAAAAAAGCTTCTCTTCCACTCTCAAGGCAAATTAAGAGAAATCTGCATGAAAGCAATGATCTGTTCCAATCCATCTTGGAGAGGACTGCAGAGTCCCGCAGTAGCAGGGTACGATCTGAACGTTCTCGATGATATCACCTTGTCCGTGATTAGATGCTCATCTGTTTGTATCTATAGGTCCCATCAAAGGATGAACGCATTTTGAGAAAACTGAAGCCATCTGTACAGACCAACAGCAGGTAGTGAATTTTAGGTTCTGCCCATGTCAATAAATGAATGCACTCGTTTCATTGTAGGTACCAAACAGAAAATGATGTTCTGAACGGTACACTTACTTGTGTACCATTGCTGCTCTGTTTTGAAGCAGAGCATTCAAATTATTCATAGTAAAACTAAAATAAGATGATCCCAGAGAGATATTTCCTGTGTTATTAGCTGGGCCGATCAATACCTGGACAGTGGATTGTCTCTGTGGAGATATGAAGAGGACAGTTCAAGCACAGAGTTTGACTGTGAGGACCACCAGGAGAATTTGGACTCTCCCAGCTCTGATGCTAGTGTAAGGTTTGCTGTGATTTTAGATTTGAATTTACTGTTTTTACCTTCCATCAGCTTGGGCAGTAGATGTTAACTTATTGTTTCAGATTCCTGACTCAAACCCCAATGGGATGGACTCTGTCGCTCCCAGCAGACGTCAGTCTGTCTCGTCCACCCGTAGACGTCTCTCAGCCTTTCCCAACCAGGTAAAAAAAACATACAGCCATTAGGTCAGGTAATGAGTTGTCTTTGAACAGCATTTCATTTAACTGCTCTGATCACTTTGGTGTCAAGTCTCTACATTCTTAAAATTGAATAGCAATGAGATGAATGTGGCTTTTAGACTCCCGGTCAGATGGATTTACTGTTTGCAGTCAATTACTGCCTCACTGACTCCAATATGAACCAACAGGAAATACTTTAAACCTGTCTCACTTTCTGACTACAGCAGGACACAGCAGATGTTAAAGAGACTCCACCTGTCTACAGACTAGTTCTAGCTGGAGATGCTGGAACAGGAAAATCCAGCTTTTTGCTTCGGCTCAGTACTAATGAATTCAGAGGAGATATTCGAACCACTTTGGGTGAGTAGGAAAGTATAGCATGGGTCAGGCAGATTCTTGATGTCCAATTTAAAATGTAACACTTTCTAAAACCAAGATCTGACTACTTTTCTTATGGACAACCTTACTGATTCAGGAGTGGATATGCATATCAAGAAGATGTCGGTAGATGGAGAAGAAACGACACTACAGATCTGGGACACAGCAGGTCAAGAGCGGTATGGTCACCTCCGACAAGCCAAAATTGTGTCAGCCACAGAAAATGTTTGGGTTCCCACTGTGCATTTTAATGAAGTAACGGCAGTTTCTTGCCCCAGCAGCTTCCGCAGTATCACTCGGTCATATTTCCGCAAAGCCCACGGTGTGTTCCTGTTGTATGATGTCACATCTGAGAGTAGTTTCCTCCGCATCAGAGAGTGGATGGACCAGATCCAGGTACTAACAGGGTGTGTGTACAGGTTTCCATTGTGGAGAGAACTTTTCTATTGCTGGACAATTAAGGTCACTCAAAATGTGGATGGGAAACCTTTTTGACAAGTGTGCAATGAGAGTAATTGGAAATTCCCTTGATTACCATGCTTTCAGCAGTGGGCTGGCAATAGTGGACCTCCTTAGACATTATCGTTTTCAACCTCAAATGAGTAGCATCGTATTTGCTACCTCCTGAAATGTCTCTGAAGTTGACCTTTTGAAAAGTGTTGGATGTTAGTGTGGTCATTTTGGTGTGTGAGGGTTCAGCAATCCCCAGAGGGATGTGGCTGATGCCGTCATTCATTCGTGTTTTACCAGGAATCCATAGATAAACCGGTGTCGATGTGTGTCGTCGGAAATAAGGTTGACCTCCGGTCCGAGCATCTTGAGGGAGGCTGTGTGAGCACCGGCAACGGGGAGAAGCTGGCTATGGTGAGGAGAATCCATTTTCCCATCCAAAGATTGACCCGGAAGCATCTTCACCAGTGTCTGTTGGTTACAGGAATACAGTGCTTTGTTCTGCGAGACCAGTGCCAAAGACGGAACCAACATTGTTGAAGCTGTCCTTCACCTTGCAAGGTAAAGCCTGTTACCGGCACACATGAGGTTTCCCAGTTGTTCTCTTGTTTGACTAGTTTGGTCTAACCAGCCTGTTCTCACTGTGTTCAGAGAAGTAAAAAAGAGAGTGGTTTTGAAAGAGCCTTTGGAGCCACAGGTCAAGCTAAGTCTAGATGAGGAGGAGGAGGAAGGGGCAAAGACTGGCACCAGACGCTGCTGCCGAATGTAGCCTTCGTGGAATTCTACAGCAGACAGCATGGACACGGGTGTACATCTTGGCAGGATCCAAAATACAAATTTATTCAGTTAAACAGCCTGGTCTGCCATGTTGGTCGTCATCTTTTCATTTTCTTGCTAAATCATTTTATTGTAAAATCATTCTTTAGCGAGTCATTTTAATGTCTTCTAAACTACATTTTAAATAAAAGCTTAAATAAGAAATGTCTTACTTTTTGTCTTAAACTGATACTTTAAGAATTATATTTTGTGATCCATGCTATGAATGAAGTGATTCATTGATCATGTATTAACTGGGTAAGTTTTATAATATAAAATCTACATCTTTGCTTTCTCAATCTAAGACTTGGATCAGCTCTTTGTATGGACTGCATTCTTGGTTTATGTAAATCCTCCTTGGTCTTTTGTAGAAACAAAACCTTTCCACTACCTTGGAGCGCATGTGTGTTTCCTAGGCTGCCATACGAAGTCCGAACAAGTCATCAGTCTAATTTCTGTGGTAAAACTGAGCCACGCTTCTACTGAATGAGTTAAATTACTCCACTGGCTGCAATCCCAACAAACTCAGGGTCATTCCAGATTGACTGTCACAATCAATTGTAATCTAGCCATTAACACTCCTATAGTGTTGTGAGCTCATTACCCAAACAATCCAGTTTTTTCCTCCATATTTCCCTTAAATACTATGCAGTGCAGTTTGTGCAAGTAGAAAACTTCAGTTTTTCCAATACAGTTCAAGAACAATTAGAGCCACACATAGGAACACTGTCCACAGAAACTGTATGCATCAGAAATAAGGTTTAATTCTGGATAAAGAACAATGCAACTTGGCAGGAACTAGAAATCTACATTTATGTATCAAGTCTGGGGTGCACAAAATACAGGATAAAAAAATACAAGATTTATGTAGATCCAAACTTGGACGGTCCTGTGTCTGCTTTATACATGAAGTGCTGCTCAGAGGAAAACCTGTGCATAATCTGAGAAGGTAGCAAACGGAAGCATCCCAGAGCAGGCGGCCACACTGTCCACCACATTAGAGATTACAAGAATGCGAGTGTATCTATGATTTGGAACCTAATCAGAAAGAAAGATCCATCCTCATAAACGTGGAATAGCGTCTCACGCTGAGGGAATCCTGAGCCACCGGATTCCTTATTTGGCTTTACTATCTTGCTTCTCATTGGCTTTCTTCTGCTTCTGCTGCATTATCTCCGCATCCCTGTGGAGTAGGAGCAGCAGATGGGTTTCTTAAAGGTTTCAATTACCATCTGCATTACAAGCCACAAAATCAAGAGCCACATGTGTGCAGAGAACATGTACATCCTGACTGAGCTCGCCGCAGGCCTGACACATACCTTTGTTTCCTTGCGGCAGCAGACAAACCATCCTCATTTCTCTTGCCCTTGGTCATATCGTTCTGCTTCTTGGCATTCTTCTGACGGGCCAGTTCACGCTGGTTTCCCCCTGAAAACCATATCCAAGTAACAATCTCGTTAGTCAGGTAGATTAACCTTACATCCAGACACATTTTGCCAAAATGGTTCATATTTCGCTTGATCGCTTTTAAGAGTCACCTTCTCAAATCTGTTATTTCTGATAACTACTCAATCTATTGCAGAAACCGGCACAGACACTACAACAGGATCAGTTTAAATTACAACTAACTACACCAATACAATTTAAGATGTATGTGAGAGTGAGTGATATTACAGGGTCCAGAGGGCGCGGTAACGGCAATGTGCGAAAAAAAACCACCATCCAAACAAAACTAACCATTCTTATCATTACGTAATATTAACGAAGATGTCCAGGGCATACCACGATTATGTAAATTTGGAGCAACAGAAAATCAAAGCCAAAAACACGGCAGCACCCGGGGTGGACGAGCAGCATCCTACAAGCCCTAATCCACCGGTCATCATCCTCTTAGCGCCGCAGCGCTGCGCAGACAGCCTGGATGACTGCAGACTATTAGTGGTCCGTCTGCCACCCATCTACATTAAACGTGTTTATAGGTGTGTAGCCGCTCCCCATGCTGACGGCTACGAAATCGGACTAGTTGGTAAACAATAACAATAACAAAGGGATGGGATAGGCCAGGAGAACGCCAGCGACTCACGTAAGCTTACTGCTAACTGTTAACTAGCCAAAATGACGGCACTTAGTTCAGTAACCAGCCGACTCGATTACGCACAATACACCAAGGTTTAAGGATTCGGGTCGATCCGCACGGCAGACCTAAACCCGGCTAAAACTGGCTAACCTCGGCTAGTCCAGGCTAACACTGGCTAAATCCGGTTAGTTACAGAGCTAGCGGCTCGACTCTTCCGCAGACCTCGGGAAGGAGACAACCAAACCACCCAAACATTCACAGCGATTACACCATTAAAGCAAGCGGATTCTGAGGCACCTACTCGTCATCTTCGCAGTATTGAGAGTTTCCCAGATCCCGAGAAGCAAACCCAGAGAGCCGAACGCCTCCTCTCCACCTTCGCTGTCTTCGTCGTCGTCTTTTTCTTCTTCTATATTTCAGTGGTGTACCGAAGATCAACACCACGGTCACAGCGCCACCTTCAGGCCTGGAGTATTACAGGCTCCCCCGCGGGCCGAATCGGCGTCACCTTAACTTCAGAAAAATAATTTCGCGTGAGAAGTCCAGAGTGCAAGTGAACCTGCGAGACGATGCTTTATTATAAGGAACGGGTGGCAACCCTAGCCTGGTTTGCAGACATTATGTGTACTATCGATGCAACCCGATTTCCAGCTTGATAAACAGCCAGTTGTTGTGAACGGAGACACAACACCCCGCTGGGGTAGGCTGCACTCTCATGGTGAGCATGCACTCCTTGAATGGTGATGTGAGTGTCCTATCATTACACAATCAGCACTGCTAACACATGGGCAGGTAATACCTGAGGATTGATAAATGATATTTGATAAATGCTAGTCCTTTGAAACAAACTGACAAAAACAAGTGAAATGCATAAAGGTTTGGACACTTCTAGTTTAAGTCATAGTCAGTGTAAGACTTCTTTACAACAGAACGTTCCCTTGGATTCTTCAGTCAGACAGAGTTGTTACGGCTTTCCTCCTGTAGCAATGGGGGTGTGCATATTCTGCTTTTCCTTCTGCAGGGCACACTTGCTTTGAGCTTTGAATTTTGAAAACTGGTTGAGTTGAATCTGGATTTTCACTTCCCCAGAAGAGTGTCTGCATGCTTACTGAAGCATTCTTCTCTGGCGATTTTAAAAACGGTACAATGTTTCCCCTGAGGACCTGTGTGGGTTTCCGCTTCCACGTTTGAGTTTTGTTCTGTCTGGCCTGTCTCTTCACCAGCTTCGACAGCCCCACGTGGATGGCCTAGAGAACATCACACACTATACAGGCCTGAATAATAATCTCAAGGACCATACATTATTAACCAGCAACAGGGCTGTAAAAGAAAACTGGGAAAACTCCATAACACATATGAATGACATTTCCCATTTCCCCAGCAGGAGGCAGTAAAAGTAAGTAAACTCATGACTTCTTATCAACATAGTAACCATAGTAACTTCCGCTTTCTGATCACACAGCCTTAAATAGCACAGCAAACTCTGTGTGTATTTCGAGATATCATGGACCACATTTTGATCACGCAGATGTACGGAGGATCAATGTTTTGCAATTCTGCACTTTTGTTAAAATAGATTAATGCAAATAGTGCATTTTGTTTAAACTGAAATTACACAGTTATGTGAAATGAAAGTTTCCTGTAATTTTTTCTATTAATTCTCTGTTGATATTTTAATCAGCGTGTTTAAGCTAATCTAAACTAAACTAATCACAAATACTTAACAGAGTCGTTAAATGGTGGTCATTGGTAGGATTGGATTATGTGTTTAGAAGGAAAACAATTCACAGGGGGGAACATCATTAAATATGTTTCTGAATCTGCTCATAATTTACACGCATCTGCTCTCACTTGGTCAGTGATTATTGGATTATTGTCATTTATATTGTATATTTATTCAAACAGACATAATTTTCAAAAGAACAGAAAATAACAGTTTGAGTCGCACGCAATTGTTTCGGGAATCTGGAATATTTCTCTTATTTTTCATGTTCATAGATGTCAGTACAGACGCTCCTCTACTCACGAACGAGATACGTTCCGAACGGCCGATCGTAACTTGAAATGTTCGTAAGTCGTTATTCAACATCATTTTAAGGGTATATGTAAGTACAAAGAACTAGGATGCTGGGAGTACGCACGCTACACTGCTGCACGGCGGCAGTAGCGGCCAGAAGTCGTACTAGGTGGAACTGGAGCGCAGAAAAAAAAATTGATGTTGCGTACAGGAAACGGGAGCCCAATGAACACAATTTGGACTTACAGTCCTCCGTTCGTATGTCTGAAAGTTCGTAAGTAGAGGAGCGTCTGTATATGTCCCCACTCAGCTGAGACCAAAACAATTACCAGCTGAGAAAGGTCAGCAGAGAACTGCAGCAGCGAGGGTCGCACGTTTGGCGCGACACGTTTAACTCTCTTCCTGGAGTCCTAACCAAGCAACCAAGGTGTGTTTTGATGGGGTTCTGATTTTCTGTATTATCTTTTCTGTGAAGATACAGTTTCCTGGGGCCGTTTGTAACATGAAACATTAATAGATCAAACTGCTTATTTGAATATTATTTGAATATTTTGTTCTGCTGAAATGACATTGTAAGAAAATATCATATTTGAATATTTCAGAGCTACTAGACCTGTCATTCTGCTTTTTATTGTGTATTTGCATGTGTATGATGGTATGTTAAACTGGTGTCTCTGTATAAAACATTTTTAGAAATATTATTTATGCTAGATGGCCAAAGTCATGGAGGAAATAATTGAAATACATTAGGATGCAAAACAGCTCTTCTTGTATCTGCTAGAGGTCAGGTTCTGAAACGGACGTAAGCTGTGTCACGACAGGTAAACTCTTAGAAGCCTGAGGCTGAAACTACCCCAAAGGCCATTTTAAAGCACGTTCACAGCTGAGCAGCTAAGCAGAGTAACTCATGAGGGGCTTCCTGTCAGAACATGTCCTGCTATCCAGAGGGCGGAGGTACAGCAGGGGTGCAGGCTGGGAGTGTAAACACATTGTAAATCTCGCAGTACATTTTCACCAGCAGATGGGGACACTGGGGCGTTGATGGTGTCATCTGCTTGGCTACAGGGCCTTGAGAGCGGGGATGGGGGAGGATGTTTGGGAGATGCTCAGAAGACACACCATGGTGGAGGGCTCCAGCTTCAGGGTCTTTTTCGGGGTTTCCAGAGCCTCGCTGAGCTCCCCTTTGTCTGACAGCAGCTGTGGACAGAGGACAGTGTCACTCCCCACCAGAGGTGAAAAGTTCAGCTCCAGAAAGGACAAATTCAGACCAAAATTTTGTTTCAATCATCCAGTTCAGCGAATGTGACTCTTTATACTCAACTGGTTGGTTCAAAGAAAATTTTGGTCTGGGTCTGTACTTCTTCCACCTCTGCTCGCCATGTGTGTGGGAGTTTTACTTTCACAAAAATGTCCTGAGGGCAGAAGGAACAATGATTGGTTATCTCTCTGAACCAATCAGATTGTAGAGGAGGTTGGTCCAAGCAACTAGAGGAGGCAGGACCAAGACATCTGTTTGGTTGGCCCCGCCTTCTCTAGTTGCTTGGGTCCACCTCCTCTCCAACCTGATTGGTTATTTCCCTGAACCAATCATTTTTCTTTCTGCCCTCAGAACATTTTTGTATAAGTAAAACACCCATGAGTGCTTGCCACAGGCCGACTTTCCAAACTTCAAGAGGCCACATGCCTCCAAAAGTTCCCCAGAAGCAAGCGAAGTGAGAGCTGTCAGGGGCAGGGGGAAACTTCCCACCCAGCCCCATTATACCAGGTTTGTGTCGCTCGTGCATGTTGTAGGTTGGACAGAATGGGACTTGGGCTCCTTACCTTTCCCATCCTGAAGAGGGCCTAGACATTGAGGGGGTCCAGGCCAGCACATCCCTACTGGTGCTCAGAGCCTCATCAAGCTGCTCCATCTTCAGTTGCGCTGTGGCCAAATTATTGAGACACTTGACGTGGTATCCCTGTACCTCCTCCTCCATCTCCGCCTCCAATGCACTGTCCCTCAACGCAAGGAGGATACAGGAGAAGGTCCTGCACATATGGAGGACATGAACCTTTAAATGATGCTGGGTGTATAAAAAGTTTCTGCCTGCTGTGGATGGGATTGACCAGGACGCTGTCTCAATTCACCCACTGGGGGATGGACAGCAGACTTCTCTACCCACAGCTGGAGGTTATCCTGGTGGCTGTAGGACTGTCTTACACTTTTTTCACCCGTATAAATCCAGTGTCCCTATATATGATGTCTGATTCACCGCCAAGGAGATGACATCCATCAGGGAGAGGAGGAACTCACGGAATTTTGACAGCCACTTGCTTTGGCAATGAAAACAGCCAGTATGGTTATCAGAGAGGTGGGACTTTCTGTGGAAATTAAGCCTCTGGCCAACTGTCAGGAAGTAGCCTGAAGCTAAACTGTCGCTTTCAAGGTATAAAGGACTGTCTTCAGCTTCCATAAGTCAATAAGGGTGTGTGGAAATCTGAGGAACAAGTCTCATTGCCCTGTAACGTTGCTGGGAACTAAGACCCAATTTGCATGCTGCCTGGGTTCATGAGCCGTAGCTGAGGATTATGGGCTGCTGGTGTGTGGGATCTCTGATGTCTCTGGAGGCTGGTGAGGGGGATCCTATATCCTGCCTTTAAAAAATTACAAGCTTTCATCCTAAGTCTTTTCCCACCATTTGTGTTCTCCTGTGTGAGACAGATGACGGCAGTTGAATGTATAGTTAGGCTGGTAAATTTTGGGAAATCCTGTGGAGAGCAGTACTGCTTCTGGGCTGGGAGGTCCTCTTGTGGGCATTATTATGATTTTTACTTACTTATACATCTGGAAATCTGTACTGAGATGGTTCCCCTCTTGAAGGTTTGCAGGTCTCTGTTGGCCCGCAGCGTCTCCCATGGGGAGGGACACACTCTTAAGCCCTGACAATGCTGTTTAGTCCCTGGAGTCGACCTTCACGGCACTCATTTCTGGTGGTTGTCTCGGGCTGGTTTATTCTGCATTTAAAGCAGTTTGTGAGGTCAGGGGATTTCATATCCTGAGATATATTCCTGCCACATGTTTACAACAGTAGCTGTGCATACAGATGGGTTCCTTCATGGGCAGGTCATTGAATTTAATGAGAATTTGTATGTATTACTACAAGGCTCAGCTCAGATATTCTTTGTACACAAGATGAGGTGACATTTAGGAAAGCCAAAATAACACCAAAATGGTCATTACAGCCACCAGTCTGGGAAACGAAACTGCATTTTGGATGCACTTCTTGTCAGATTTGTTCTCATAGCAGTGCACAGTACAAATGACAACATATGGCCCAATGCTGAGGTTAACCTCTGGATGTTGTGGTCAGGACATCCAGGGCCATGTAGTAGGCCCTAGCAGCCATGGTGTAGTCCTCCCTCTGAAAGCAGAAGTTGCCTCTCTCCCGTTTCTGGTGCCAATCCATATGCGGTCTGGGATCGAGACAGTCATGATGTTTCTACTGAAATAAACTGAAGACATCAGTCCCTGCTGAGCTAACATAAGAATCCTGAAATTCTTCATCAACATCGTGCTCCACAAGTGTCTGGGGGAAGCTGGACTTGACAAAGAAGCTAAAACCACACAACACTGATACTGTAGAAGGTGTTTAAGTAAACTTGCCTGTGGAGAACATACAAACTCCACCCACTCTGAATAGAGGTGGGATTCATACCCCCTGAAACTCACTGAGCCAACCTAAACAAATTCCGAGTTACAAATATACAATTTCAGCTGGTTTAACTCTAACAGACACGTACAGGATTACTAATGTTGACTCTTAAAAACTAAGGTGGAGAGAAAGTGCTGTCAGCTCACTAAACTTAATATAGAGAAGGATGCTGACCTGGTGAGACCATTACCAATTGTCCTTGTTGATAGCAGCACCATGTGGTGCTGTTTCTGGTGACAAATGATTACAAAGAACCTTCTGCTTTTCGATATAAGGGTTTTTTTTCTGAGGAAACTCAGGAATGACCCCAGTTTTGTTTATGAAAATTCTCCAGAATGTTTGCCAGATGCCTGTAAATGAGAGCACCCTCACGCTTAACGGAGTCTGCTGTACATTGTGGTCACTTTATTGGAGTGGGAGCCTCAGCAGACGGCCCGGCCCGTCTGGGACTGTGCCGTTTCCACTTTCGCCACAGATGCTTTCAATCCTGGTTGAGCATGGTCCCCATCACCTGCTAGAAGAATCCGGCAAACAGCCGCTTTGCTGGACTAGTGAGGGTGACGACTTGACTGTTGTGTAGGAACTGTCCCCCATTCTCAGGTGACACCCTGTTCCTGATGATGGAGAACATCGATTAAATTGGATACTGTCCTGGGACTGATGCTGTGATACCGGCTCATGTCTTTTGCTGTTATTGTGAGATCTTCATAGTGCCTTCACACCTTATAAGCTTAAAAATGTCCCTCTACAGCCCATTATATACTCCCACTATATACAGACGCTCCTCTACTTACGAACTTTCAACTTACGAACTTTCAGACATACGAACAAAGAGGATTGTAAGTCCAAATTGTGTTAATTGGGCTCCCGTTTCCTGTCCGCAACATCAATTTTTTTTCTGCGCTCCAGTTCCGCCTAGTACGACTTCTGGCTGCTACTTCCGCCACGCAGCAGCGTAGTGTGTATACTCCTAGTTCTTTGTACTTGCGTATACCCTTAAAATGATGTTGAATAACAAGGTACGAACATTTCCAGTTATGAACTGCTGTTTGGAACATATTTCGTTCATAAGTAGAGGAGCATCTGTATTTTCATATGGATATACTTATTTACTTATTTGACACTTGCACTACCACCTGTCACATTACTGCTAAATGTGCACTATTAAGGGTTATTTATGATCACTGTTTATTGTTTAATGTTTAGTCTCTTTATACTTGTGCTTTCTGTTACCACAGTCTTGGAGTTAGACAAACATTTCGCTGCACATTGTACTGTATTCCTGAGTATATGACAAATTAATCTTTGATCTCATTTGTATGGAAGAACTCAGTACCTCCAGAACTTGTATCTCATCATGCTTTGAGGTCTTTCTCTTCTGGGGTCTGTGATCTCTCATTTCCACCAATCACTAGTGATTTTTCCTGTTGACCTCCACAAGTTAAAATATCTAGGTAGTGTTGAGAGCTGAGCTGCAGCACAGCTGAAGAACGGTGATTTATACAGTGACAGCTTCTGCTCAGTCTGTCCTCATACACGATGCACGGTTTACGAGGCCCATTACATTCTAGCCACTCTGTCATCCAGACAGCACCTTGGCCCCTGTGTTCGGTGATTTATAGTTTCTATTGACTTCAGCCCATGTGGGCATAATCTTACTTTGCTGATGATTTGTGTGCCTCGCTGTTAAACAGGGCAGACGCACTCCATAAAAGACAGACAGAATCTATAAAATGTATTACTCAATGCTGGATCACGCGCAACCTGCTTAAAAAGGAATCCTAACTCTGCATTAATGACAGGTGGAAGTAAACAGATTCATAGAGCTTTTGGAAACGGATGCCTAAGACGGAGATGACATACAGCGAAATCTTATCTTGAAATGTTGAACGCAAGCTAATTGCGGCACTTCCCAATCAACTTTGACATAGAGCTTCAAATATAATTGTGGTCAAATATAGAGGACAACCAACGAGGAGAACATCTCAAGCTTCAGGGTACTTTATTGATCCCTGTGGGGAAATTCTCTTTTTGCCTTCCCCATCCTGCCCTCTTTAAAGGAATCTCCACTCTCCCCATCAGGGAAGCCCAGTCTCCCATGTGACAGCAAGGACATTCACCACTACAATAACAAGGACAATAACTGTGGTCACCCCCAAACTTGTTGCGATACAGCAGGACAGAAGACAACGCCTGAGATTTAAAAAAACCTGAGATTAAAAGAAAAAGTAGTTTTATTGTAAGAAGTCATTGTCAGATCAGCCAAATAAACCCGTAGTTTAGCTTACTGGGCACTAGATATGTCATTTAGTGAGTCAGCTTATGGCAGTTTCACTGCAATGGGGCATGGCACCTGGGTTGAGAGGGGCATACGAAGCTGGCGGACCCCCGCAGATTTTAATTAAGCGTAAAGGGTGAGCAGGAGAAAGGGCCTCCGTTAAATACGAGACGGGTTTATACGATCCCTAACAGCTGCAGCGGATTACAGCCCGACGCGTGCACCCACTGCCCTCATCGCTGTGGGTGCTTTGTTATGAACCTTCAGGCCACTGTTTTGCTCTTTAACTCCCCTGACCGTCTGGCCAGGGCTCACACTCTGCTCCCATCGGACACAAACAGCCGATACACAGCTCTTTTTATTAATTCCCGGATTTGATAATAATAATTGATACTTTATTGATACCTGTGGGGAAATTGTCTTTATGCTTCCCTTAGCTTGTTCTTCGTAGAGTAAGCTATCTGCAAACGGCAGCCACCTGTTGGGGGGGGGGCCCAGGGAGCTGGGGGTTGAGGGTCTTGCTCAAGGACTCACAGACATGCTGAGGTTGGGTTTTGAACCGGTAACCTTCTGATTACAGGCACACAGGCTTCGCCCACTGAGCCACACACTGCCCCCTTACATGAATCTAAGATCCCAAATATAGTTTTATGACAGAAATGCCAATCAAAACAACTGCGTTGGAATATTTCCCATTAAGAACCAACTGGCACTGGCCTGTGATCCACACTTATGTGGTTTGAGCTGTGTAAGCAGTCTGTGACGATGTAACTGAGCTCTGTTAACCTGGGGTTTGGTTACACTCATTCAAAGACCAATCAGGAAACTGGGAATGGAGAACGGTGGAAAAGGGGATGTAGGAAAGCCAGAGAAAGCTGAAGAAGACAGACGAGCTCCTCGAGCGCTGAGCCAGGGCAGGAATCCAGGTTCCCTGGGGCTGGAAGCAGCACCACCTGTATAAACGTGCATCACCTGAATTCCCCACATATTAATAGGCAATGTTTAGACAACTTGCTGCAGGTCTTCTGGTACACTCTGCTGGGCTCTTCCCACACCAAGCCTTCATGTTTAGTACAGAGCACAGAAACAGCTCAAAGCTTTGTATCATCAAGTGTTTTCATATTGAAAGAATGAGAGTCTGTGTGTATGTGGGGGGGAGGAGCAGTTTTCTGTTGTCTTTCATTAGTCCCAGATTCTTGAGTTGATGCCGGTCTCAAGACCTGTTGCTTTGATTCCCAGTCTGATTCACTGGGTTGGTACTGGGCCAGTGTTTGTGTGATTTGGGCCCCTGGTCCTGCCACCACTTTCCTGATTCCCAGTACCACATAGTTCTTTATGCCTCTGGACCACAAAGACTGTTTTTATGTGTACTCCTAGCTTGATATATTTCTAGAGCATTCCGGGTGAAGCACCACGCTCAGAGGTACCACCGCTGGGTCCCATCCTGGGAGTTAAGCCTGACATCTTCGACTTATTATAGGTTATTATGGCTTATCAACCTCCCCAGTACCTGCGGCCTTGCATCTTGTGTTGTGTTTTTAAGGAAAGATGAAAAATTTGGTATGATCTAGAGGGTGGAACATAGCACATCTCAGGGTCTGTCTGGTTTTGTAGCCGCGGCGCAAAGTATGTGTGGTACATAGTCACATTTTCTTTGCCTATTAGTGGCTGAAGAAGAGTAGAAATGAATCCCTTTGTCAGAAAATGCTATTTTACAGCTTCATTAACAAAACGTCTCTTCAGCCAATTAACAGAGTCTCAGCATTGTGGGTCTCCGGTGAATCATGGCCCGTGTCCAACTGAGAGGAGTAGACCTCCTCATTGAAGACCTTTTTAAGCTGGGATCACAGTATGATGCTTATCTTTGAGTGAAAATGATCCCGTCTTCCAGAGAGCCAGGTGTCTCACCCCCGAAACGCACGTGAGCCTTTCACCCACCGGCTAATCCAACGCTCATCTATCTCCGCATCCCTCATCCACTCTTGGCTCATGAAAGAAGCTGGATTTGCAAGAAAGAATTCAGCTACTGAAGCAGGCAGTGAATCACAGGAGAACGTCCTCCTGCCCCACATGTTCGGCCCTCTGGAGGTCTCGTACACTGCTCTGCTGTGGAGATGAATCATTTCACCATCTGCACAGGTAGCTGCTCGCGGTTCCATCACCCCTGATGAGAAGAAGGCTAACACACAAGCTAACACGAGTTAACACTAAACATCCTGCGGGAGGCCCCGTCTTTACACGTTTACAAATGTTTAGTTCCACCTTGTCAGCCTAGTTAACAAAAGATGTAAAACCAATAAACTATTTGAACAGTAAATCTGTGACCAAAAGAGCACCAATGTCACATTAGTTTACAGGAAGATGAACCAGCTTGTAATTTCTTCAGTTACTTATGTGTAACTTATCACATTACCTCATTACTCAGCAGTACATTTTAATACAGTTAATATAAAGATCTTAATTATTTTTCATGTATTTAATCATTCTATTTGTATATATGTTTAAATGCTTCATTTGCACTGAAGGGACTGCATCCAATTTCATTGCACTTTGTATAATGACAATAAAGATTCTCTTAGTATCATTTATATATATTTTACTGCTGCTTCTTTTCAGCAGGCTACTGATCATGTGTTTCGGTCCTCAACCACTGCGCCACCTTCTGGGACACCTGGTTTAGTGCAGCAGTGGTTTAGTGTGTTTTCTGAGATGCCAAATAGGGTAACGGCAGCCTAGCAGAAGGCTACCGCAGTATGAGTCACCAAGCTGGATGACGGACCCCCAGGACTTGGGCATCAGTGACTCGGATAGGACACATTGTTTGATGACCGCAATAGTACCTGAGCTGTGATATAATATCTCTCGCTTTCTGTCTCACAGACACTCCCACCCTGGCGTATTTGTTTTCTTCGTTCCAGGCAGGAGATGCACTCCGGCACTTTCAATATTCACAGCCCATTGAACAATGACAAGGAAGCCCACAGGAAGTGGTTTCTCCACAGGCTGACGGAGTCGGAGCGGAAATTTCAGGTGTCGTCCTGAATGGGCCGCTTCATGGACGAAGGGTGGGGGCTCTGTTTGTCCAAAGCCTGCAGTTAGTGCAATGCTGCTTCACAAAGCGGGCTCTATCCAAAAACAGTCCCCCCCCCCCCCCATGTGAGCACACAGTACGCAGGTGTTTGTTGTTATGAGAAAACCACCTGGGAAGGCCTCCCGCTGCCTGCGGGGATTTCAGTAAAACCGTGGGCACCATTTATGGAGCTCTCCAGGAGGGGGGGCTGTACCGAAAAATGGCAGGTGGAGTCCGACACTAAAGATACTTGTGTACCCAGGATTTAAGGATGGGTGGGGCCCTGCTGGGATGATCTGGGGAGGTTCTTCACTCTCACTGTGTTCACTGTAGGTTGACAATATTGTTCCCGCCCCAACAGAGAAGGGGAAGGGGCTGGATTTAAAAAAACAGACTTGTGTAAACATGTTCGGTCTGGCAGAATTTAGAGGACACCTCGTTGACAGTTCTGTTCCATTGTGTCCTGTCTCTCCTCAAAGTTGTGTTGAAAGGTCCGCCGTCAGCTGTCACCGGAGCAGATGGGCTGCATCCCCAGGCAGGGAGAGCGGAGATATTAAACTCCCAGAAGTACAAAGGCAGCCCACCGTCAGTGGTTCCCAGAGGTGAAAGGGCACGGGGAGGTCACCCCAGATTCGGTCACATTAAGTCACCTCTGGCCACCACCACATAGGTCAGTAGTTACCGATGCTATCTGACTACCATCATCTGGTACCTGTAAATGTACTCATGCTATCTGTCCAGACTATAGAGTCATTTGATTTGGAGATGTTCAGAGACTAAATGAATATGAATATCCTTCATAAAAATTCCACATAGAGGATTCACACTGTACCTCTATATATATATATGTTTTTATATA
>JAODKC010000009.1:4217928-4232116 GCA_026777985.1 Mormyrops attenuatus
TTTATTCTTCCATATGTATATAGCGCCGCAGAACTTTTTGCACTATTTGTTTATTATTTATTGTTTGTTGTGTAAAAGTTCTACATACTTATTTGCACTGGAGGAGCTACTTTTAATCTCATTGTACATGTGTATAGTGACAATAAAAGGCATTCATTCATTCATTCATTTATTCATCCATCCATCCATTCATTTCTATTCTGAAGACATTTCACAGAAGAAGCTCCATGTCAGTATTTCACAGTTATGTCTTAATGACCTTCAGCTTATAAATGTGACTGATTCATTCAGGAATAACCCTCTAATGTTCTGATAATCCGGGATAGTCCTGTAATATGGATATAAGATATTTTATCCGGATTTCTGATCTGGAAGGATGAACAGATGTCTTTTCTTCTTTGATATGGCACTTAAGCCTCTGTTTCGTGCCCTTCGGAGACAGACCCAGCCCGCAACGACCCGGCCATCCCGCGAAAAAACAAGCGTCGCCTTAACATCATGCTTCCAGCTGCGTCGTTTGGAATAACACAATTAAACTATGAGCCTGTCCAGAGTATGCCCCCCCCCCCCCCAGTGGTTGCCATGGCGATCAGCAAGTAGCACGTCTACAAAAAAAACATGCCCAGTGTTTGGACTTCAGTACCAAAAGATGATGGATATCCATGAAAATCCAATTAAGTAAATTATGCCGCATGACGTTTAGGAACTTCTCAGGTTTCGCGTGTGTAGAACCTTTTTATTGGGGTATATTATTTTCATTAATAGTGATATATATTTATATATCTATATTAATAGTTATTCTTTCTATCAGTATTACACCACAGCTTTGGTCCCGTGGTTGAAATCACAGCCAGCTTAATAAATGACTTCTTTTGTTTACGTACTGGTGTGGACAGTAGATCAGGCTATGCGTTTACATCAAATTATTATTGTTGTTATCAGACGCATTTACTGCATCTTTACACGGTTTAGTGTGCTGCTTGTTTACTTTCTTCACCGGTTATAAAACAAGAAGGCGGCAGGTATTTCCTCTACGCTGGTGCCTTGGAGGGGGGGGGGTTCTCCTATTTACTGGTCCAGGCGCAGTTGCCCATTTTTACGAGCTGCCTGTTTGCCTCGGGGCCACGCGGTGCGGGTACAAGCCCCAGCATGCACCGCATCGCTCCGATCTGATTACAAAGCAGGGCGGATATTCCAGAGCCTCGCAGTGCCGTGCTCTAACCACAGATCTGAGCAACAAAGGCTTCCTGTGTAGATTACATCCAGGCCGACAGTGATTCCAGCAGACCATTACGGCCTGCCAACTGAAGACGTCTCTGTGAGAAATAATTCACTGTACCCTGACTGTAAACCACGTTATGTGCCACAACAAGGGCTCTGTATCTCAGCTTTGCATCTCTGCAGTGCCTTGCGGCAGATGCCAAACACAAACATGACACGATAAGAGCGAGAAGGAGGAAGACGTGCACTACGTAAATAAAAATGACACAAGTCGGCGGGACAGCAAAAGGTGAGGCATGATGGCAATCTCACTTATAAAACTAATTTTAGCCTGCACTAACGACATCAATGCCTGTCCAGTATCTGTACGATGTCTGGAATCCCAAGCGGGTGAAAATCAGAATGACGAGGTGTCTCTGACCAGCCATGTCAGCTTAGCTGCTCTACCTGGGGCTTCAGGAAGAACATGGCTGAGGACCTGCTGTAGAGTCCCCCACACAAACACAGCCCTCCCCCCAACCCCTAGACAAATCATGTCTTACATCCTGATCCCCCAGGGATCACATTTGACATTAACAGGCTAATGTGGTGAACATGCTCTGAGGGTCCACGGTTGGTCTCGGTCCTCATTTTAATAAAAAACGGAGGGGCCCTCTTTGTAAACTGGGCCAACTTCAGCCCCCAGGGTGGGATCCTGTATTTACAGGGCAGAAGCAGCAGAGATGCAAAGACCACAAACACATCAGTGAGTGTGAAGGGGCGGGAATAATTACAGACAGGGCCTGGCACGTATCTAACAAGGCTGATATATTGTTATATGTGATAGTTTCAGCTGAACTCTTTCAATTAGAAGATAAACATAGCTTTAAGGTCCTAAACTGCACACCAGTATAAACTCCCGAAGGATGACAGATGAGGTAAAACCAGTTTAAGCTGCCTGGGGAGCACAGGAACCGGCTTTCAAAACTTTCACAAACATGACAACCAGCTGAAATGCTTTCTGCTTACTCATTAGACGTAAATCAACAGTTGGGATCTCTGGAGCTCAGGATCTTTTTGTTTCCCCGCGGCACGTCTCTGGGACATGGCGTCCCCGGATGCACGGCCCCACCTGACTCGCAGCCGCTCTCTTCTGCTAATTAAGGGCATGTCTTGAAGGTTGCCATAGTGGAGCCTCATGCATCTGGGTGATAATTATAGTGGCTGTATTAAGGTGAGTGTTTCTATTCTCTGAGATCATTACTGACACCTATGACCTTCGGGGCATCCGAAGACAAGATGCGTACAAATCAAACATCAGAACTGAAGCGACAGGAACCGCAGCCCTGGATTCGATGGGTCCATCTTCTTTGTTCACAAAGAACCACAAAGCGAGAGTGAGACTGAGCCCCGGACAGTCTCTCGTAATCACATTATCATTCATAACAAGTAATGCGGTCTTTCTGACACGAGTCCACTTCAATTCCAGAAATAAAATCCAAGAAGAGCGACTCAGTAATATGAGAAAATAAATCCTGCATCTAGTTCTTATTGGAAAAACTGTTAATCATACACGCTCATAATGGCTTCTTACAGCACCTCATAAGTCTGATGACATGATATGGCCCCTCTGTCTACTTTCACTAAGCTCCCAGCCTGTGATGCAGGCCAACGACAAAGAAAACACCTGAAGTCAGGCCTCCTTGACGTCCAATGCAGCTGGGCGTATGTCTGGCCCACTGGGAAGACAGACGCAGAGGGAGCTACATTACACAGCGAAGACCTCTCTGTTCTACCACCATCGTTATTACTGAGTATTAATATTCTGGCTGCCATTTTCCACAAAAACATATGGCTACAAGGTTGAAAACAGCACTATGACTTTGTACTCGACAGGCAGTTATGGAAGATGGATGGCTGTTGAGTGGAAAAGTGGCCCGATGCTTCGGAATCAGCCCTTGGGGTCCACATATCTCGCTTGTGACAGATCATTGGTCCTCATTTAAATGGGCTGCTCACAGGAAACACAGGGCTGTTGGTCTGGCCCTGCATGTGGGCACCGGCTACGGAGACAGGCGACATGCCTGGGCATGGGGGCCCCTGATGACCCTTGTGGGGCCCCCACTGGCAAACAAACAGCTTTTAGCTGTGTGTGGTCAAACAAAAGCCTTTTAGTTGTTAGTTTGAAGGTGGGTAGGTGGAGCATGCTTTATGTTTAAAGTCATCCTACTAAAATATCCATGGCCCAAGTACGCACTCACTGCTTTAGCCCAGACCATTAACCCAAATAGCAAAGCATTCAAATGGAAACATAGCATAGTGTGTCACCAGCACACGGTCCCGGGTACATTGATCAGCCATCTTCTTGCATTAGAATGGTAGAGTTCTGTTTTTTTTTTGGGGGGGGGGCGGGGGGCAGCTGATTCTGCTAGATCACCTTCTAGTTCTGAATACCATAACATTTGTTTTTTTTCCAGGTTTACCCATCAACGTGCCTCCTGTATACCCTCCCCTGGGCTAAATGTAGCATCCATGGTGTGTCCCAAGACAGTAGCTGAACCGGCCAAGAAAACCAGGCTGGCATCGTGCCAAAGTAAACACGTGCCATTCATGCGCATCGGGGAACATTCCAGAAAGGCTGAAGAAGAATGAGATGTTGCACACCAATGCGTCAGCTGTCTGTCGGGTTCAAGACGGAGGGCATTTGTAGCGTGGCCTTGTGGAGGACGACAAGCTGTACCGCCAAGCTATTCATCATTACTCATTTCAACAGAATTTAAATGAGCTTGCACCATGACATCACTGACAACAGATCGATACTCCTAATTGATCATCCTCTTGATGGGGTGGCTCAGATCTTCAGCCTGCTTGAGCCCCAGCCTCGACAGAACATCACATCCATGGGCCCATAAGCAAGGCCTTTAACCCCCAAATGTTTCGGAGGTGCTGCACACCCCCGACCGTGCACTGTGACCCCTAAGCCTGCTTTCAGCACTATATGTGTCTGTGTGTCTCTTGAGGCCCATTCACACGGCCGGAACTTTTTTCTGGAACCAGAACCATTTTCCTGGAACCAGGAACTTTTGTTGCATTCACACTGCAGGAACTCGGCCCAATTGTAGTCCCAAAATCCTTTTTTAGTACCTACTCCAGACTACGTACTTTTTGTTCGAACTACTGGTGAGGTGCTTTGAGCAATTGCTTGCTGACTGATTGATCACAAGCACCGGCGTTAACTTGGAAGTTAAGCGGAAGTGCAGGAAAAGAGATATGGCAGAGGCAAAAATGGAGTAGTTTGAATTATTTTTGCACTCTAATTATATTTAATGCATGAATTAATAATTTTTTTTGCTTCCCTTTTTCTGCATGAGAAAATTAATTTAAAAATCGGTGCCGGCTAAACTTGCGAGTACTTATTAGCGGGGTAACATTTCATCGTTTTTTTATCTTGTGGAAAACAAAAGATCGATCAGTTTGCCAGATTTTGTTTATTGAGTATTGTGATGATGATGATGATTACATTTTGAATGCTTTATAAGGGGATTATACTGGATCTCTGACCCATTTACACAGCTGGGTGTTTTAGTATCCAATGGCACATCAGCGATTCCTTCATGGCACCAGACCATCCATCTGCTGCCAGCTGCCCCTTATAGTTCCCAGTGTCACAGCGCGACATTGCCGACCCCCCTGGGGAGAGGTTGGACCTGATACGTGCAGGATCAACTCAGGCCTAACAACAGTGCGAAAAGTGCATTATGAGCTGCCTGCTTTGATTTGTGGGAGAGAGTGACACGGTGCCCAGCGATCACAGTGATGCTCAATCCAACTTGGCATACAGGGGCCTATCCACAAGGCAGAGACAGACAAACACAGACAACACACCCCTGTCAAACACACCGCGTGACTCAAACACACCTCAGCCCCAGAAGTACATACTACAAGTAACCTATAGACGACATATCATGCTGTATTCCACCCAATGACCACATGCTGGTAAGGTGTAATCCTCTGAGAGATCCCGATGACACCCGGAGAACACAGTGTGGATTTCAGATGACATTAATGGGTAGCAATGCCTAATAATCATGGAGCTAATTCATTTCTAACCTAGTAATGACAGTTTAAGAATCTTATGCCCAAACAATGGTCAGTATAAGCTGTTATAATGCATGAAGGTATTTATAGTGCATTATAGATGAGAGCTTCATAGAGCATTCATAATGCATAATTAACATGACCATAATGTTATGCCTTTTTATAAATAGTTACAGCTGTGTTTGTAATACTTAATAAATGTATTATAATGTATTATGAAGGTATCTATAACGCATTATACATGAGTGCTTTAAGTCTTACCGAAAAACGTTTAATAATGTCCAGTGAATACAGCAGGTGTATTTCATGTGTGTATTTCGGCCCTCTGACATCACCAATGGCCCCAGCCATCAGTCGCCATACCTTCCCTGACGTTCGTAAGCGTACTGGGAGTCAGTGAGTAGAAGCGAGATTTCCTCAGGATGTAATGACACAGCACATCGCTCCAAGGTCTGTGTCAAAGAGGGAGTTTACTCATCTAGCACGGTGAGACCTATGTAAATATCACAGGCTAATCACTACCACTGATCCGTTTGAGAAAAGTCTCAGCAAAATCATTTAGGAGAAGCGAACGACCTTGGTAACCTAAATGTTACCGGTATTTTTGACTGTGGGAGGCTGAGTCACCCTGGTGTTTACTTGACACTTCCCTTAAGTCTCCAAACGGGGTGCTTTCTCCAGACATGACTACCTCCAATAAAAGCTGTTTAGACCCATGACGCTGCGACAGGAAGCGCGCAGGATTTCACACGCATGTCTAACTGCCAGTGAAGAGACCTGTCGTTTCCGCGAGTGAAGTGAAGAGTACAAGCCAGAAGGTGACAATAGGCTGTAACTTTTCTGACAGGCTAATGAGGGGACACAGATGTGTGACAAAGCACAGGCTCCGGGTGACTCCTCAGTCATCCACCTGAGACTGTTTACATGGTTTTTAAGGTTAGTGCGGCGCAGAAACTGCTGTCACAGTAGTCCAACACACTGTAATTAGACTAGCATTACCTACTGTAATTAACCTGTCATTGCGTGCCATAATTAAACCAGCGATACACACTGTAATTGAGCCATCATTATATGCTGTTACTAAGCTACCATTACGTGCTGTAATTAAACTACCATTACATGCTGTAATTAAACTTTCCTGCACTATTGCTCCACTGTCTGCACTTGCACAGGTAGCTTCATGCCTCACCTGGTGGACGTCTCCTTCCCGAATGACAAACACGAGTCTGGAGTCCTTCTCCACCACAGTCCTGTCCTCCAGGATGCCCTGCAGCTTGACGGTGACCTCCTGGCCCCGGATGGGCTGGGGCCACTGCTGAAGGCCCTGTTGTAGAATTTTCTTCCTCAGTAGTCTGTCATCTGCAGATCAACATGTGTGGAGGTGATGGGTTAATCCATTTGTTGTTGTAGCTCAAGGAGCTTGCAGATGTGCAAGGTGACTCAGGATGAAGTAGCCAACAACTGGCTCTCTTCAGGAAATATGAAACAAACGTCTTGCATTGCAGCCCTTCCTGACCATGTCAACACCCAGAGTATGAGTGAAGCTGGATAATTTACTCCTTACTGTGAGTATGCCAGTCTGGAAACAGGCTCTTTTCATTGTGTTCGGTCACTTCCAGTGGTATTTGAAAGCGGACTGTTTTCCTGGAGCCAGGTGCTTTCATCAGCCCCTCACTGTCCAAAGTGTCGCCTGCTGTCGCCTACCCAGGATGGCGGGTGCCTCCAGGGCCAGGCTAGCAGAGGTGCAACCCTGGATGCTGTCCTCATCCAGGCTGCTGGCCCCATTCTCCTCCTCCCTCTGCCTCTGCGTGTTCCTTGGATGGGAACATGAAAAGAGATTACGTACCATGGGAGTTCCCAGGATCCCCGCATCAGGACAGGCCTCAGTTGGCCCCCCAGCCTGCCCAAGCTCTCCGCTGATTCTGCTGGCTGAAGTTGTTCCTGCATCTCCCAACTAACACCCAAAGTTCACCATCTGCAAGGGTTTCCAGAGGGATTCCAAAAGGGCAGACGTTCCAGGAGCTTCTCTGCAAAAAAATGATGAGTGTCCGTCCTCTGGAAGCAGTCGTCCTGCTGCTGAGAGCGTTAGACACCTATCCTTAGGCCTGCCAGCCTGCAGTAGTTTTCTAAATCATACACTCAAAGTGGTATCTAACCGAATTAAACCGAGATGCTTCACCGACCAGGATGATCCAAATCTTTGCATGAATTAGCTGAGTTCTGCCAATATCTCATCGCTACAGGAGATCAACAGGACTCCTGTCCTGTAGTGCTTGTCCTTGTCATTGTATATCCCACAGTAATTAAGAACAAAGATCAGAAGATGAAGTATTGCTGTGAATGAGTTGCAGTTCTCTCCAGGGCTGTTTTAGTCAGCAGGCTTGTGTGACAATAATCTTCCAGATTAGAGGAGAAAAATCTAATCTGCCCGAACGCCTGTAAGCTTCTTAGTCACCTTTCATGTGCAAGATAATGTATTTCTATAACTGCCATCAACCAATGAGCATTCAGGAGGAGTTACCCATAATTCTGTTGGTTCCAGCAGCATAACAAACTCACTGGTTTTCACTGTTGGGAAAAGAAAGCAGAACTGGATCACTGACCTCGTGACAATTTAGGATTATTTATGCGAGATTTGTCTGGACACCTGCTGGAGGACGAGCTGCGGTGTGATGGGTCTTCTACACATTGGAGATTATATGCTCTCTGTCTCCAGTAACAGTTTCATTGTAAAGTGAAGGATACCCTCTCAATTACCGGACCGGTTACGATCACCTAGAGTAAAAGAAGTGCTTTCACATTAATAATGGCAATTAATAACTAGTTGTACATTTTCCAACTTTGCAGCCGTTCAGTCATATTAACCAAGAACGTGAGATGAAGAATAAAAGAACATGATAACAAGAATAATGCAACTGCTCTTCGAATACTAAAATGAAGGAAGTATGTTTTTGGAACAGCTGTTTTGAAGGGAAAATCCTGCCTTTGTTTACTATAATCTGCCAGATGTTTTCTGAGTATATACACATTCATATACAGCTTTTGAAATGAAAAAATGAAGTAGATCTGTGACATGGGATGATTTCATTCATTTTTTAGTATTTGCGTAATATTTGTTTTGACCTCAACTGTGACCTAGAATTGCAAGATAAACATAAAAGTACATAAGTGAAATTCCCAAGATCACAAGTATACAAGGACGAGCAGAAAACTATTTTCCTGTGAAATTTTGCTCAGAGATTTTGTCATATCCATCTCAGCCAGAGGGTATGGAAGCGGAGCTGAGGGGGCTTGTGGGCACACACAGCATTCTGCGGCCGTGATATCGCCTCACGCACCTTCTAGGTATCTTCCGTTTAGGTGTTTGTTGACAGATGTTTTCCCGGATCTGCAGTCCCCGCTCCGGCATGTTGTCAGCCATGGGGATGCGTGTCCGTCTGTCTCGCTTCAGGGTCCTTCCCTCCCCCTGACGGAGGGCAGCTGGGTGACTCGTAAAAGGCCAGTGCTGCCGGTTAGTGACTAGCTGACTAGCGATTGGAAGACTTCAAACCGACACAAATAGCCTTGCTCTCACAAAATATTCCATTTTAGGGTAATTGTTTTGTCTCTTTATAACTTGTAAAACTATTCTGTGTTTACCATGTAGCGTGATGTAATGTCAGTGCCCCAATCTGCTATGGAATAATATACTATTTTTACCCCCAAATGCTCTTTATTTTATGATGCTAATTCTTTTAATTTTACAGCAGCACTAAATTTGCAAACCAAGTCTTCACTCGTTAATTTTCAGTTCTTTAGACATTAGGCCGCATGTGCTTTTCAGTCTCCTTTTACTGTGATTGTCTGTTTTGGAGGGCTTGTCTAAAGGGGGACAGAATGCTTAAGCTGGGTACTCAGATGTACCCCTGTTGCACTGTAGGCCTTAAAGCAAACTCAGACTAGGTTATTTCTCCTGCGTGCATTAGCACAGCTGACGATATGCAAGTCTGGTTGCCGTCCACGTTCTGCGGCTAAAGTACACAGCCTTTATTTGTATTGTGAGACCTTTACTTTCTATTGACCTGCGTGAAGTTCTTATCAGAGCTACTTGCAGAATGATTAACTAGCAACGGCGAAATTATCACGGGACACTTAAATGAAGTGATCAGAACTGCAGGGTGTGGTGGTGGACAAACAGCAGACAACAAATAATGTTTCAAATGCTGAAGGAAACGCTGCCACTGCTGACCGAGCGCAGACCTGGAGATTAATCACCGGAATATTCCAGACTACTGTTTCTCAATGCGAATGCAGATTTGTGGAGAGGGCCTTTGTCCAGCTTGAAACAGAACCCAGACCAGTTAGAAAAAGTTTCAGTCATCTAGGGCAGAAGAGCAGGGAGGAGTTATACCCCGCGCTGATGCTTCTGCAGGGCAGAGTTACCCTCTGTACTGTGTTTATCGCTGCCAACCTCATAATTCTGATTTACAGGCCAGTAACGAAATACTGATCTAAGCATCATGTGTTAATGGCGGTGGGGCATGGCGTGGGCAGGAATGAAGGTGACGATCTATTTCACAGCGCCAAGACAAAAAGGGGTTTATTAAAGAAACAAAACATTAACAATAACCAAGGGACAGCATTTCCAACATGTAGGAACACACCACACTCAATGATTAACTAAAGAACAAAGAAGACAGAGGCACGTAAATAAGAACAGGTAACTAATGACAGGGCAGGTGTGCAACATGACAATTAATCAATCAACTGGGCAACAAGTAACAGGTGGAGTGAGTTACAATAACGAGCACAGAACTAGGGATCTCTAACAAACACTGAGACTAGGAAACACTAACCACACTGGGAATTACTACACTAGGATAATTTACAGAACCAAATAATACAAACGAGAACAGAAGTGAACAGGAAAACAGTAGGACAGCCTACAACCGGGAAAACGGGGACATGCTGGGGAACACAACTAACAAAGAAGGCTGGCCTGAAGCCAGCATTGACCCCACAACTATTGAGCTAACAATCTCCATGCTACACATTCAGCCCACTGAGCTATGCAGCAGTTTGGGAAACATGCAAAACACACTAGGGATTAGATGCACTGGGGCTGAAGGACAAGAGCCAGGGAGGAGGACAGGATGGCCAGCGACACCTGCTGGCCAAACGGGGAGGAGACACAACGGGCAGGGTTGGGTGGGTGCTGACCCTGACATCATGTCTTTTCAGGATCATACACGTGGGTTACTTGCATCATGTGAGGGTTGACCAAGATCAATGCCCAGGTGTGCTACCTGAGTGTAAATAAAGACCCGTTGGTAGAGTGGAGAAGCATGAGGCCGTGAGATGAGGCCACGTACCAGCGGCTTTGTTGCTCTGTGACTGGAGACTCAGTGCTGTAGGAACCTGATGTCGGTGTCACGGGCACTACAGATTACGATAAGTGTGAAGTCCACGCCATCCAGAAAGGTCCACAGAAAGACTCATATTCACGGGCAAAGCGCTGGTAACCAATTTACTGTCACATTTATGGATTAGCAGTATTGGATTACATAATGAAAAAACACATTTCTCTCTGAAAATTATAAATAAGAAACACGAAAAAACAACTGAATTACTGCCCGAACATAATTATCGGCCATAAGGGAAAATGAAGAGCAATCAGACAGAGACAGGGGCCAGCTTCTCCGCCTCCGGGTCGTTGGGACATTTTCTAATGACTGGGGGCATCGGGAAAGGGGGGAGGCGGCTGATGTGCGACGCGCGTCGAGAAGCGCCGGAGCCCGGCGCCTGGGCTCCAGACCCCGCCCCCGCGCCGCCTTAATGACAATGTCCCCAGACCGCCTCACTTCCAGACATGGCAGCACTGAGGCAGGAGCATCGCTATGGGCTCTCCTGCGGAAAAAATCACAAAAACGCCCCGAACAGGACGCTTTACCACGTCAAGCTGACGGACACTGCCATCCGAGCGCTCGAAGCCTATCAGAACCGGAAGGTGAGCTTTACTTAGCGGGCGCTTCGCTTACTTTGCCTTGAAATCCCCGGGGCTCCGCTGCCAGCTTTTCTGGCAGCTGCAGCAGCGGCGGATCGCAGCGATAGTGTGATTTAAAAAGTTTTCCAGTCATCGACAAAATGCCGTGATTCATTTCAGCCGTGTTACCTAAAGGGACCGGCCGAGATCCGTGTGCGGAAGCGCTTTATGCTTGGACCGTGGGAACCGAAAAAAACCTTCGGATCCCATAAACAAGCCGTGGGATATATACTGCCCAGAATGATCGTATCTGGCGTATTCCGATTTAATTTTAAGAAATCATTATGCACAAACAGGCAAACACACACACACACACACACACACACACACACACACACACACACACACACACACACACACACACACACACACACACACTGTATATGTATAGGATATATACTCTACACTAGCAGACAGAGATTATATATCAATCACGCATATAAATACGTAATCATAATAATCATAACAACGATTATAGGTTCCGGCTTCGAAACCATGTTGGATATTGCAGGAATGGGCCAGGGGACAACTTTTATTCCGTTTACAAAAGCGACTTTTACCTTGAAATCATCTAAGTAACTTTTGTATTATCCTCGGCATTTAGAAGACACACAGTACGGTATGGGTGTGGGTCTCCGGAAGGGTTCAGTTTGATTACATTAAAATGAAATAAGAGAAACCTCTAACAGTCCAACCGACTTGTTTTTTTCCGGAGGTTGTCGGCAAAAAAAAGCAGATCTACCAGCACGTCTGCGATGAGTAATTTTGCATTGTTTATACCGGCTGCCCGTGAAGTCGGCGCCGTGATAACACATGCACTTGCTGGTCCCCTGGCTCAGAGGATGCTCCACATGAGCGTCCCGTTAAATATGGGGTAGGAGTGAGGACCCGGCTCGGAAAGGACAGTGACGGGGCACCTATTCCCTAGCGTGTCCTCCGCTTATATACCTCTTAAATGTTTTGGCCGCCGTTGTTGAGCCAGTCGTTTCAATGTGATACATAGTTAAGCTTCTAACACATGCATGTACAGTCAAAGCATTGCGGGCATCTTGGGGTCATAGCAGTGATCAGGGACCCGCGGGGGAAAAGCGAATTAACGCCCACCCCCCAGACGGAGACCGTTTTTACTTAAATTCCCTAACAGCGAGATCCGCCGCACTGTCGGAGCTCTAGACGCCAGCTGGAGCGGCTGATCGTTGAATGCCCCCAGCCCCCTACCCCCGGCCCCTGGTGCTCCAGGCGCCCCCGCCGCTCCCCTGCCCGGTGGCTGCTGTCGGTGTGGCTTTTTGTTGCTCTGCTCCTTCGCCATTGTTCTGCTTTTTATAAGCCGTGCCTCATTCTTCTTACCCAGTTAAACTCTGAATTAGAGCTTTAACTCAACGCTGCTATGCTTTTTAAATCTTGCAACTGTCTGCCGCCCATTAGATCCCGCCCGCCTCTATCGATCCCGAGGTGCTGAAGGATAATTGTAGTGCCAGATACTGTCTTGATCATTACTGATTTTTTATTTATTTATTTGTGTATGATTTTTATTACTGTGAACCAACAGCCTACTTACCCAGAGCTGTCAGTTACTCCAAGAAAATAATTAATATAGATCTGTCTAGTTGTGGACTTTACGTTAATCCATAAAAATAAAACCAATACATTCGTTATTATTTTTCAGGCTATTTTTTCCAGACTTTTTTGCTTGAGAGCCAAACATGTGTAAATTTCCGATTTATCTATGTCGATAGACTCCGTAAACAACTGCCTCGCCCTTGGCTCTGATCTGTCACTCCATATTGCAGTAGCGAACCTAAGTTTCACGATACCCTGAAAATGCCACCGATGAGTCACCGGTATCGCTGGTAATCTGCTTGTCAATAAGCCACGAACGACACCTTTATCAAATAAGCATTGTTCAAAGGCTTTGGGCTTTCCCTTTGTTTAGATTATGGAGTCTGACTCGGTGCTGTTCATTTTCAGGTGGTAACTAACTTCTCATTGCTTTTCAGGGCTCCTTCTCCAATCAGCCAGCTATTTGTTTTAAGGAAAACCAAGGGGTAAGAGAGATTTTCACCTTCCAGACAATATGTTGTTTATGTTCCCTGTTAGTAGTTCCTCTATACTTTTCTCTCCTCCTTTCTCTCCAGAATGATTTTTTTTAATGTTTCCTGTTAAGATAAGCTCTTGATCTTTAAAGTACCCTTTTAGCAAATCAGCATCCATCTTAGCCTGAGCTGGTACCTCAGAGGCCGGTAATAGACCGGCCTCCTTGGCTGAGGGAGGCTACCTGATTTGCCCTCCTGCTTCTAGAGATCGGAAGCAGACCCAGAAACAGCAGCGGTGACAGTGAGTCAGTCTGCCGCACAAACAGCAGTCTGTGCACTGTATCAGGCTCTGGGACCTTAGAATGGACACTGTATTCGCTCAACCTTCCAGTTGGGTCACTGGGTCAGGCTGTCAACTGGGGAGCTTTGGTTTGATCGGGGGGGGGGCTTGGGTTGGGGGCTGGGATGTGAGGAGTTTTTTTTTAGCTCTCTGTACCCCCTTATTTAGGAGGAAGCAAACCTCCTCCATCGATATTTTATCTGGACAAACCAGAGTGTCATTTATGGGCTATGACATCGTTCCTTTGTTAATTATCCTTGTCTATTAATAAAGATTAATAAGGGATTTAGGTAGATGTCAGTATAGAGATTTATAAAATGTTTAATAGCAAATTTATATGTGGTTTTATGATATGCGATGTGTGTTGATTGAATAGTTTCAGTGTTAGTCATGAAATATTGAAAGTGATTGAGGTGAAGGGGCGTGGGGGGGGGGGGGGGGGGGGGGGGGGGGGGGGGGGGGGGGGGGGGGGGGGGGGGGGGGGGGGGGGGGGGG
>JAODKC010000009.1:4232216-4254300 GCA_026777985.1 Mormyrops attenuatus
CCGCACCCCTCCCCCCGCGCCTCCCCCCCGCGCCCCCCCCCCCCCCGCCCCACGCCACCCGCCGCCCCGCCCCGCGCCCCGCCCCCCCGCCCCCGCCCGACACGCTCACACAGTACAGGGGGGTAATATGCTTAATCGTGTAGTGGGGATTCAGGCCCCGTCTGAATATGCACAGGTAATCAAGCCACACAGAGATCCCCCCCCGCCACTGAATCACACCACTCTCTACACCAGCCAGTTTCTTCCAAGTAGATTTGAGAGTCTTAACTGACGCCTGGGAATTCACAGAAATGGACGGGGCTAGATAAACATTCCCAGTAAGGTGTGGGATTTACCCAGTGCTCGCTTTTCCTTATTGTCGGCAGTTCCTTTGCAGCCGTCGTAATAACCAAACAAGATACGAACCAGCTGGGAAGGTGGGGGTCGGTAAATGCCAAAAGACAGCCGACGCAGGTCTCCAGAGAAAGCCCATCGCCCCTCCTGTCATTATTGAAGGGTACATGTGATCTTTACGGACGAGCCTACCAAACGCACACCCTTTGCTTTGCTTGTACATGTGATCTTTATGAACGAGCCTACCAAACGCACACCCTTTGTTTTGCTGGGTCTCTGATACACACCGCCAAAACCTGAAATGAGCTGAAGGACTATTAGGCTGCATGCAACAATAGGTCTGTTTCCTTGTGATAAAGGACAGAGACATTCTCTAGCTGCAGTCTTTCCTGGCCAACGTGCATTGCTAAGCTTCCCAGCGCCACACTGACTACACTGAAGTAGTGTTATTAGGTCAGTGTTATTATGAGCCATTACCGATACATCCTACACATCAAATCAGGGGCGCTGCTACTCATGTCAGCCACCGAGCAACCAAAACAGGCGTCATTCAACTGATCAAGTGGCAATTCTTAAACCAGCATGATCTTCAGCCTTGAGAGACAAGCCGGAGAGAGATAATAGGCATGCAGATTACAAAGTGCTGTGCTCTTCTGAGAATGCCTGATTGGGAAAACTGGATCAGGTCTATCTGGGGAAGTATGACGGGACAAATGAGAACATTTATTTTTGTAATATTTTGCTATATGGAGCAGAGGGAGAACTTATCAGTCACGCAGAAAAAATACCAGCGTCGTTGACACAGACGGTCACAGGAGGAATCCTTGCAATTGCAGGGGCTCTCAAGAAATACGTCTTGTTTTATCCATATTTAATTGCTCCAATCCAACAACGTTTTCCATTTTCACAAGGTGGTAAGGAAACAAAAGAAGAAAATGTGCTCATTACATGTGCTCATTACTGGCAAAACAAACTCAGCCCACGCACATTAAAAGGAGAATCCTCAAGAAATCGAAAAAAGCAATTTTCTCATAAAGCCAAAAGATATTCCATTTAGCTTGTGGATCTCTACGGGCCGGCAGCCGGGGCGTGGACAGGGAACACGTCGGGCTGAGCGATGACCCCCCTCTCGTTTTCTCCCATCTCGTTAAACTCATCACCGGCTGATGGCGCAGGGACAGCCCACGGGAACGGAGGCAGAGCGAGTCAGCTGAGCTCACCGGGGCCACGATCACAGGAGGGAGGCTCACACAAGGCCAAGCCAACCAACCTCATCTGTCGACATATCATTGGATATTAGCATCACGGGGAGACATGGCCTGTCACTCTGTGGGGGCATCAGTGCTGAAAGCCCAGGGACAGACTCTGATTCTGAATTAATTTCACGTGCCCCAGGGTTTTAATAGTGGTGACTCCACTTGCCTGGTTATGGGGGGGGGGGGGGTGGAGTGTGTGAGTGATGTTGAGGGTCTGTGACTGGCCTTGACCTTTGAACACAAAATTCAGTTTTTACCAAGAGCCGGAAAATTGTTGAGGGGGTAACAATATCGCTGTACTTTTATGGTCGTATAACCCCCCCGAGAGGGGAGAAATGCCCACTGGCAGTTCACTGTGCTGAGCTGAATAAAGAGTGATTGGGGTGACAAAAGTTTAACCTCAGAATGCAAGGACCGTTGAGGCAACAAGACAAATAGGACACAAGCCCCAAGCACAGGTCGGCATCATTTTTTAGACAGAACATTACCAGAAGTGTGGCAGCACTCAGAAATTTCATTTGATGGCGACAGGTTAGCAAACCTGGGAAAACCACATGGGGGGGTGTCACCCTGAGTCTCCATTTAAATTAAACTGAGTGCCTTCCTTATTCGAGTGCTTGCTTGCCAAGGTCAAGTATCAGCAAGGTTAAGTGCAGCTCGAAAGCAGGCGAACAGCCGATGTACTCTAAATAGTCTTTTTTGCATGCTGGGAATGTAGATGATTTTTTGGCATAGAAAAGACGTTTCAATATCACGCTGCAAAATGATGGAGAGTCCCGCTTCACCGTATCCTTTCCCCCCACTCAGATTAATCTGAATAATCTGATATGTTCTGAAAGTCGCTTTATTTTTGCAAGCAGACCAAACAGATCCATCACAGCACCGCAATGCAAACCATCCTGCAGCCTTTACATTTATTAAACAGAGGAAGGTAAAGTCTGACCTGGTTTAGCTATTCACAGAAGGCAAGTCTTCCGTCATTTTCAATACACTATCTGGGCAAAGGCTAACCACCAAAAGAAAACAAAGACAGATTCCTTGATATGTGTGATTTCCGGCCGTAGAAACAACTCCGAGGGAAAGGGTTTGCAAAAAAAAAAATCAAGCAACCTGAAAATAAATGAGAAGACACCATTTAAACAACCCATTTGCTGACTATGGGAAGATGTTTCGGGAACTTCTTCCAATTGTACACAAATGTACAACCAAAAGTACCGCCAGCTTCATGTTTTCACACTTCAACTCATAGCACAGGCCACCATAAAAATGAAGCATTACAGCCGCTAATTCGGCCACTTAAGACAGTGCTCCTACCCCAAATGCTAATTGATTGTTGCAACCCTGAGTTCGTCTGAGCAAGGCTGTGAAGGCGTCTGACACCTCGGCATGTGGCAGCACCGACCAGAGCACCTTGCCACGTATTTAATGACTCCCCCTGAGCCCGTATTTTCACGCACAAGTGGCCAGTTAATTGAAACCCGACTTGGCCGCGAACACAAGCCTGTCGAACAAGTGCGGGAGTCTGCAGCCTTTATCTGATGTCAAAGATCACGACTCGGCGTGAACTTCTGATAATTTTACATAAACTGTTTAGTGAGAAACCCCCATTGGAATGCGCTGTTTATAATCTTACCCAGACAATAATTCAAAACAGAAGTCAAGTGGGTTTATTTCAATAATGGGCAAAACTACATATAATAAAAGTACACAATAAAACGTTCTGTTGACAAACATCTTTGATTGATTAGATAAATACCATTTCCCAGTCGTTCAAGAGAACAACTCCGAACAACGATCCAAAAAAAGGAAATAAAGATGAAAACCGCACGCCCTTTTATCAATACAGGTAGCACTAGAGTTTTGTTAAATAAAAGGATAGATCTAAATAGGACCCGAAGCTATATACCTTTTTCTCCGATCTGTCAGTCTAGTTTCCTCCTGTCGCTGACACCTTTTCACCGCTGTTTCGAGACGAGCCTGGTGGCATAAACAAACAAGAGAAATATTATTCTACGGTTACGAAGCGAAATCAAATAACGGGGGCTTTTCAATAAAATCCATAACAAACCATTAATACGAGAGCCGAAAATCGTAATACCAAGTTCAGTAAAAGGAAGACTTTTACGTTTCTACTCCTGGGTTATGACGCAAGATCTCGGACTAAATAGGCAAGAAAGAGACAGACAAATTGTCCACTAAGCTTCCATACAGAAATCATGATCACTAATTTAATGATCATGGTTTATTAAGGTTATGTTGTTTAATGTTCGAGATGAAGCATTACGTTTTATATAGTTATATATCATTTTGTAATGCCATACCTATCAGGCAATTTTGGGTACCACATTCATTATTCTTAATATAGGAATAAAATCTTGATTTGGGATGTCTCAGTCTGCTGATTTATTTCTACGAAATAGGGCCGAGAAACCGATTTTTTGCACAGGTTACAAGGTATAGATGATCGATTCATCATTATTCCACAAAACTGCACCACTACCGAAAAAGTCAGACAGCCCAGAGTCGATGTATGAAAATATACATAAAGGACTGGGCGGTAGTAATACACATTCGACAGTAATAATTTTCATGCGAAATATTTAAAAAACAAGAAAAAGTCTCATAAAGTAATGAGCACGGACCAAAATCGCAGAGTATGAATGACTAAAATGATAAAAGAAAAGAAGAGAAACTGTTATAATTAAAATACTGTTCAGATGTAACGTTGAATGTCACTATGTACCACCATACACAACTGAATCATAAGACCAATTCTTTAGGGCATCTAAAGTTAAAATGGCAAGTAGGCTAACCAGTGTAGTCATTCATCAGAAAATGAACTGTCAATGATCTCTGTATAGATATAATGCTTTCAGTAAAAGGCGTGGGGAACAAACACTCCATCTATGGTGTAATTATACCGCTGTGCGATCCTGTTTAACACACTGTCTCAGTCGAGAGAAGTCGGGCTGCAGATATTAACATGTTTTAAACAAACACATATTCAAATCAGCTGAAAGAAAGCACAACACCGCACAAAGTAATCGGTAATCAAGTTTTACCTATAAGCGTATCCCGCAAAACCGTGCGCAGGGCAGCGATGTACTCCACAAAGTGACTTAATCGCGGATTCTTCGATGCTCAAATCGCTTACAAACACAGATGGGTTGACAAAAAAGACAGCCGAACGAGTGAGAATTATGTCCAACGGGAACAACAAGCCTCAGCTCTCAACTAACAAATTCCCAAGCCCTTGAACACCAACCCCCCAGCCTGCTCATGCCGTCTTTTGGGTGCGATCGGTATGCAAACAGTTTTCATCCCAACTCATTGCGCGCTCGCTACGGACAGCCAGCGCTCAGCCACTGTGGGCGGGCATTCAACTTTCGTCCCCGCCTACTATTAACCCCTTTCTTTTGGCCATGTGGGGTAACCACTACTTAACGCGTCTCTCTGATGGTGTATATACACATCACAACATTTTTAGTCTCCTAATAATTTGATCGTCTTGGAGTATTAAATTAGTCGACGCAAACTGCCAGATTTCGTGCTTAATCACTTTACGCGAGATTTCTATGCTCCGGGGGCAACATGCAATGGGTCTGAAGTGTTTTCTTTCCACAACGCCTCCTCCAGACCACAGATGGACACACCGATAAGAGAAGTGGTGACCGCCTGTCTCTACAAGTCGTGACACTGAACATCCCCCGGGACACGTGATACCTTAACGCAGTTTTCCTCCCTCCCACCGCCCAAAAAAAGAGCATCATCAAACGGATTGTCGACAGTCTTTGAATCATAGTGAGGAATGTGGTTAATATTGCGTGCACTGCAATCTGATGTACGGCGACGGCAGCTACTCTAATTACTTAAAAGAGTAATTGCCTCGTGTAGTAAAACCGACAGATTCTTGGTGGCATAAAACACACAGAGTCTAAGCCTGGCATAGACTAGGAAACTGTTCTGCTTGGATAGTTTTCCCCAACCGAGAAATCACCGAAAGATATTCAGTTTAATTGCCTAAGCTGTGTTTACATTCCCGCAGACATACAAACTGATCTCTCCCAGGAGAATTTTGAAAAAGGGATGCCCATCTCTAATTATTTGCTGTAGAGCCAGATTGGATAAATCTGGTAGGGGGTGAGGTGCTGTAGGGCATTAATCCCTAAGGATAGCTTCATGTTTCAATGAAGGCATTTATTTGGGACTTTATGTGTAGCTTACTCCATGCTAAGGGACCCACTGAGTTATTTTTAGCACATGTCACTAGCATGCTTGCTAAAATTAGTAAATGTACAAATAAAGGCATAGTTCAGTCTTCAAACAAATGGCATCGGTTTTACCTGTAATTCAAAGCCCAACTGATGAGCTAAAATGTGTTTATGAGTCTAGCAAGACTAGGGACGCAAAGGGTCAGAAACTTTCCGGAAACTTTCCAGAAACTTTCCATTCCACATGGGAATTAATGGGAAAATTTTTGCAACCCTAAGCAAGACACTCACGCCAGTCAGATTTAGGTGCTTCCATGATTTAAGAACAAGCAGGCTATATACAAGCAGAGTGGCTCTGAGGCTGTGCTGCAGTGTCAGCAATCAGACCGTTGCTGGTTTGAATCCCCTGAAGGGCTGTACCCTTCTAAAGCTGTACTCAAAGACTGAATGTGATCACAGAGGCGAGACGAGGCTGTCCCATTTTGAAGTGTCCTCCTTTTGACGAGTCGCGAAGGATCCACCTGATCGATCCTTTGCAGCCCAACATATCCCAAGATTCACTGAGGTAAAATGGGTGTGTTTTGGTTAGATGATAGGAGCAGGACGTTGTCACTCAAGGGTAAGAAGGGGGACAGCTGGCGGTGACCAGACCGTCCCCTTAGACAATGCTTTCCATTGGACCTTCGAAGAACGCTGCCCACAAAGGCTATGGCTTCTTAGATTGTGCTCTTTGAAAGATGCAGCCTCTGAATTCGGACACAGCCTGTGTGTGACTTGTGTAGCCAGGGCTGGGGGAGTTGGGCAACCGCGATACTTCCCTTTCAAAGTGAACAATGGCGATTAGGTCACTGCTGACATTGTCAGAATCAAGGGCTTCCCAAAGTGCTATTAACTACAAACCCAATGAAGGCCATAAACTTTTTTACACAGTTAAACTGACCAAGTTCCTCCAGAGAGGTGAAGATTATCACATGAATACTTTGATTCTAAGAATACATATACCAGAGTTTTCCTAACAGAGGTGGAGATTTCAGGTCCAGAGAGTACAAATCCAGACCAAGATTTTATTTCAACCAACCAGCTGAGTACTCTGTGACTATGACTCTTTATACTCAACTGGTTGGTTGAAACAAAATCCTGGTCTGGATTTGTACTCTATGGACCTGAAATCTCCACCTCTGATTGCTAAATATCCCCTAAACCAAAGCAACTACATAGAATAATTAACAGTAAATAATTGTGCCGCAGTGGAGTGGTGACGTATGAAATAAATAACTGAATTTGTAATTGGTGGTGGAGGTTCAGACGCAGTTCAATGTCAAGCCCACTAGCCTGTTTTACCTGAAAATCCAAATTGTTTTCCTCTTCCTCGTCACTTAAAGGGGGGGAGGGGGGTGGTGGTGGTGCGCGGCTCAGCGCTTTAGCGTGCCCGTGGGAGGTAGAGTGATTTCGCTGTCGGGCCCGTAAGCCAAGCTCCTAATCCCTATTTCTCCAGGGGCACTGGCCGGTCCTGCTTTCTATATTATATGTTGCTCTGGATAAAAGAGTCCTACCAAATAAATGCAGAAACAAAGGCAAATGCTGCATCTTATTGCTGCAGGTCTTAAGCCTTACAGCTTGTACAGCATGACCAGAGTAACAGTGTAACTGCCCCCTCCCCACAATCCTTTGTGCCCCAGCCTTGTATCACCCCACAGAGACACCTCCCCTTGGCAGCCTTAATCTGTTAGCAGTCATCGGGCCCTGCTCATGGCACAGGGGTCTGTCACCATGGCTTGGCAGATTCGTTCCCACGCCCATGGAGGCTCGCATGGAGGGAAGCGTATAGGAATGAGCAGCGAGGGATGCGGGTTCTTTAGCAGTTCACACCGGATTCACAGAATCGTTTGGGGAACAAAAATGAATTACTACTCTCACGTGTTGCTGCGTTAACCGCGCATGCTTCTCTGCCCCCTTTTCGTCTCTCAGGCCATGTCACACACCATCGGAGAAGTCATTGCTTGAGAAAAAGAAAATGATATAAATACACTTTGTTGGCAGCCTAAGTGGCCATTAATTTTAAAAAGCAATCCTTCTTAGAGCTTCACGCTTTTGCCTCGCACCGTTTGTTTTTCACTGCAGCCTAGCAACCAGCTATGCCGCTTGTTACAGTCAACAAGTTGGGAGCTGGACGGGACAAGGGAGAGCACATGCGGCCATAAACAGTTAGTTTGTTTGTTTCTTATTTCTTTGGTGCGGATGAAATTGTTTATTCTGGGAGCAGCTTGACTTTTACAGCCTCATCTGGAGCCTGTGCAGTACTTATCTGACGCATTTGGGCACTTGCAGGTCCTCTGGGAGAAGGGACGTTGATACCTCTGGGGAGCTTGACCACAACTATCAACATAACAAGCGGCATCAGAAACCCAGAGAAAGAGACGAGGATATCCCATGGTGAAGCCACCTTACTGCTAATCAGCATGAGTGGAAATCTACATTCTTTTTCCCCCTGAATCTCCTTCTGGAAGAAAAATTATCCTACAGAATGGATTTCCATGCTTCAAGTAAAAAAAAAAAAAAAAAAACTTAATAATTCATCGGTGTTCAATGTTCACATAAGCCAGCCGTACACAACCCACAAACCCAACGCCAAGGACGAACTGGCAAGCTCTCTCATGTCTATATATTGTTTCATGGCAGTGTGCAACCCATTGGCACACAGCCAGGTACCAATCAAATTGCACACGGTTCACCAGCTGGCCATGGGTCAATCTATGTTACCCAGTCCCCCCAGAGGAGCAGAGGAACTGTGGAAAGGGGGGTGCTTGACTGTGTGTCTGGAGCAGGGGCGGGGAGGGGGCAATATGCTGTCAGAGAGACTTAGGGGAGCAGTATTCTGGAACGCACTCATTGGCCAGCACTATTGCACCAGAATAAGCTTTATGCCTTTTTCCCAACCCCCCCTCCCCCCTTTGGCAAGCCACCTGGCTAAAGACTTATTTAAAGACAGCGCAATATATCATTTTTGCCTACATTTGTATTTATACTCTGTGCTTTAACTTATGTCATACACTGCACATGTAAGAAATATTTATCTATGGATTCATAGAGAAACCATAATAACAAAGCAGATTGTCTTTCCTTTGTCTTCATACTTCACACTATGCAACTTAGCCTATTTATTATCCATTGCTGCTACACCACTCTGTCTTCCATGTCTTCTGTGTATCTTGTCTTATGTTCTGTCTGCGAGGGAGGGGTCTTCAAGTAAGAATTTCATTGTGCTCTGTACGCTGTACTTCGTACATATGACAATAAACTTCAAACTTCAACTGCAACTTCAGCGTTCCTGAAATATGGCATGTTGACCTGTGTACACTGGCATCGCGTGAAACACGGAAGGCCCCACAACAACTAGAACAAAGAAAGAAAAGAACGAGTAAAACTATGGAAACATTAAGAAAAGTCAAGATAAGATATTGAAGGTCATGCTCATGGAAGTTTTACTTAGACAAATAAATGTTCTGAGAACAGAAGGAAAAATGATTGGTTTAGAGAGATAACCAGTCAGATTGCAGAGGGAGGGGGTCCAAGCAACTAGAGGAGGTGGGACCAAGACATCTGATTGGCTGGCCCTGCCTCCTTTGGTTGCTTGGATCCATCTCCTGTACAATCTGATTGGTTATCTCTCTGAACCAATCATTTTTCCTTATGCCCTCAGAACATTGTTGTGTAGGTAAAACTCCCATGAGCGAATATCATTGAAGATGCATTGTATGGGCTATAGTGCATAACACCTTGGCTTCAGTGTGCATGTCATATAATCATGAGTTTTAATTGTCACGTGCAAGGTAAACAGTCAGACTGTAACTTACAGTGAAATGCAAGGTGGACAGCTCCACAAAATAAAAAACAGCAAAAGCAATAAAGAGATAAAAGCAACAATATAATAAATATGTAATAAATAAGCAACAGAAAGATACACTGAAAAATAAGAAAGAGACAACATAGTTCAAATAAAGTGTATGGTGAATGAGCAAGGAGCGAGCGTTAAATTATAAGTGTCGGTTAAGCAGTAAGTAATCTTATAGCTTGAGGATAGAAGCTCCTTCTGAGCCTTTCAGCTCTCACTGAGAGATTACAGAAGCACACCAGGATCTCAGTCTGGTAAGGAGGTCGTTGTTGGGGTGGTTTGTGTCCCTGCTGATCCTGGCAGCTCTGAACCCGCATCATCTGATTACACCACGTCCTGGCTGCCCGCTTCTGGTCCCGGAGGGCTGGTTTGCAACATAGTCTGCAGATTTCTTTGCTCAGACACACCTACTAAACCTGGTAATTAGCTGATTAAGATGTGCTTGAGCAGGGAAATCTGCAAACTATGTTGGATTCTGGCCCTCCCAGACCAGATTTGGGCAGCCCTGCTGCTCTACGCGATCCACACGATTCAAAACGACAGTTTTAAGACCTTTTAAATGCTCATTACTGGATTATATAACAGTCTTTTAACCTGTGATGGATTATGGCAGGAGCTTGGGTAGCCTAAGTGGGATACCAACCCACCAACTCAAACAAACAAGAAAAATCATAATTAAATGTTACTGCAGCTAACCATTTCCCACCAGTGAGTGCCAATGAAAATAACCCTTGGCTCAATAACAAATGACAACACATTTATAACTGTAGATTAAGGGGAGGGTCAGTTTATGGACAGGATTATAATTAAGACCTATGAAACACTGCAGGGATAATACAGAGCTTCTGTGAGCAGTGAGGACCAGCAGGAGCCCATTAAGTCTGGCAAGCTGTGCTATCTGTCAGTTAGCTTTGCGCTTTGCACCTTGGGATGACGATGAGGTCACTGTGTGAAACAGAGGATGCGAGTGGCCTTGGTCCTACCTCTAGCAGTGATGATGCTGATGTGGAAGCATACTGGTAAAGCCTAACCTGCTGAAACCGTCAGGATGGTCCCCAATACCAGCCCTGGGTATCCAAACCTGGTGTTTATAAAACCTTCACTGGAGCGGATTTGGGGTCCTTACATCTTCTCAGCAGAACATTTCTTCGTGTCTCTTCACCCCGCCACCCCCCACCCACACACCTCTTCAGTATGACAAATCTATGAGCAATGGTATACTCACCTACTTGAATTGGATTTGGAGATAAGCTTGCCAACTGCTGCCTAGATACCAGCATCTCCTTAGCGACAGCATAGCCAGCGGCAACATCTGGTGCTTGGCAAAGACCTCAATCGGAGGGTTCAGCTCAGCTGTCAGTTAAAGATGACTATCTACCCTCTCATTACTGTTTTGTCCATTGCTGGAAAACACACTTCCCCCCCGTCTATTCATCTGGGATTTTCCACCTGAGTGTACAAAGGATTAATTTTTTCATTTAATCACAATGATTCAGAGTAATAAGCATGAGCAAAATCCAACACAGGAGGCTGTGTGATATTTAGCGCACGTGAGGGCCTGACAGATGACGACTTTAAAAGGTTCTCAATTCATATTGATGGCATATTGAACCCCGGCCTTGGGGACTCACTCATCATGCTGAATTTTGTCCCACTAAGGGCTAATTGAGCTGTTGACTGATTTAAAACTGTTGCCAAATTAACTTAACACTTTTAGAGGCTTAGTTGTGTGTTTTTACTAATAGGGAAAATTATTCTTTAAAGTGTATTTGTGTTCCTTAAAATGAAAACAGTGGGACTGACTTAACAGAAGAATTGTGTATTTACAGTGCAGTCAATGACCAATGATCAATGAAACAAAATTGCTGAGATAACGACACTAGATCTAGATTTCGCTCAACGGTTTTTATTTACAAAACATGGTAGTCCAACCCCCTCTAAGCAAAACAAACAGTCCTTGAAGGCGGATTTCTCCTATCGAGATTAAACAAATGACATTTTTTATTTCAGTGGGTAAAAAGGACCGAGAAAATTACAAAACAAATATTCATAGAAGCAAACAATTCAACAAATCAAACCAAGGCAAAAGAAACAGAGCAACATGTATGATTAATGAATGACATTTATACAGAGACCAATTAAAACCTCCCACATTCATACACTCATGCATATTTATTAGCATTATAGAAAACAGATGGTTGCATTTTTGGTTATCAACCTGGGACCATGGTAGTAAACATTTTTACACACATTCACCCCAATTTGCATGAATGTGGGCCATGGGAGGAAAGAGGAAAGCCATGCAAACATGGGGAGAACACACAAAGTCTAGGAATTAAACCACACCCTTAGGGGAGTGGCACTACTGTGACATCGCATCCTTTATTTTAAATAAAGTTCAATATCTTATGTTCTATGTGCACTATTGAACAGCCACATCCAACAGCAAGAACGGAAAACGATACCGTATTGTCATTTGGAAATTAGACTAAACATATTTATTGACTGGATATAGTTGTGTAAAAATAAACATCCCTTCACAGATGTTATATTTTCCAGCACAAAATATAAATCATTGTCTGTCTGTGGTTCTACTCTGCAGTGCTTTTGTTTCTAATCCCATCTTGTCTCTTGTTACAGCATGCACTTAGGAAAGGGAATTCCCAGAATATAAGTCACACACAAATCCAAGGGGCCTCTCAAAGCACAAGCTGTAAAAAGGTAATTTAAACTTAGCACTCTTGTACCCGGAGCTCCCCTTGATGGTGGTCGGGGGAGGGGGGGGAATTCAGCTCCGTGACCCAGCGGCAGCCGCTCCAGTAGGGGCAGCGATCGTTATCATTTTAACCATATTTTAATGAGACACGTTCTTTAGGGGTACGGAGAGAATTGGGTAGGAACTTGAGAGCGAGAGCAGCAAAAATGCGGCGGTGAGTCGAGGGGGTGGGCGCGAGGCTCCGTGCTTCACGGCGGTCTGAACATCTCAGCTGTGGGTCAGAGCGGACTGCCTACGGAGGCAGACTGGGGGCTTCCCATAAACTCTTTCCTGGCTGCTCACCAGAATTTTATGAGGAGGTGCAGGGTGGGGGGGTTTAATTTCTGAAGCTGATTCCTGCTGTGGGCTGTCAGCTGCTGTTTTCTTCTGCGCTGCTGATGGGCCGCTTTGAAAAGCCCTCTGGTGGGGCAGCACCACGAATGGGGGCTCTGGTAGGGTTGAAGATGGAGCCCAACTTTGGCTCAAATGCAGCAGCCCTCAGGGGGAAAGGCGGAAGTACCTGAATGTGGCAAAAAGATTACAGTGGCATTCGGTAAGCGAGGCGTGATGCAGCGAATGTCTAAAGTAGGGTTCGCCTAGAAGAATAATGAGTTTAATGACTGAGATTAGCTGAACTCCCGGAAAGCCTGGGAGCGAAGATCAGTTTGGTTTTGCATTTCCGTGTTTATGATGTCAGCTAGCTGGGAATTTCACACCCAGGCCGTGTTTAGCGTCTGTCCCTGACCCCCCAGCTGGGAATTTTGTCCTGCTTTACAGGTCACAGTTACTTGTTACAGACCTGTTTTGTTTGGTGTTCATTAGAGATGGAGATACTGTCGTATTACCATGAATATCAGTCATTAAATCATCAGTCTGCCTCGCTCCAGGGATACTTTAAAAAAAACATTTATATACTCGTTATCAATTATTAATATAACTATTATTATGCATGGTTGTATGGTTTTATGACATAGATTTTTATAGATGACTTCTGTCTCCTGGTATCATTCATCAACTATAAAGGGTTAAGAATGGTGCTGCAGACTGATTCCTGCCCCTTTGCAGAGCTGCTATGAAAGACCTAGAAAATATCTTCAAAAGTACTGATATATCTCTGTAAACAAAGAACAAAAAACAAGAATTTGGGTCCTTCTGTGACTCTGTGGACACCTTTGAACCAGCAAGCGAATTCTTGATCAGATCCACCCTGAATTTGCTTGTGAAGCATAAATGACCAGTTTGAAGCTGCTCTTTTCTGGACATATTACGAAAAGATCCAGCGCATTGGGAGCAGAACTTAATGCTTGGGAAAGCTGAAGGTTACAGAGGAAGACAACAAGCAGCAAGAAGATGGATGGACTCCATTTCACAAGAATGATGGATGGCGTCAATATTCATAGCATACCTTCGGGAAGCCTGAACACCTGGACAGATAGTTCTGGAGGAATGCCATCTTAACGCTTGCTTGGAGGCAATGATGTTAATGATAATAATGATTATTGACAAAGAATCAATCTAGGAGTGTGTCGCTTACCTTTGAGCAAGTAGTAGTCTGAGATACTTCAGGTATAGTACAGAAACCCTGTGCTTTGGTCTGGTTCTCAGCCAGCTACATGGCTCCAGCTGGGGGTGCATGAGATGGGCTCTGGTGGAGCAGCGTCGTACATGGAAGCCTCTGCCCTCTGCCTCTGCCGCGGAATTCAGCCATTTCTGGGACGGGAACTGAGAACCTTCCGGACTTCAGAGACACTGAGATGTGGCTGTTCTTCTGGAGAATCTCCCACATATATACTGTTTGTGCTTCCGGCAGGGGTGTAGCTCGAAATTCTGGGCTTCCTGACAAAATGTCACCTTGGGGTCCCCCTCGGTAGATTTTATCCACTGGAGGGACATTCTGCTGGCCAAAACCCTGTTAGACTTTGGGGTCTCCAATAAAATGCTGCCCCCCCTGACTCTACCAGGCACCTCTCCTCTCTGGTTTTGACCAGGGGTTTGGCAGGATGTTTCTCGTGGACCCCTCCCACCCCCCAGCATATATAGACCCAGATTAACACCCCCAAAAGGCCTAATAAATGTGTGAAATCAGTAATGACTCAAGGCAGAAGTGTGGGAGCGCAAACATGTGGTGTTCAGGGCTGGGGGTGTGGGGCAGATCTTAAAGGAAAATGAAAAAGAAATTAAAGTGAAATGACAATACTGCCAGGCGTATGTGAGCAGCACGTGTCTGACTCATGACTGACACAGTACAGAGCTGTAGACCCCCTCAGCCTGCGCGTCATGCAGCCTGCCGGCACGTGTGGCGGGAGGGCAGGGGGTGCATGGGGGGAGGGCGGGGGGCTGGCCATGTTCCTCCAATCCCAGCAGCCCCATGCCTGCTCATGGAGTGTTTCTGCACGTGTGCTGCCTGGTTCGAGAGTGTCCCTCATTAAAATGACAATGACGGTTGAGGGGACGCGGAGCACAAAGGGGCCGTCCGTCCCGCCATGCCCCGCTGTCCTCAGATAGACCATCCCCGCTGGAGCAAGTGTGACTAATTCAAAGTTTACCAGGTCCCCTACTGGAGACGTTGGCGAGTCTGGGCTCAAAAACAGGCATAAATCAGAAATCACAAACAGGATCAGTGGGGCACTAACCGAAATGTCTGAGCGGCAAAGACTGTCTCCTGCTAGTTTCAGCGGCATTTACCAAAATGCCGCTGAATGTTTATTGTGGGTGTCGCTGTGCAAGAGGGCTCTCCTAGCCATGACAGCTGAACTGCAGAGGGATTAAATTCTTCTGGCAGCATTAATGGAGGGCAGCTTTTCAAAATTCGTAAATGAGACGTAGTCCGTGGGGATCATCGGAGATGAGGGTACGTTTAAAATGAGCCCCTTCCGCCGTGGCATGGTCTGCGTGAGCAAAGAGCCCCTGACTGCGTGTGTTAAGAGGTTTTAAATCACTGAACACACCCCACTGTGCTCAGGTGTGTCTCCGCTTAATTCCATCCTGTGAAAACATTCATTACAGTACAGTTACGGAAGCTGGTCCATTGTCTCCTTGTCATCTGCATATTTCTTCCTCCTGACCTGTCTATTAATTAATAAAGATTAATAAAGGATTTAGGTAGATGTCAGTATAGAGATTTATATCATTTTTAATGGCAGAGGCCCGAAACTTCAGCTTGGTGTTTTTTGGGAGGGAGGGCCAACACAGACCAGTTTTTCCTAACTGCAATTTCGAACTGTTATTACTTATTTCAATTGATATATATATATATATATATTATTTATAATGAGCCATATGACAGAGGTGGAACTCGATGTGTTCGAATTACATCTGATTACACACGTGGTCTTTCACTTATGCCAGGGTCATTAATCTCAGCGTGACAGCGCATGGAATCTCGTTTTCAGGGAACAAAACACTAATGGCTTGTGGCTGCTGTTTTTTTTTGTCCGTTGTTGTTTGCAGATCTATATCCTTCACGGTTTTTTTTTATTACATCTAGAGTTACATCTTCCATTGTCTTCCTGTTAGTTATCATTTGTAGACCTATATCCTTCATTGGCTTTGATATCTTGATAGGGTACCACTTTACAATAAGGCTCCCTTTTGCCACTTGTAAATGGTAGTAACTCATTAATAAAAAGATAGCGGTGTTATAACTTGTTTAAAATTGTCTATTAATAATTTACAAAGTGTTATAGCCAAATTAATAACCAGATTATAAACCATTCATAAACCGTTAATAAGGGCAGCCTTATTGTAAAGTGGCACCCTTGATAGTCTGTAGATATGTCGGTCTGTGCATTTTTGTTGCATGCAAGATTAGGGAGAGCTTTGGAGTTAGGATTGCTAGTCACCAGTAGAGAGACTGGAAGGGCTAGTAATGGTTAACTGGGAAATGCACCACAGCAGGTTTGAACTGGTAAGATAGAGGTTGTGTTTTCCCAATGATTCATTAAGAAAAATAACTAATTCTGCTGAGCTTAGAGGCACAACACCTGCATGCTACAGCACAGTTTGGGTCACAAATGTCCAGGGTCACTCCCAAGACTCCAGAGGTCAAGGTTCAAGTCATGTGACGGGTACTTTGTCTGCTAAAGCAAAGCAGTGAAAAGAGGTATGAAGAAGTTAGAGAATAAGTCACCTCCTGAGACACAGAGCGTGACGTGTTTCATATTCAGCCCCACGCTTAGATTAAAGCAGCGAGAGTGTCCCCCCCCATGTTACGTCAGGGGGCCCCCGCCAGTGGAGACACCCTGCATCCCGTCACAGCAACGCTGACGGCTTACCATTTAAATGCAAATGCCCCCCAAACAAAGGAGACTGGGGGGGTTAATGAGTTAAGTGACATCTGGAGTAATAAAGACAGAGCAGGAAGCTGGGAATTAGAGTGCGGGGGGAGGGGGCGGAGCCAGGACGCGGGGGGAGGGGCCTGGGGAGGGGTGCCAGCTTTTGTGTTGTGGCGTGGATGTTTGAATAGCCGTTGGTCGGGTTGTTGGCTTGTCCGTCTGTCCGTCTGCTTTCGTGCACCTTCCCCATCAGCGTGACACTCCTCTGTCTCTCTGGATATTTGTTAGTGTGATGCCGCATCTGATAGTCGTGCTGCTTTTGTGTCCCTTCTGTACCACCTGATGTTTCACGCTCTGTTTGTTATGTGCGTCATGTTACCGGGGGTCAGCACGCTCTGTGGGGGCAGAGGGGGGTGTGACCTGACGCACAGCCGACGAGGGGACCGTTTCTCAGTGTGGGATTTATCAGAGGCTGTGTCAACGTCTTGCCGTGGGTGATTAGGGCACACACACACACACACACACACACACACATAAACATACACTCGCGCGCACGCTGTGTCCTCTGTGGTTATATGAAACATGGGCCCTGCACAGCACGGCGAATAGGGAAGTGTAATCTTCTACGGGGATTAAATTACTGCCCAAACAGCCACCAGTTCTCTGCCTTCAGCCATTCAGGGGCTGCAGAGACTCTTAATCCTCGTCCCACTTTCGCTTTGACATTTTCGATTGAAAAGCTTGCGCTGCTTTTGCCTGGAATGAACCTTCACATTTTTTTTGTTTTCTTCTTGCATCCTGTGAAAAGTCGCCAGTAGGCCAAGAAGACTGGCTGTACTTGCATGTATGCTAGCGGACATTCAGCTAGTTTGGCTTTTGTGTCCGCTCACCATCCTGAGCACCTGAAAGGGCAAACGCCTGGCTGAAACTTCGGTGTCCTCATGCACGGTGGCAGGCCTCACTCATGGTGAAATGCACAGTGCTCTGTCAGTGTTTAATGGCACTAATAATCAATATATCCTGTCAGTTGAGACTCCTGCTCAGCAATGACAATTCAGGAACTGAACATAGAGCTTTAAGTAAGGCTGCAGGCCAGCATTCCTGCCTCTAGGGCAACATGAGCCAGGGTGGTTCCTGTTCACTCACATCAGGAGCACTAGGACCGGTACAAGGCTGGCAGATTCCTTCCCCAGCGGGACACTGGGTGGGTTGTTCAGCCTCCGGGTCCCAGTCCGATTGTGACATCCCCCAGACTGGATTTGTACAGTCTCCTGTGGATCCTCTTTATGGTCACTGCAGTGCCCCCTACAGGCTTGCCTGCATGTGCCATGACTTGTGAGATTTGAAAGGCCTCCGTTTGGTTGCCATTTTTAGCAAATGTGATCCAGATGAGTCGCTGCATCATCTACGTATTTGTGAGCTGGATTTGTCACTGTCTGTGACACTAGTGTTACATTGCCTCACTGAGTCGTGAACACATCCGAGCCAGCGTCTGTATGTCCTGGGTGAAAACATCATGCATCCCCTTCTTGCATGGTTGCTGTATTTAAGCTCCTTTTTAGCTTTAGTGTTCGACAGACTTCTTTGAAATGGTCAGGGCTAGCTGAGGCCTCAGGGACGCGATTGTACAAATGTATAATGATCATTTATATGATATTATAGTCAACATTTTACTCTGCTTTCTGCTTGGGGAATAACAAACAGGCTGTTCTCCCAGGTTATGTACCTGTGTGAATGTGGGAATGTGGTTTTATTTTCCTGTTCCTGGTTTTTGTACCTGATGAGCTGTGATTTTACCTGCTGGTGTGAACCTAAGCTTTCCTCCCTGAATGTTCCAGAAAGAAGTTGTGCTTTAGGTTTGGCAGGGTCTAGGATAGGTGGGATGATATGCACTCACACAAACTCTCTCTCTCTCTCTCTCTGTCTCACACACACACACACACACACACACACACACACACACACACACACGTATATGTTTGATGTCTTGATGTAAACACATGAATAAGAACTTGCTGCAGAAGATGGATAATAATTTGCTTTTAAACAGTCTGACCTCTAATTCCTCTTGATTTACTTTCTGGGTACATTTTCTGCTACCTAATGCTTGGTATAAATGTAGGGGGGAGGGGGGAGCTCCGTCTAAATTACTGTTGCCTGTGAAAAGGACAACCCTCTGCTTCAGAGTGAACTGCTCCTCCCCAGCTCAGTGTGAAGTGCACTGGTTTTAAGGTGACGTCGGTGATGTGAATGAGTCAGCCTGAGCAGACAGACTGACTCTGGGGGTTTCGGGATGCTCAAGTCACACTTAAATTTATCATGCCCTCCCTCGTGCAGTTTACTTGTAATGACCGTCATGCGTCACCTGAAAAGGTGAGAGACTCCTCACACACTTGAGTGAAACTGAATCAAGGCTGTTCCTGACTAAATCATGGACCAAGTGGTTACTGGCTGCTCCTGCTCTGACGCAGAGCACAGCGCCCTCATATACAGCTTGTGAGAGTTTTACTTGCACAGAAATGTTCTGAGGGTAAAAGGAAAAATGATGGTTCAGAAAGATAACCAATCAGATTGTAGAGGAGGTGGGTCCAAGCAACTTTTAGGAGGCGGGACCAAGACATCTGATTGGTTGGTCCCACCTCCTTTACAATCTGATTGGTTATCTCTTTGACCCAATCATTTTCCTTCTGCCCTCAGAACATTTTTGTGTCAGTATAACTCCCATGAGCAAATTCAAATTTTATTTGTCACATGCATCATCATACATGGTACAACCTGCAACAAAATGCTTATTGCAGCTGCTCCAATTAAATATTGCTAAAAAAAACTGTATAAAAAGACATGAAAGAGATTGGAATATAGAACATGAATACAGCCTCCAGTTCTGTCCTTAATGAGCCCATCTAAAGCACATTTGGGCCACTTTGCAGGGACTGAGGGTGTGAAAGGGGCCGGCTGGGTGGCGCTTGGCGAGCGTGCGCAGACCTCTGCCTGCTGCTGTTTAAAGGTTAGCACAGGAAGGCATCTCGGGTTACACTGGACTTCTTGTGTGTGTGTACAGCGGTCAAGCTGATAGCCCTTGCTACCTCTGGCGGTGGTGAGAGGGTGGGGCGGACCTGAGGACAGACTCTGAGGCCGCAGAGAAGCACAGGCGTTGGGGTGGGATCTGGCACTGCTGCCTGAGCACAGAAGATCCCATAGCTTTTACAGTAGGGGCCTGTTGTCTGGGACTAAGGAGCCCTGATATGCACAATGCTGTGCTCTGTAGCCACTGTGTAGCCACTCTGGAACTGGTGTGCAGACGCTGTGTAACAACCTTGTAACGCTCTAGTACGACAAAGGGATTTGCAGGTAGCCGCATGCTCAACACGTTGAGCCATGCGGCTGACAGGGAACAGGAGAAACACAAAGACTGACAGAAGGGACAGGATGGCCAGCGATGCCTGCTGGCCAATCGGGGAAGGGACACAAAAGACTGAGACTGGACGGGAGCTGACCCTGACATAGCTGCTGTGTAATTAAATGTAGCCACTGTGTATTTGCTTTGCAGTGCTCTAGTGCTGCGCAGCCACTATGTAGCTGCTGTTTGTTCACTAGGTAGTCGCTGTGCAGTCACTGTGCAGCTACACTGCAGCTGTGAATTCAGCTGCTTGTTGAGCTGTGTGTTTCACTGATGCCCATCCGTCTTTGCTTCGTTCGTCCCTTCCATCCTTCCTTCCTTCCTTTTTTCCGCATGATCTGTTTACCTCCTCTTCAGATGGTTGCCCTGTACCCTGGAGAAGCATTCAGCGAGACTTCCTGCATCATGGGCTTTGTCCCGAAAGTGATGCCAGTGCCATTGTGACATGGAGGGGGTCTATCTGGGTAACAGAACATCATGGGGGGGATGAATGTGGCTTGGCCTAGCAGCCGCATAGAACCAGTTAACACACTAGCTTCCCAACTCCCATGAGGCTTTGCTGTAAACAGGTGCCCCATTTTCCATTTTCGGCTCTGTCCCCCTGGCCCACGTGGAACGCTCTGGATTTGCAGGCCCCCCCAGGTGTTGTTAAGCTAACGAACGGAGAGCAGCATAGCCCACGGCGGCCCAGGAGGCCCCTCCATGGGCCGACTCTGCCCCGTGCCGCCCTACATGCCTGGGGGGGAAAACGCTGGTAAAAACACCGTTTGCCCTGGGAGAATTATTTAAGGTGGCACAGCTGAAGTTGATGTGAATGTGTCTGTGTGTGTCTGTGTGTGTGTGTGTGGTCCAGGTATACATTACATTGACCAAATGTCCCTGACATGTAATAAAAACCTGTTATTTTGATGTTGTAGGGACCATTTTTCAGGTCCCCACAAAGATCTGTGAATGCAATCAAAAAAGTAAAAATGCCAAAAGTCTTTTGTTTGGTTATTTATGGTTAAGGTTAGGGCTGGGTAGGGGTTAAGGGTGTCATGTTGCTATTAGTGTTTTCCCCATAGAAATGAATGGAGAGTCCCCACAAAGTTATGATTACAAACCAGTGTGTGTGTGTGTATGTGTGTGTGTGTTTGAGTGTAAATGGCCTATGTTAGAGGTGAGGGTGTCAATCAGCAAGCAGTGATGACAGGGGATGCTGAAGATGATTCAGACAGCAGGCAGTGATGTCAGAGGATGCTGACGATGATTCAGACATCAGGCAGTGATGACAGGGGATGCTGACGATGATTCAGACATCAGACAGTGATGACGGGATGCTGACGATGAATCAGACAGCAGGCAGTGATGACAGAGGATGCTGACGATGATTTAGACATCACGCAGTGATGACAGAGGATGCTGACGATGAATCAGACAGCTGGCAGTGATGACAGAGGATGCTGACGATGATTCAGACAGCAAGCAGTGATGACAGAGGATGCTGACGATGATTCAGACAGCAAGCAGTAATGACAGAGGATGCTGACGATGATTCAGACAGCAGGCAGTGATGTCAGAGGATGCTGACGATGATTCAGACAGCAGGCAGTGATGACGGAGGATGCTGACGATGATTCAGACATCAGGCAGTGATGACAGAGGATGCTGACGATGATTCAGACAGCAGGCAGTGATGACGGAGGATGCCGACGATGATTCAGACAGCAGGCAGTGATGACGGAGGATGCTGACGATGATTCAGAGAGCAGGCAGTGATGACGGAGGATGCTGATGATGATTCAGACAGCAGGCAGTGATGACGGAGGATGCTGACGATGAATCAGACAGCAGGCAGTGATAACGGAGGATGCTGACGATGAATCAGACAGCTGGCAGTGATAACGGAGGATGCTGACGATGAATCAGACAGCTGGCAGTGATGACAGAGGATGCTGACGATGATTCAGACATCAGGCAGTGA
>JAODKC010000009.1:4263473-4274996 GCA_026777985.1 Mormyrops attenuatus
CCACCCCCGCTTTTTTTTGTTTGAGTAACAAATGTTTTGTTGGTCCCCGTGGGACCCCGCCCCCCCCCCCCCCGTCCACGTCCTGAGGCCTGTTATCTGTCTGTCTGTGAGGGACCTGGGCAGACTGTTATCTCTCACTGACCAATGTGCTTCTCTCTGCAGACCACGAGAGTGTGAACACACCTGCAAGCCCCACCGCAACAGAGGAGCTGGCTGATTACTTATTGTGAGTAACACGAGGGCCCGTTTCACGTGTAAAAAGCGTGTTTACAGAAGAGAGACAGCAGATGTAGGATCACATTTAGCACACAGCTGGACCGGCTTGTGGTGTGCTTATCGCTTCAGGCAGTCGACAGAGGCGTTATGGTACAGTTTCTTATCAGCAAGCACACACTTGTTTCCTTAAATCTAGTATTTAATTTAACTATAGTGCCACCTTAAGGCTAAGTTTAAAAATACACCTGTTACCCATAAACTGGATTCATTTCCGCTGTGATACTTTCCAAAATAAAATGAGTATATTTACCTGCTCCATTAGGAGACTAAGAGGGGACGTGTTCCAGGTATATAAGGTTCTAACAGGTCTGGATGCCGTTCAACCAAACAGTTACTTCAATTTTAGTTTAAATACTAGAACCTGTGGCCATAGGTGGAAATTTTAAATTGGATTTGAGGAAGCATTTCTTTACACAGCGTGTAGTTAGAGTATGGAATAGTCTTCCTGTTAGTGTAGTGCAAGCTAAAACCTTGGGTTCCTTTAAATCAGAACTAGATAAGATTTTACAACTTTAAGGTATTAGTTGAGTTCTCCCCAAATGAGCTTGATGGGCCAAATGGCCTCCTCTCGTTTGTAAACTTCTTATATTCTTATGTTCATTCTAACAAGAAACAAATGATGGTTTAATGGCCCAGAAAAGAGGGTTAACAGTGAGTGGTGCTGTGACCCTCTTCCCAGGAAATACCACCCCATTACTGCCCTGGAACAGCGTCAGAAGTACAAGGAGGATTTCTGTGCAGAGTATGATGAGTACAGAAACCTCCACTCCAGGATCGGAAGCGTGATCGAGATGTTCGTTCGTCTAGGTTCAAAAATAAAAACGCTGTCTCCTGGAACACAAGAGTATAAGGTACACACCAAGATATCCCTGATTTGGCAGCTTGATCGTAACGTCTTGCATATTGATTGATGACTCTGACTTGGGTGATCTCAATGCTGCCATGTCTGGAATCTTTCAGGTTATGGAGGAGCAAATACTGGAAAAGTATCAGAAGTACAGAAAGGTAAGGGAGCAGAATTCCGAGCTGCGTCGGCTGCTGGATGGTTGTTCTGATGTTCAGTGAGAGAGCCGCTCTGGGCTTGTGGATCTGCATTTGAAAGGTATCTGATACCGTCTCAGATTTGCCGGCTGTCTGCTCCCCTCTGCAGAAATGCCCGGGGTATCGGGAGGAGAAGAAACGCTGTGAGTATCTGCATCAGAAACTGGCACACATCAAAGGGCTCATCTTGGACTACGACCGAGCTCAGATGCCTCCGTAGCTGCGGTCTCCCCGAATCACTCTCAGACGCATCAAAGACCTGCTGTGAGACCACGGCCCTCACGGCGCCTCCCTGTGGCGCATGGACCAAACATCACTGCAGGGAAGCTGTCTCACTCTTGTCCTCCAGAGACTCCATACATACCTAACCGGCCCTGCTCCAGAGCCGCGTGTCCAGGGTTGCTGAAGCAGCAACTTCCAGAATTGATCCGGATGGATATGGACTCACTCTGAATGGGCTGTATATTTCTCTTTTTCTATATACACAATGATGAAACTATCGTGTTGGATTCTATCATGCAGAATTTATATAGGATAAAGGTTTCGGTGAAGCCAAAGAGTTGTTAAAGCAGTCCATGGTTGAGCAAAGGGAGAAGGTAGAGAGCATCTACTGTCTATCTCTATTCTGGAGGCTTCCCAAGGACTCAATGTACAAATATGAGGAGAGAGTAAGGACCGATTATTTTAACGTGATTCTGATTACTACAGCGGCGGCTAGAAGTCATTCCTCACTTTAAATAATCCAAACCAGTGTTTCTCAGTCTGATCCTTGGGGACCCATAGAGAGTCCACGTTTTTGCTCCCTCCGAGCTCCCTGCCTCCCTATCTGGGAGGGAGCAAAAACATGGACTCTCTATGGGTCCCCAAGGACTGGACTGGGAGACACTGATCCAAACCTTTAAGCCAGTGTTGGCCAATCATGTTCTGTAATTTTCACTTGACTGACCAATCAGAGTTCGTTTTTGGATAGAAACAAAGTTGATTCATTTCAGGTAAAGAAGGAGATGCTGAATGGAAAGTGGCCTGATCAATAAATAATATAAACCCATGCCATGGTGCGGTTTGGTACCCAAATAATGACGTAGATGTTTGAGATGCAAGGAAGGGCTCTTCTAGGATGTGTCTTCCTTAGGAGGAGGATGCTTCGGACCTTCCTCCACACATCCAGTGGGCTGGGTACTATCCTTTGTGCGGGACGATGGCCTGGATCAGAGGAAATATAGCTTTAATTATAGCTTAGCCATTGCTTGATATTAAGCAGAATGAATGATACTATGGACGCATCTGCCATTCTTTGTTGCTGCTGGATTTCCTGTGTTTAAATGCTGTCTTTTGTATCTTACGCACCATAGCTGGGCTCCTTCAGGTCCTTGATCATGTTCCAATGTATGATTCTTGGCTGTCGGTGAGGATTAAAGAACAAATGCTATACAGGTGTGTAGAATCTGGTACCCTGGTGCATCGGGCTCACCTGGTGCTGTTTGTCCAAAGCTAGCAAGAGTTCACATGTATTATAAATGGAGCCCTGAATTTTAGCAAGTTGCATACTTGCAGTGTCTATGTCTCATGTTACAATTGGAATATAAGGCCAATGTGAAGTTAAAACTGTCCATTCCTGTTCAGAAAGTTTCTCTTTCCGATAGAGGCTGCTCTGCTTGCCAACATCAAGTATTGTTGCTGATCATTCATTTTTTTCTACTTTAAATCTTTGCTCATTTGAAGAATCTCAAACTAATGATTAATTCATTGCAGTTTTTATTTGTTTGTTCGTCTGTTTTAACTCTCGTTTTTCTGTGTAGCTTTGAGGCCAAAGCATCTGATTTTATGTCTCTCCATCTTGGTATCATACCGTTCTCATCTCTCTCCCTCCATCTTCATCGCTCTCTAGATCTCTGTCTTCACCTCCATCATCCAGTCGCTTTCTCTTATGCCTCTGCTTGCTACCATCTGCATTTTGTTTTCTTGTGGAGGAAAATGGTATCACCGTAGCAATTGTAACACCATACTCCATGCTAATGCTAGAAGCGTTTTAGGTTGTGGTTTCCATACTTGGAATACATTTCCAAATATTCCATATAAGTGAAGGTATGACGCCTCCCAGTGGCTCAGTTGTGGCTAGCGCTTTGTCAGACAGGCACAGAACACTTGTAGCTCTTCACACTAATAGATGGAGAGACAATATTTGAAATGAAAACTGTAATTTAATTGCCAAAGTGGAATAGTAAGTATTTTCATAGTGTTGAGTGCACATGAGTCTTTGCAGTGCAGTCTTTCACTGCATGTGCTACTTTATAAGATGGTTGATATGCCTTTAAGAACTGATTCAGTGCCATCTGCCATACTGCTTTAACCTAGCCTTAAGCTTTACTGTGCTTTTCTTAAATGCAACTTCCTATTCAATCAGCATAAGTATTTGTTTAATATATTCCTTTTATTTTTCTTTTAATTTATTTTTACAGAGAAGGTCTAAAATGTGTAGCCTGTATATACGTGCAACACACCACGTGGTCTTTGTTACATGGCCTAATGATTTTTAGATGGTATGTATTTCTTTGTTTATTTAATAAGTTATTCTTGTTGTCGTTATATAATTTTGTTTCAAGGAATCCCTGAATTCAAATGCATTTTATCCTTGCTAGTTCCATACTCTGTCTTTGTGGTTGCCATGGGACATCTTCCACCCCATAATCAGCATGTCGGCCAGCTACTTTCCACTTCTCTGGAATGTTAGGGGCCTCAGGACCCTTAGTGTGAAGTTGTGAACTGTCCCCTGTAATTGCTTTTTTTACACTGATCCTGTGGTTTTCATCTCATGCAAGGAAGATGGCGGGATTAAGGTAAATGTGGTATATTACTGTGTTTTTCTGTGAATTCCCTTATATAATTTGGGAGTACATTTCCTTTTGTTTGTGACAGTTCAGTTTTGTTTTTTGTGTTTTATATTGAAAATGATGAACTAATTTGATTGCCCTGAATTCATGCAACAGATTTTCTCAAATTAAAATCAACAGAATGAACTAACAAAGTTATGAATTGACTTACATCAGTCAGTACACAGTTGGACTGAGGACTAGAATAAGTCAAACTCTGATCCTTGTCATCTGAACAGAGATCTGGCCTTCAACATGTGAAAGCTTGGTAGTTCTGCTGAGAATATCCATTGTCCAGTAAACAGTTGAAATGTTTAATCCTTGTGTAACACTGGATGGGAAATACAGTTAAACTCATGTGAGGTGATTTGGTATTTTAAAGCCACACATTTGTAATCAAGGCTTGCAAGGCTTGTCCTCTGGGACAAGAACCTGACATTTACAGGGTCCTCAGTGCTGTTGCTTAAAATGCATGCTACAGTTTATGTGAGACAGGTGTTAGGGTCCAGTAGGTGCCTTCTCTGAGAGACTGGGGTTACACTGGGTTATAGCCAAACAGAAACATTGAATATACAGAACACATGTCTAATGAAATGTGTTTGCTCTCAATTGCATTTTACAAATGCACAATTCCTTGTATGACTTTGTGGCTTTCAGGAACAGAGTCCTTGTGATATTGCTGTATCACCAGGTGTATTTGTAATGTGTTTCTACTTTTCTGATGCAAAAGTAACTGTTAATGAGCTGAAAAGTGATATAATTTTCTGGGACGATTTCCCTTTTGCATCTCTTTGCTGAATTTAGTGTATCTGTTCATTTTTTTGTTGTCTTTTGATATATGGGGAAAGAACTTGTCTCGTGTGATAATGCTTTTTGTTGAATTATAAGAAAATATTTGTTTGGATTCCTTTTCTTCATTTTTTTTGTGAAATGCTCTCAGTTTCTCACCACAGATATCCAGTGATGCATTTAATTGTCTGGAGTGAAATTGTTGTATATTTTTGCATCTAGATCCCATTAAAAAGACTTGTACACTTTTTGCCTTTGACAAAACATAAGATATATTTAATGTTTCTGAAAATAAAGGTCTTTTTCTGTGCATTGCCTCCTACTAGCTACTTTAAATCATTAGGATGTGCAGATTACCATTATGTGCAATTAAGTGCACTCACTGGCCACATTATTAGGTTTACCTTGCTAGTACCAAGTTGGACCTCCTTTTGCCTTCAGAACTGCATTAATTCTTCGTGGCATGGATTCAACAAGATGGTTGAACCATTCCTCAAAGATTTTGGTCCATGTTGACATGACAGCATCACACAGCTGCTGCATATTTGTCAGCTGCACTTTTATGATGTGAATCTCCCGTTCCTGCAAATCCCATAGGTGCTCTATTGGGTTGAGATCTGCTGACTGTGGAGGCCATATGAGTACAGTGAACTAATTGTCGCGTTCAAGAAACCAGTCTGAGATTATATGAGCTTTGTGACATGACGCGTTATCCTGCAGGAATTTAGAAACTGGGTCCACTGATCATAAAGGGAGGGACATGGTCAGCAGCAATGCTGAGGTAGACCGTGGCATTTAAACAATGCTTATTTGGTACTAAAGGGCCCAACGTGTGCCAAGAGAATGTCCCCCACACCATTACACCACAACTACTACCTTAAATTGTTAATACAAGGCAGGATGGATCCATGCTTTCATGTTGCTTAAGGCCCTACCGTCTCATGGTCAGAAATCGAGACTCGTCTGTCCTGGCAACGTTTTTCCAGTCTTTCGTTGTCCAGTTTTGGTGAGTGTGTGCCCACTGTAGCTTCAGTTTCCTGCTCGTAGCTGACAGGAGTGGCACCCAGTGTAGTCTTCTGGTGCTGTAGCTTACTTGCTTCAAAGTTTGACATGTTACACATTCAGAGATGTTCTTCAGCATACCTTGGCTGTAGCAAGTGCTTATTTGAGTTACTGTTGTCTTTTTTTTTATTAGTGTGAACCAGTCTGGCCATTCTTCTCTAATCTCTGCCATCAACAAGGCATTTTCACCCAGAGAATCGCTGCTCACTCAGTGCTTTCCTGTTGTAACCCTTTCTTTGTAAACCCTAAAGATGGTTGTGAGTGAACACAAATTCACAGTCACTTAAATCACTTTTGGTGTGAAGCTTTTTACCGATATGTGCATGATTTTAGACATGATGCTGCTGACATATGACTGGCTGATTATAAATTTGCTTCAATGAACAGTTGAACAGGTGACCTAATAAAGCTGTGCCCAAGATATTATTGTGAAATAAAACTCTTGGCTATTTCGCTTAGAGTAAGCCTATGTCAATGCCTTGTTTACAAATCAATAAGGAATACTGGCGAATAAGTGAATTTATCTTGCCTGATGGCTGAACTCACGTTCTGAATGGTGAAAACATCTGTCAATCATGTTTGGGTTGAGAGCACACATTATTAGAAAGAGAAGAAGAGGTACTGCTTCACACTGTGTGTGTGTGTGTGTGTAGCGTATATGAGAATTGTTTATTAAATGTGTCTTTGATAGTTATTAAGTGCACTGTGCTGGCAGTGGTGGGAATATGTATGCTGGCCTTGCTAGGTATGGCGAAATCCAAAAAAAGCTGAAAAAAATAGTTCATGTTCGGCAACTTGCATATCTTTTTTTTATAATGGTGAATGTATACATAAATATACATTTTCAATGCAATTTTATGAAGCAGGCTCCGGACCCCTGCAGCCCTGCATAGGGTATAATGGAATGAATGAAGGAAGCAAATATATTTCCTCAGCACTGCTGTCTGGCTTTGGTAGATTGCATTGTTTGACCTTGAAGGTTAGTCAGTATTAATAACGAACGGGAACGCTTCTTACGAATATAGTTGCACTTAGGAACCTTCCGTGCAGCACATGCGGACCGCTTTCTGGAAGGGAAACTTCCTGCACCCGTTGCCTTAGCGACATGTCAACTATGAGACTGAAAAAGCTTGGAGGAGCAAAGTAATACTGCCATACCTTTTTCTTTAGTTCGTTCTTCTTATTTTTTAAGCTCTTCGATGCTGCTTTAAACGTCTGAGTTTGCAGTCTTTGTTTCATCATATTAATTTAATTTGGTTGCTGAAGTACTGATATGTTTCACGTTATATAACGACGTTTTTAATTTAGGGGGTGACAAGCGAAGGTTTTCGTAAAAGTAATAAAATGTCTATGCATCTTAAACACGGCATCACGTGGCTTGTTAATCACAGACATATTTTTCTCTGTTGTTAATAAAAAAATTATTGAAGCTCTTTTTTGTGTATACGTTTTTGTTTAGGGTGCCGGGGTACACCAGGAAAGTCCCTACAGGAATCCAAGAGCCTTGGGACTCCGAGGACAGTGCGGATGAGGAGCGTGTGGATCCCGACCTGATGCATGACTCCTTGCCCCAGCCCTTCCGCATGGTTAACAAGGTGCTGGATGGCGCCCTCGACAGGGCATGGGGCGTCTTCTCAGACAGGGAGGCCGCCATAGCCGCCGAGCGGTCCCGGAGAAAAATCCCACAGGTGGAGTATTCAGATGAAGTTAAGGTGAGAATCTCGCTCATCTTTGTGGTTTAAACATCTTCTCAGTCACTTTTTGGTGCAAAAATACAAAATCAATGTCATGTCGTGTTCCCTTGGACCTGAAATATTTCGATTTGTTTAAATGAATTAAAGTGACAAGTTGCAAACAAACAACATTATGTTCACATGTAGCTTCCAGTGAAAGCAACCTGTCTGGCATGCACGGATGATGGGAAGTACGTATTTGTGGGATTTTCCAGTGGACTTTCCGTGATCAGTGCCGTCGGTCATGTGCGCACTGCCACGTGGGAGCTGGACAGGGTTGAAATCATCTCCATTCATTGCACTTGTCTTGGAGAGATGGCTTATCTCATAGCTACTGTGGACGACATGGGTAAATGATCTTACCAGATTTTTAACACAAAATTATTAGAAAGAAATATAAAACGTTCTCTCTCCTGGTAACTGAAAACTAAGTAGGAGACCAAACTGTGTGGAGGTGCTGAGAAGATAATGCTGTCTTAAGGTGATTCTGTCATCCCTCTAGGTGTATCCCGAGTCTTCGCTTACTATGCTGATTATATTTACCTAATTAAGTTAATCAATGAGACAGTAAGTCTGGATGTTGAAATTGAACATTTCAGTAAAATATCAATATTTATGAGAATACATATTTCATGCTAGATTTATACCTGTTTTCTAATTAAATGTAGAAAGAAATAAATCAAAGAAACAACTGTACAAAGATTGAATTGTCTGAAGGTGGGGATTACGCGGCAGTTGTGATTGAATGTAAGTAATTTTTCTACATTGCATATTTTAGACATACATGTATCTATATATGTCATACACACATGGTGTACGTGTGTGGCGATTGCTCACGGAAATGTTTGATGTACACCACCGGTCAGTGTTTTTAAACACACTGAGATTTTCCACATTTGTCTGTTACTCACTTAACATTTACTAAAAATACACTCAATATTCTTTTCTAACAAATAAATTTACAGCATGTTCCCCATTTGAGGACCTTTATTAGCAAGAAAATGGCATATCTTTGATTCATCAAAGTAACCCAACATTTATAACAGTAGAGTGAACACTGCTCTGTTTCATGGGATGAAACAGTTAACTAGTGAATTTAAAGGACACCTTAGAATCTGACTATGTCATCACCACACAAACAGTTAACACAACATATTACATAATCTTTCCATGTTATAAAGGAAACTTGTTTTTATTTGACTTAAATTCTGTTGTTCACTCAACTTTCCAGTGCTTAACAAGAATAAAAAGCTGCAGTTTATGAAGTAAATGGAAAAGTGGTAAAAACCTGTGGTCTTCAAAAACGTTTAACTGGTAGTGTAGCTTCAACTTTCCCACCACACTTTCCTCTACTTTGCTCCAAAAACGTGATTCAGGTGAATCCGTGGTTATAAGTGTGTAACATGATGCTGGCTGCTTCAGGCTCTGCACTTCCTGGAAGTCCTGCTTGTTGCGATCGTGTGTTTATGGGCTCACTGCCGCAAACCTGGCAATGGTTGGATTTAAGATGTACCAAAATGTCATGCTTCTCTTTCACAGGCTCCAATAAAAAATTCTGTAGTAGCAATAAAACACGTTATCCTGTTTTAATGAGACTCAATAACTGTCTAATTTCTTTGGCCAGGCAATGGAGATTCTTGGATTGAAATGTATCGGTTCCCCAAAGTGTCATGGCTGAACGAGCTGGAAGGTTTGCGTGCAGCGTCAGGCAACCAGGTGAAACTCCATCAATATAGCCTCAAGATGGAAGCCTTCTGATGTATTAGTAGGCACGAAGTTCTTCATCAGAGAACTCCAGTTAATTAAAAGAAAATCTTTCTTTCAATTTGCTGAAACTTTAAACTAATGGTCTAATGCAGCACTGAATTTCATGCATATCATTTTTATCTTTAATCAAGCTTTTGCCTGTGCTGTAGGTGACAAATATGTCTGGAACAGAAGTTGCAAAATTTTCACCAGTGGTAACGGTGCTAAAAATCAAGACACCTGACACGCTTTCAGGTATTCATTAAAAATACAGAAGGACGGTTTTGCAGAACAATGTTTGTGAGTCCTTTCAGAGGTTTCCATAGCGATTGTAAATTTGTGATGTTGCAAAAGTCATTTACAGATATTAATCTAGTAATAAAGATTTTAAAAGTCCTATTGGCTTTATATTTTAATTTGGTTATATACCAGCTGTCACCTGTCATTCTGTTTTCCCTTGATTTTGTTCAGCAGGCACGTCTTTAAAATACCCATTTGAGGTGTTAAAGAAGACTGCAGGCGGCTCTGTGATTGGCTCCGGTCAGAATCACATGATCAGTGCTCAACAGTGGGCGGAGCAGAGGGCACTGTTCAAATCAGTGCACAGCAAATATCTGGGCACGGGCACATGTGAGGTGGAGGCAAAAGCGCGGTGAGCCAGTCATGTAGACAACAGAATGAGGCGCTGCTTTATCATAATCTCTGATTGAAAATTCCATACTCAAGATAGACATGAAATACTCTTAACTTGCATGAACTATGCAGTTGCGTTATTAAAATTGTTGTAGGGTTTCACAAAAGCATTACAGAATACACCGCTCTTTCAGTGCTTTGTGAAGTGAGTGTCTGTCATTCATTTAATCTGAATGTTACTTCAGCCTGGGTAGTTTCTACTTCCTCCTTCCTGGAGGACTGTCCACCTTCATGGACGGGACCAGAAGTCTGCAAGGTGCGTCAACACAGTTCACTCATGCATTATTTTCTCCATACGGCCACTTATCAAGCGTATGGACACGCGGATACGTTTAAACTGTGGTTTGTTTTGTATGGGAATAGAATCTCTGTGTAACAGAGCAGGTGGCCCATAACGTTAGTCTCTTTAGGTCCACCTAATGCTGTCTGCGTGTGGTGGAGAGGCGATCATAATCTTTACCAGCACCTGCTGCACAAAACAGCTAAAGAGAAGACAGGTAGGCTGTACACCTCATGCTATGCCGCCTTATCTGTGATACGCGGCGGTACATTATTGATTGTTGGCTTTTTAAAAATGCAGATTCTGCTTTGTGCCAGCAGAGGGCAGTGTTACTGCTCAGTTGACCTTTTTAAAAAACAAACATAGATCTGATCGTTTAACATGATATTGTGGAATTTACCGTGCTAATGCACACGGTGGATATATGTTTTATGAATAGCACAATCAATAAATAGTTAAAATAATAAATGTAGATTATTTTAGGGTTTCTTTAGGGTTTATATGTACCCTTCTTTGCTCCAGATGACGAAGCCAAGCCCGGTGTGGTGTGGCCGAATGCTCAGGAGATCGTCTGTTCAGCGATCAGCAGATGCACTCGTCACATTGCGCTCGGGCTGATGGGGGGGTTAGTCACCGTGTGGGACCGGTGTTTAGGTGAGCTCCCTCTCTTTCTTAGGTGCCTTCAGACTGCCTGCTGACCGGTTATTTTTACAGCTCGCGATGTTTCTTGGACGTATTTTTATCATCAGGGTGAAAAATCAGGAACAAAATGAATATACACTATATGGACAAACGTGTTGGGGTAACTAGCCATTACATCTTGAGGAACTTCTATGACATCCCATTCTAAATCCACAGGCATCAATATGGAGTTGGTCCACCCTTCGCAGCTATAACAGCGAAGGCAGTGAAGGCTTTACCCAAGATTGCATTGTGCCAACTGTAAAGGGGGATAATCATCTGGGGTTTTTCAGGGGTGTGTGTGTGTGTGTGTGTGTGTGTGTGTGTGTGTGTATGTATGTGTATGTGTATA
>JAODKC010000009.1:4275032-4293012 GCA_026777985.1 Mormyrops attenuatus
ATTATATAAGAATTTAAGGAAATGTTTTGGTGTTATGCATTATTTTAAATAACAAAAACAAGATGGGTGTTGACGCTGCTCTAATTTAAATAAATCTTTCAGAAACAATCAACACCAGGTACACTTTCGATGAGTGATGGTTTTGACTCATGTGGATCTGATCTTTGATTCTGCAGGCCTTCCTTGGTCAGTTCTCTCTGTCCCTGCAGACAGCCTTTTCAGCAAGCTGCACTTCCTGGACTGTCTGCCCTATTCCCAAGATCCTTTTCTTCCCAAAATGCATGTTTTGGTGACCTGCAAGAACGGCGATTGTTGTGTAATCACAGCAGGCAGAGGGATGGATTCCCAGGTGATACGGCTGTGTGGAAGGTAACCTGACTGACCTGTAAGGTGAAACATCATCTGTATTCCAGGTGAAAGAGCATATTAGGAATTACCTCTCATGTTCCAGGGAAGCATGTCATGTTACAAGCAGCTGTAAAAACGAGAATCATCAGCAAGCTGTGGATTTCATTCAAAGGTGGTGTGTCAGTGTGTGATTGAAGGTGTAGGTGAGAGCCATGTGTCTGACGTGTGCCTCTCGGGACAGACCCAGCTTTCCTGCCAGCCAACGAAGTGTGGTTTGTGTTATCATGCAGAAACTCTCATTTCTTTCCTGAACAGACCTGGAGACGCAGAGAGTCCGCCCACAGAGGTTCTGTCAGTCCACTTTCTGCAGATGTTGGTGAGCATTTTTCCCTCTTTTGAGAAGAACTTGTGATCACCCAAGACCACACTGGCAGGTCTTCGGCGAGATGTGTATCTCCCAGAATTTATATTCACTTCATTTATCCCTCTGAATATATAGACCTTTGCTTTTATATTGTTATATTGTGTCCCCCTCCACTATCAAACTCTCCCCTACACCACTACGTGCAGAAGTATGTTACGATTTACGGTGTACATTTTTGATCTCCCAGCCTGTGGGTCAGGAGATGGTGGTGATTTCTCCTGGCTCCAGCATTCAGGTCCATAGTTTTCATGTGACTGTGACTCAGAACTACCACATGAGTGAATTTGTATGTATGACAGTGTGAGCACCCCCTGGTGGCCAAGACAGATGATTCTACAGGAAAGACTCTGGCTTTACTGAACAAGGGCTTGCTGAAAATTACGTACATTTCCATGCATTTAAAAGTGTTGTTGTCTAATAAGCATTCAGTGTCAAAGCATGTGAGTGTGCCTCCAGGTGTTATGAAAGACAGAAGGCAGGACATTGGTGCTGATCAGCTCTCAGTAAACGGGTTTTAATGAAAAGCACAAAACACAAGGTCAACAGCCCAAGTCAGACACTGAGCAACAATCAGAATCCAAATCGCAAGGCTGAGGCAAAGGAGCGGGTGATGGGCTGAGGCAGTACTTGGTGAACCAGGCGGAGGTCGGGTGATGGGCTGAGGCAGTACTTGTAGTTGGTGAACCAGGCGGAGGTCGGGTGATGGGCTGAGGCAGTACTTGTAGTTGGTGAACCAGGCGGAGGTCGGGTGATGGGCTGAGGCAGTACTCGTAGTCGGTGAATTATGGGTGATGTGCAATCAGGGGCCACAGTTAAGCTTGGAGTCTGTGAAACGAAGCAGAGACAGGCACACAGGTAGGCAGGGGAATGGGACACAGCGGGGAAGGGGCGTGGTTCCAAATAAGATCCACCGGTGTAATTAAGGAGCTTGCTGAATGGGGCTACCCCGAGTGGGCAGATCTTGCCGGTGGGCTCTCCCAGAGGGGCGTGATTACTGTGGCGGGGCTCTAAGACCGGTTGGTGACAGTAGTAGGGAGATCCTTGCACTCTGTGTCCCTCCCAGGTTCTCCTCATGTACAGAAATGGCACCATCATGCTGCTGGACACCTCAGATGACATAGTCGTGGCCACCTTGGTCCTGCCGCCTTCCCACTGCCTCGCAACTCCATGGAGCCCTGTATATACACTGGATCCAGTGAACCAGAACTTGTTTGTTCGAGGTACAGTGTCAAAATGGCTCATTTTTCATGCATGCAATTTGGTTTATCTCGGAGAGCCCTATCCCAGCATACATATGAATGTGCATAGAGAGGCCAGGGTTTGAGTCTCCGCCATGGCTCTGTGTGTGAGGAGTATGCATGTTCTCCCTCGTGGGGTTTCCACTGAGTACACTGGTTCCGCCCCCACAGTCCAAAAACATGCTGAGGTTAATTGGAGTCACAAAATTGCCCATAGGTGTGCTTGTGTGAGTGAATGATGTGTCTGCCCTGCGATGGGTTGGCGCCCCATCCTGGGTTGTTCCCTGCCTTGCACCCGTAGCCTCCAGGGTAGGCCCTGGACCCCCTGTGACTCTCAATAGGGCAAGCAGTTTCAGAAGATGGATGGATGGATGGAATTTATGAATTCTGTTTTGAATCTGAGAGCCAGTTTGCATAAAACACAGCAGGTCTGCCTTTTGTTTAGATATCTGCCAGATTTTTTTCACACAAAAACCATGGATGGCATAATCCAATGAAAATGATTTAGATTTGCATGATTTCTTATTTATCTGGGCATGTCTACAGCACATCAGTTAGGAATGACAGCCGTATGTGTGTCTTTTTGTTTTTTTTTTGTTTTTTAAATTTAACACATTCAGACTGAAATGCGCCCTTCCTTTTCCAGCTGACAAATATCTCTGTCCTGAGGAAGATCAGGATGAGGAAGGATCTGGAAGCTCTCTTTATGTTTTCAGCCTCGGTGCATACTCAGCCTCGGAGCCTCAGCGAGAGGCACCAAGAAGGCCGTGGACTTTGGAGGACATGTGTAATCAGTTCTTAAAAGAGAGGTTAGTTGGTCAGGCCACTGGATGCATCTGAAACATTGATAAACATCCTCCAGGGTGTGCGCAGAACGAAATAACCCCGAAATAACTTTTAGCCTGGTTACTAGTAGCCACACAGTACTGTTTTGGACTCTGTGCCAGATGTGTGATACTGTGTTTCACTGACTTCCTGTGCTCTTCCTTTTGTACTTCCTGTATGCTGTTAACTCTGCTGTGTTCGTTGGTGTCACAAGCTTTAGCACACGATTCTTTGTGGACCCTTTGAGTGACATTGGAGAGTCTTTTATGGTCAGATTTTAGTTCTGTGATCGAATGTCATCTTCAATGACAGGGAGGGAGTACAATGAGTTTATTTTAAATGTCTAATACTTTCCTTTCAGCTTTTTATATAAACCTTCATCTGGTTATTCTTTGGCCTTTATACTTTTTCATGTCGCTCAGATCTGCTGCTAATTTTTACTCGTCTAATTACAATAATTGCTTCACGTCACACGACTCCCATTTTTGTTATCCATTGTTTATGAAGAGAATTAGCCATTTTAAAAAAGGACGATGATAATGGAGGAGAATCTCCCATTGCGCTCTGGTGGTCTGAAGCCGCCTGCTCCCCACCACCTGTCAGCATGTGTTAGAGACTCATCCTTCAGGACTCCGTCAGAGTGATTATATTCCTGAGAACAGTATGTGGCTGCACTGCAATGTTTCCTTTTACAGGGCATCTTGATTTTATCACTCTGATCAAGTACAGTCTGTCTAATCAGCTTCCTCATTACGATAATTGGCTGAAGTTGTTTGACTCGTCTCTAAGGCCACCTTAGATACACTGCATCCAGGATGCTTCTGTCAAGTGTAAGTAGTATCACCGAACTGCATTATCCTCCTGCAGAGCACCTTGAACATTGGTAGCGGACGGTTAACATTTTTGTGGTTTTATGTGACATGCTGTTTTCACGTTACGTCAAAGGGGCCTTTTCAGCTACGTGAACCGGCCGTTGCTTGTGGCCGCATTTAGAAAGACTCCTGAGGTCTGCATAACAAACGAGAGCCGCAGAGCCATGGGCGATGACCGGCATGGGAGGAGATAACCCCTAAGCCAGGACATTCACAAGCTCCTTCAAGGAAGAAACAGCCCCACATGCCCCCAGGACGACCTGATACAGCCGCTGTCTGGTTTAATATTCACATGGTTCAGGAGTACCACCTGCCTACATGCTCTCCTCCATTCCACATGTGGGAAAGATGTCAGTCAAGGGCTCTGGACTTCCTCAGGGTGAATTATGTTCATTCAGCTGTGGTGAGGGACTAAACTACAGTACTAGTCAAAAGTTTGGACACGCTGAGTCACCTGCAAAGGAGTGATAGATTGTTGCATCACATGACCTGGCCACCTGACCTAAACTTGGAGGAGTTTGACCAGAGAGTAAAGTGTGTGCTTTTATTGTACTCTGTAGCTCTTGTTTGCTCATGTTTGTTTTGCTGGTTACTCTGTTTTGGAAAGCTTTACACTGTATTTAGTTTCCATTTTTGCTTTCATTCTACTAATTGTTTCTTTTACATTGTAAAGCCTTTTCTGTCATTAAATCTTGTCTGTGATTTTGCATTGCTCTATGTGTCCTTTGGATTTTGACGTGTCGAACATCTTGTAGACTGAGTTTGTTTAATCGGCCTGATCAAGGTACGACGGCATTTATGCGTTTGCCGTGGGGTGACGTTTCGTTGTGAGCTCTGCGTATGATGGTCATGTGATCTTTCTGTTGGTATACAATGACCTTGTCTATGAACACAGGCAGTGTGACCCTCCGCAGTCTAATGGGTCCTACACTCAGGAAGAAGTGAACGTCAGGGGAATCATCACTCTGAAACATGAATTGAGGGACCCGCCGCCTCCTGTCTCCTAGCCATTGTTATTACGTCAGACTGGAAGCACGTTGCGCTCGTGGGACAATGAATTATTTGTGGAGTAGCTGCTAAGAGAAGCACAGAGCAGTGCTTCCTGCAGTGAGACTGCCGTTCAGCAGATGACTTAGCACTGTATCCAACGTGGCGCTCCTCTCCCAGTGACCTGAACGCAAATGTTTATAATTCTTCATTAGCAACCAGCACACGTAGCCTTTCACACATCATTTCATTTGATACAATGGGATTCAAAATTCCCATCAGCTGCTACAAGCATGAGAATCATTCTGCTCCTGAAAGTTAACGCCGACCACATGTTGTCCGCGTTCTCATGAAGCTCCTGGTTGTGAGCAGCATTTTGATGCCCTCTTGATAGATCCCAAAGGTGCTAATCAGCCCTTTACGTCAAACGTGTAGGACAGACAGTCGGCTTTCTTATAATTACAGCAACTTTTCCTAGAACCTTGGCCTGACACATCTCTTTGTTTTGCGCTGTTGAAGGAATTAGCTGGAGGTCTGGATGGAGTGGTCTGTAAAGGTGAGAAGGGTGATCTGCCAAAAACACGCCCCTAAATGAGGGTGTGAAGATCTGAAGGCCTGAGAAATAATCTATCTCCAGCGGCACAACGTTATGTATGTTCGGTCCAAACAAACCACAAAACACTAACCTAGTGACTGTCTGTCTTACCCTAATCAAAGGGCCGTGGTTACAATAGATACAGCAGCAGTAATGTGAGTGATATCACCCCCAAACACTCACCTGTATCTCTTTTATCCATAATGTTTAGCATGCCCAAGGAGGTTGGGCAGCCAGTTGACCTTGGACCCCCAGAGGTTTTACTTTAAAATGTTCTAGTATTTGGTTCTGTTTTGGTGTTCAGTATTTTGTTGAATATTTATGTTTATGAATTATGACTCAGTACAGTGTTTCTTGGATTATCTTCCTCTGATTTTTTTCAGGACATCTTCAAGTTCAGACTGTCCTCACAACACCAATAAGACCTTCTCGCTACTTATCATGGTCAGAGTGCTGCTGGAGATGTATACAGTAAATCACTGTAAGTGCTAATCAGTATTTAAACAGGAATATTTCGGTAACAGTACTGGTGATATGAGTATGTACTGCTCTGTGATTAACTGAAACTGGGACAAATTCCATATATTTACAAATGAAGTGGTTTATTTGTTTCTGTTGTCACTAACAATGCCTACAGTTCATCTTCCATCTTCTAGTCTGAACCCATGAAACATGATTATGACTTGCATTTTCTCTCCCCTTATCTCAAGGTCACAGGCACGGCTGAAAGGTCACCTGAGGAAGGCGGAGCCCCGCAGGGCCGCTGTCGCCAGGATGCTGGCTCCATGGCAACCCCATCAGCATTGTTTCCCCTCAACTGGCCTGATGTTCAGGCTCATTACTGATTCCTGAATCACTCTTCTCAGAAACGCCACAAGTGTTGGAATTTATTCTGACAGCTAAGCAGAAGCATGACAACATCCATTAATCTGTGCAATGAAGAGCGCAAACGATCAGTCTCCCTGATGGGTTTGTTTAATCGAAAAACACAGTAATAAACAACAGTGTCACGTAGATGACTCTAGATAAGGGTGAGCGCTTGTCTAAGTAAATATCTCGTTAATGACAAAATATCAGCACTTTCTAAGTATGTTGTAATGTGACAGTTTTTATATTTTGATAGTTAAGTTAGAATTCAGAGCTCTAAAACCAACATTCCCCTGAGAGACTGTAAAACACCTAAATTGCTTTGAAACAAAGACGGATTTGACTGAAATGTCAGCTTAAAATTCAGTCTGTTAGATTGGTTCATAGAAGGGAACATTTTTGTGATTCCTGACATGAACGCGATGGACACACAGTAGTGCTTAACTGGACAGTACAACACCTGACTGTCAGTTTAAGAGGAAACACAAAAACAAAAACATATCCATAGAGCAAAGGAGTGTAGAAGGTCTGTATACAACTCTGAAGCTGTTAGCTGTTACACAAAGGTGTAATTTCGGTAATTACGATGAAAGTCTTAACATGAGCAGTGACCATAACAATACCTGGCCAGAAAAGCAGTGAAAATGCATCAAATCATGTTATCAGGATTGAACTGACTGGTCTCCTTCTCCCTGCTGTGGCACGTGGTGAGACAGCTGCTGCACTGACTGGTCTTCCTGTCCTGCTGTGGTTGCTGGGCACTGGCCCCCGGTCCTTCCTGAGCCTGGGCAGTCAGCCGTCTCAGAGGAAAAGAGGAGGTGGAGCAGCGGAAGGAAGTGGTGACGGTGAGGTTCTCTGAGTCGGCCAAGACGGAGGCTCTGTGGCGGTATCTCCTCAGCCCCCTGTGGAAATGGATGCTGAAGAGGCCGTAGGTGATTGGGTCCAAGCAGGCGTTGAAGAGCCCAAAGATGAAGAGCATGTGCGTGAGGGAATGGGAGACGGCCTCCTCCAGGCCATCGGGAGAAAACCAGTACCACAGCCCCAGTAGGTAGTAAGGAGTCCAGCAAATGATGAAGGAGGTCACTATGGCGATGCTCATTTTCAGAGTCCGCATCCTCGCTTTTGGTATGTTGTTCTTTGAGCGGCGGAGATAAACTTCCTTGGAAGATACTGGAACAAACATTATGGGTTCAGGAAAACGGATCCAAACTCTTTTAAATATAAACATGTTTCATTTGGTCTAATTATAACATTTTAATTGCAGAAGTAAACATAATGTTTAATATCCTGTTTTTATTTTTTCAAATGCAGAAGCGTTTTCTATAGAATAGGTAATTTATCGTGGGCCTGGGTCTCACTCGGTTTTATTTAAGGTGCAGCAAACATGAGCCTGGCATGCATTAGGACCTTTGGGTCGCCTTACAGTATCCCTTGGTCATTCGCCTGGAAATCTCCATCAAGATCCTTGTGTAGCAGAAGATCATGATGGCCAGAGGCAGTAGAAACAGACAGACAAAGGTGCACATGTTGTACATGGTCTCCTGCCAGTGTCGGGAAAAACTGCCACGGGTTGTGCACTGAGTGAAGCTCTGTGGAACAGTGATGGTCACGTTGTGAAACAGGAACATCTGAAAAAGACCACAACACTTGGAAGCAGTGCCACCTGACTTTTCACTCCACTCTGATTAATGGGGGGGGGGGGGGTTTGCTCACAGATCCCAATTTTTAAATTGTGTTTGTGTTTTTTTGTGAAGCTTTATCTAACATCAGTAAAATGAATCATCATCTAGAGTGTGGCTACCATGTGGAGACAAGGGATAAGAAGAATGACTTCTAAATCTGGGATCCTTTTGTCCATAAGTTCTCCTCTGCAGGTAAGGGGTGAGTTTAACTGTCTGGTGAGCTGAGCTCTGAGAACCTTAGCTTGTTCGCCATGTCTTGTGTGTATTTAAATAAAGTTTGTCATGTGCACAGTTTGCCCAAAGCGATTGAGATTAACATAAACTCAGTACCTCATCACAGCATCTATCCACCCATCTCTCATCTTTTCATAACCAGCTGTCCAACGTGAGTCACTCTGAGATTGGAGCCTGGATCTGCTCGCATTGCCCAGATCTTTACCTGAGGGACCGACAGGACCACGCTCATCACCCAAGCCACAGTCAGCATCACTTTGCTTTTCCTTCTCGCCTTGTTAATAGCCAGTGGGTTCAGGATAGCAGTCTGCCGATCCAGGCTGATAACCACCGTCACGAAAGCAGAGGAATACATCGCTAAAAGCTTCAGGAACATCAGCATCCTGCAGGCCGTGTCTCCAGCCAGCCACTGGACAGTGATGTTCCAGATGGCATCCAGCGGCATCACAATTAAGGTGACCAGGAGGTCGGCTGCGGTCAGGTTCACAATCAGCGTCCGGACGTGAGACTTCCGCTGCTTGTTGACGCTGGCGGCCCAGAGCACGGCGACATTGCAGGCCGCTGAGATGGCACAAAGGACGAAGGTGATGATCACCCTGACCTTCGCAGCAGTAGAGAAGGTGGGGAGCAGCAGAACATCTTCATCTGTGCTCCTATTGAACGAAGGAGCAGGCACTCCACTGCTGAGATTCAGCTCAAATTCTGTCTTTTCTGAAACAATCTCAGGTCCAACAAAGGTGCCATTCATTTCTGGTAGGCTGTTGTCAAATCACCATAGGGGCAGATTGGGGCAGTCAGACTGCTCACCTAAGCAATGAAACCGCAACTTAGGTGGTTGTGAGGAGAAGCAGTGCTCCATGTGACATAACTAAAGTCTGACACCTGCAAAAACATAAAGTTTTGTAGTATTAAGTGTGAAGATCAAACTACATTTCTTCTGTAGGAGATCCATTGCGCAAGGATTACAAAGCAGTAGTAATTAATATCTAGTGGCCCTGTAAAAGCATTCAAAATAATAATTTCTCAAATTTACTTTTTATACCTATTAAACATTCCATACGTGTTTGGTTGCTTTATTATTATTATTATTATTATTATTATTGTTTATTATTATTTATTATTATAAAACATTTCGTAGTCTTACCAGAGCCCAAGATGCAATCTTATTTTGTTAGCGGCATACCGAGGGGCGGGAGTAGCGCACTACATGCGCTTCTTGATCTTAAAAAGCGCGTCATGTAGGCTACCTTGAAGTGCGATCGGTTGTGACACTTGGACTCAAGAGGCAAACTGTCTATTAGAAACATGTCTAAATATATCCGGCACAGACGGTCACAAATACAAATCAGAAGTACTGTTTATGACTCTCATTAAAAGAAAAAAAAACAGGCGTAACTGTTAAACAGTGAGCAGAAATTTCTAGATATTGAACGCGGTCCCTTTAAACCAGCAAGAAATGGGTAACAAAGAAGTTTCTTATACAACAGTAATGTGAGTATTTCAGTAATGAGAGGTAAATGAAAACAAGACTTCTGGAATGGCTCTGCTGTCCGGACCAGCCTGATCTCCCAGCAGAAAGCAAAACTAAAAACCATCTTATTTATGGTGAAAGCCGGATTTGGCTAATCTTATGGTCTTAGATTATCATGTCCCACCTCCTGGTGCTCTTTGATGGTTTAGCTGGGTGGGTCACCAGTTGGTCATGCTGGTATTACCAGCTAGAATGACCATCATAAGCTGGTACGACTAGTTAAACCATCATGCAAAAGCATCTTAAGCTGATCAATTATCATAAATTCATAAACTGGTCAACCAGCTTCAGGTGGTAAAGCTGTTTTGTCAGCAGGGCTTACAGCCTGACACTAAGACAAAGCGCAGCGCTTTATAACCTGAATCATTTCCATAGGCTACATATCCATCTCCTAATTGACGGTCTGCAAATGTCCGAATACACAAAATTGAGCTCAAATCTCTAATGTAATATTAAGGTATGTGTGGGTTGGGGGGTGGGGTGAGGGGTCCAAAAAACAGTCTTTATTAATGATGGGCTACAGGCGCAAATATACCAAACTACACTGCCAATTCTTTTGTAACAAGCACCGTAATCCTAAATCTGAATATGTGTTTTTGACATCCTTACCTGAAGCAGTTTTCTGTCGGAGCAGCTTCCGAAGTTTCCGGAGGGCACTGCATGGTCAGTGCGCGCTGAAGACCTGGTTACTGTTAAAAGCTCATATCGGTTCGTCTCGTTTCTTCTTTACTGCTTTGAAAGAAAACCATGCAGAGGTCAGTGTTGCTCCAAATATAACAATGATTAATAAATGGCTGATCCACCTCGATCACTTGATTTTCCGGTTTATCGTCAAGTCAGATATTCTTTAAAAACGTAGTATAAGCCGATAGACAAAACGAAGAGATGCACTTTGCAGCCCCGGTGCAGCGCTCGCCGTTTGGGGTTTGGACCCGGTGCTGATCTCTGGTCCCTGGACTCTACATCCAGGTCCGGGCCGGTCGCTCCTTATTCTCCTCACAGCGTCTGTACACGAGTCCTTTATACTCACAACGCTGATCTGAGACGGAGGCCACCATCCTGCAAACACGCAGCTAAGTATAAAACATCTGCATTGTCTGGAGAGCCCTTGTCTGTTTGGTTCACATCTCGTTTTGAAGGGACGCTTTGTGAAAGAAATCCCCGGGGTTCCAATTCTGTGAAGTATTTATGACTTAGACGCCACTGTAAACATAGAATAGGCCTATGTATTAATGTATATTTTTGTACATCAAGTAGCTCTGTTTGTAAAATCCCATGTAGGGTATGATAGAGTAAAACAACGACATAAGGGGTTTGAAAGATTTTAAGCAACAGCTACTGTAATAGGCAGCATTTTAATGTAAATCGGACATTTTAACGCATAGCTACAGAAGAATATGTTCAAATGCAATATTTTTGCATTTTGGTAATAATTTCAATATTAAAGAAGTCACCTTCACTATTTCTTGTTACTTTCAATAGTGTATTGATTATATGAAAATTTATACCATCATCTGCCTGCCATTGGAGCGTTTATGGTTGGGAGAATTAACCCTTATAATTTCCTTATGCAACCTTAAATTCACGGAGCATTTTACACAAATTACAATTAAGAAAAAAAAAAAAAAAAGGGACTGGAAGGAAGTGGGGAGCCTAAAATGCAACTGGAGGTTATATTAGCGTATAATGTATAATTAATCACTTAGCTAGATAAGTAGGTCGTTTATGCAAAATTGTATTTAAAGGAGTAAATACACATTTCCCCAATTTCGTATGTTTTCCTTGTTGTTTAGCCAAAAGCAAAAATAAAACAAGCTGATGACTCATGTGCTTTTTCAGTTAATAATAATAAATATTTTTAGTTTCATTACCTTCCAAATAGACCACTACCAGCCAATGTGACAGAACAAATGAAGAATTTAATTTGTATAACCATTTCAATAACATTTACATACAAAGTGGAAAAATAATTGTGTATTGAATACAGTAGAGTGTGTTTTCTGAGGGGAAAAATTGTTTTTTTCTTCTCCTTTTGTGGAATCTACATGACAAATTTTTCTTTAAAGATACTGGTGCCTGGAAAGTATTGGTGCAAAATGTAGAATGTGCACACCTGTATAAAATGCATTCAGAAGTGAACTTCTTTAAGGATTAGATGCCAAAACTGGAAACATGCGTTCTGAATGTGGCTTGTTTGTAGATAGACTGAATTGAAAGGACACACTTTGGAGTAATCACAGCAGTTTGTTCTCCATTAAAAAGAGCATTTTCAGCCAGGGAACAAAGTCTGAATGCCTCTCTCCTCTTTCCATAAATGTCTTGAAGAAAGTAGTTAGCCTTAAATGCTTTGAAACTGTAAATCGTGAGGTCACAGGCATCTTTTTACCCAAACGAGTTGCCTTAGTGAATGTGTCCTGTGTGGCGGTCACCTGGTCTCGTGTTTGCATTGTTTTGAAGGACAGAAGCATGACAGCAAGGTCTCCAAGGAAAGGACGGTACAGACTGGCCCAGGGCACGCTGCTTCTAAAGGCCTAACAACAAAAGCGCAAACGGCCTTGTGAGCTGAGATTTAAACATGCATCACTTCCCTTAATGAAAGCAAGTACGGATGGATAACAGCCAACAGTGAATATGTGCAAGATTTAGGCTGCATTGCAGAAACAAGCACGTAAAGGAAAATCGCGGGGAAAAAATCTGATCAATCAACTTGTAGCTTTTGCTTTCATTTGAAAAGATGTCTTACGATACAGGCAGAATGCTTCTCACCGTCAGCGGGTGTCGGGGCCAGTGAGCAGTGGCCAATCAGAAGCTGTGATGTGAATCACAATGTCATCAACATTTCACAGTTTCCCGAATCAGTACTGCTTTTAGTGCTGAACACGCAGACATTTTATATTGAATATACTCACCTTCTTCATTATGGTCGAAAATGAAAATGTTCCATTATGGCAGTGGAAGGGAGGTGGACTCTCATTGAAGTCATAAGACTGCTGTGCCACACTGTGTAAAGTCTTGAACATACCAAGCCGTTTTTCAGCCGCCGCAAGCCGTAGGGCTGCCAGTGAGAGCCGGGGATTGCCTGTTGTGTCGGAGTGTCCCACATGGTTGCACACAGTTGGTTCTTGTTGGATCTGTTTTGGCCAATTTAGCATGTTGAATTCGCATTGCAGCTAGTTAGTGAAATTGAGTTCTCTGATTGGCTGTATGTCACCCGTCACCTCTAGTCGTGCCGGTGTGTTCCAGCACAAATTTTGTCTCTGGGAACCAACAGCAGTCGAGAGTAGCCGATCAATCGTCAGCCTCGGTTTGTACCCAGCTTAATACCCTCCTTATTTAGCTAAGAGAACTGAGCCATTATTTGGGCCAGAGAGCAAATCAATTTTCATTCCCTTACTGTAGCGAAATCACATTATATATACAAATACCATATTCTGTGGTCACTATCGGTAATATTTCAATACCCCCAAGAAACCAAAGGAGGCGAGACGACATGTTGCAGTGGAGACACGTAGATTTTCCTGTCTCTCCAGATAAGAAGTAACATTCAAGGATCATGTCGCAGGTGATGCTAAGTCAGTTTGTGCACCTGCTGGGATCATGATGAGCTTTAGAATCATGGTGTTTCTATTATGTCTCCCCTGAAGCCCACAGGCCAGATTTTAAGACGCCTCGCTTTCTGAGTTTATTTTGATCATTAACCAGCAAATATCATCTTGGCACCTCTTCTCATAAATATTTCACTGGAAAGAGTGACCTGACCTGACCTGATGAGAACTAACTGCTTATGTTTTCTGCCTGATGTGCCAGCCTGACTCTGGCATGTCACTATGCTCTGTCATGCTACATATTTATGTAATAAATAATTTCCTCGATGTAAACATGATTCTAAACACACGGGAGTGATTTTCGCACACCATGTAATTCTCCATTTCATCTTTTTTTCCGTTTAGAAAAGGAATCGAGGATCATGAGGAGTGTCCATGCTGCCTACTCCTGGTACACAAACAGCGATAAATTCCTTGCACAAGTTCAGCCCCCCAGATCCTTTCCATGGAATATCACGAAGTTGCTGAGGCATGCCATTCTCCATCTTTGAAGAGTCCATCTTTGAGAGTGGATCAGAGGATGAGGGATTTCTGGCTCCGTTTGATTTTGTTTTTAATTGTATGTCAGACATGCACTTATTTATTATGGAAGTTTGGGAGAAAAGGCAAATCCCTGTGTACTGTGCATGCAGTGCTCCTGGATCAGAAGATAGGTGCTAGGAGTGTGTAAATAAAAGTGTGTAAATAAAGCATGTAAACAACGAGTGTGTCACTGTGGACACCTTGTGAACATTTAGTTATCCTTGTTTTACAGTATGATCATATCGTATATGTAGCCTTGTTTGTCAACTACAGTACACTTAGCTATCAGTTGTGTTTGTTTTATGGACGTACTGAGTATTTTACAATTTAGGGCCAACCGTCATCTGTCACACCGGATTATAAAGTTCCAGTGCTCCAGAAGCAGAATTGGGCCCCTCAGCAGTAGTCTTGTCTGGTTTTTAAATGCCCAGATCACGGGTTCGTAATCCCTGTCCTCATGACCCCCTGTCCTGCACAGGTATTTCCTACCCAAAACAGCTGATCCTACACTGATAATTAGTAGTAGTAGTTGGATCAGGTGTGGTGAGGTAGTAAATGCATGTGTAGGGCAGGGGATCCCAAGCACCAGCACCTGCCTGCCAGCGCCTGCCTGCCATCACCTGCCTGCCGTCACCTGCCTACCGTCACCTGCCTGCCGTCACCTGCCTACCGTCACCTGCCTGCCAGCACCTGCCTGCCGCCCCCATTGAGACTCAAATCTAAAATCTGGACAGCACAAATTAGGATTTTGCTATGTTGTTAATTTGATTTCTCACATAATGACAGCCTTCTCACACTGAAACATCCAGGAATGATCTCTGTCTTGCCTCAGTTTTAGGATATTTAAAAGATGAAGGCTGAACCACACACACACACGATGCCCTATGCACGCTCTTCTTTTGCTTATTATCTTCTCTGTATTTTGCTCTTCATATTAAAGTATCCAAAAGGAACAGTGCTTCTTTTCAATCAGTGACAAAACAAGCAATATGTTGTTGGCTTTGAGCCCAACACCAACTAATTCTTCTGGTTCAAAAGCAATAGATGCGTGGAGCAGTCAGACAGGAGAGCATAGCAGGCGTGGTGGACCCTTTCTGCACTTATGCCTCCGTCCTGGAAGTGACTCATCCCTGTTTTTTTTTTATCTCCCTCTGTGACTGAAACAAGGTGAGTATTTGTATAGATCGTCATGGGAACCTGAACATGAATCCACTCTGGGTCAATGGGACCTGAGCTAAACTGTCCTGGTACATCCTCACACATGGAAGAAAGAGGCCTCTTCTCACTGTCAGGATGAGTTCATACTGTATACGATGAGCAAATCTTAGGTGAAGGAGTCCTCACTTTTTAGTGTCTAGTACAGAGGAAAACAAGAAGAACAATGTGGCGAAAATCCCTGGATTTGCTGTGCAGGGCATATAGGGATTACAGCATGAAACACTGATCGTCGTGCAAACTCATTAAACTGCCAAATGAAATACATGACCCCTGATTCCACAGAAATGTGCTTCTAAGTGAATTTCTCTTCAAAATGCTTAACTGTTTTTACTCTGTACTCCTCTGCTCCACAGAAAGCATCCAAAATGACCTTACAGTGTGCATATCAGACACATCTCTTTATTAGTATCCAACCCTGTGGCCTGTAAAAAAATGATTTTTTCCCCCAAGATTAGTGTACAGAAGCCCATTGCCATTCGTTGACTCTTATCCAAAGTGAGAGATTCAGTCCCAGTCCACAAGATACCAACTCTTAGTCCCAATGGGATGATGCATGAGCAAAGACCCCTGTGAATTTCAGGGTTCAGGTTGGGAAGACGTTTCCTGGAAATAACATATGAATGATATGAAGCAGCACAGTCTTGTGTGGCTAACAGAATCATACACCATGGCAGCATTTTGAGAGAAAATCAGAGTTCTCTATGTTCAATATGACAATGTAAGGAACAAATCCCAAGCGGTCAACTTTTTTTTTTTGATAGTGTGCAAGCCAGTAGGTCACATATGCCTATGAAGGAGGCTGTTATATTACATAAACATGTCTGTCAGCCCTGTAAATCTAATAAGCCTCTCATTAGGACGTTATAAAATCCTGAGGCGGCGTTCCTCTAACACGTATAAACCATCTCACACCCCAGAAGGATGTTACCTAATAATGACATATCATTTACTTTTCTGTATATCAGGCCTAGTTTGCGGAACTGAACATACTGCATTAATTACAGTACAAAAGAAACATGGGTTCTGAACCTTTCTAACGTTGTTGCACTGCTATTCACTTGTGATTATCATTAAGGCTGTGAAGTAAGTGGATTCCTAGCAAATATAATATGAAATGACTGGACAATATTAATTCACAATGTTATGTCTACAGTTTACATGTATGAGATATATTAAGGGTTTCCTTATTTAACCATCATGACCATCAAAAAAGACGGCGTTGACATTTCCCAAGATGGCGGCACGCCGCAGTGCAGCGGCTTCTCTATCTGTCGGCGTTAGCGCTAGCATTGCAATCAGAAAAACGGGACTAAAGTATAGCCCTGCAGAAGTAATGGAGCTTGACAACGGTCTTTATGCCCGTTTTCCTCCGGAGCTCAAAGCAGTGCTCGGCAGGCTGCAGATTTTAAGGAAAACAACGCAGAGGGGCAAATGGAGTCAGCTCGGGGTTAAGAGGAGACAGTGTATGCGGAAGCAGAAAAGGGGTAAAAGAGCCGGTTTGCTATTCAGGCTAAGAGTAGTAAGCCAGCTATCACTTTTTTTATCCAACGTTCGGGCTTTGGACAATAAAATGGATCTGCTACGACTGAGACTGTGCCAACAGGAGATGCAGGACTGCAGTGTTTTTGTCCTGACGGAGACGTGGCTCAACAACAATATGCCGGACTCCGCTTTTGAGCTGGACGAGCGGCTATTTTTCTGATCGGACAGAGACCGGCAGAGGAAGAGGACTCTGCATCTATGCCAACAAAGGTTGGTGCACGAATTGCTCTGTGGCGGGCAGACATTGTTCTGAGGCTGTGGAACATTTCATCGTGAAATGCCGCCCTCACTATTTGCCGCAGGAATTCACAGCAGTGTTTATGGTCGCTGTTTACGTGCCTCCACATGCTACCGCTAACGATGCTACATGACAGCATCGGCTCGCTACAAAATAAACACCCAGCAGCGCTGTATGTGATGGCGGGGGACTTTAACCACGTGAACCTGCGGGACATTCTTCCCATGTTCCACCAACATGTTAATATCGCCACTCGAGAAGGAAACACTTTGGACAAAGTGTTTACAAACAGTCGAGGAGCATACAGAGCAGCGCCCCACTCCCACCTTGGTGCCTCAGATCACATCTCCCTCCTGCTGGCTCCTGCATACAGCTCCTATTTAGGAGGAGCAAAACTGTGACAAAACGATCTCTGTGTGGCCTGATGGTGCTGTGTCCATGCTCCAGGACTGCTTTGAGACCACAGATTGGCAGATATTCAAGGAGGCTGCCACATCAGGGAGCAGTGTGGACCTGGAGCAGTACACATCATCTGTCGTAGGCTATATCAGTAAATGCATAGAGGATGTGACCACCTGCAAAACCATCACCATCCGACTGAACCAAAAACCTTGGCTGAATGCAGAAATGTGCTCCCTGCTCAGAACCCGTGATGCCGCATTTAGGGATGGTGATGCAGCAGCACTCAGATCAGCCAGAAGGAACTTGTCGAGGGGCATAAGGAGAGCCAAGTCCATATATGCTCTCAAGATCAAGGGCCATTTCAATAAACATGCATGTGGAAGGGCATCAGGTGCATCACTGACTACAAGAAGAGTGATGCACAGTGCCCGGTAGATCCTGACACTTTGAATGCCTTCTATGCTCACTTTGAGGCCTCGAACACCACAAAAAAGGTTACCTGGTACATTGCATAACAGCCCCCCCCCCATGACGTCATCGCCAATGATTGACAGGGCCAGCTGCAGCCCCCTTCCTTCCAGTTTTATTTCAATGTGAAATAGAAAGAGTGCTTCTTTTAACCATTTTTTTTTTAAGTAATGAAACTCTTTTCAGTCAATTTATTTAAAATAAAACAGCCTAAGCATTTCGGCAACAAGAAGCCGATCCTTGTTAAAATGAACATACAGCAACACTGACGCTCGCATGCGCACTCAGAGCACACGCGCAGACGCACATTTCAAAATGGCGACACCGTTTCTTTTCAGCGGGGGATCGCGGGCATTATACGCACCTGTTGTCGGAAACTCCA
>JAODKC010000009.1:4306012-4323353 GCA_026777985.1 Mormyrops attenuatus
CCGCGCCGCCCCCCGCCTCCGCCCGCGCCCGCTCCCCCCCCCGCCGCGGCCGCCGGGACCCCGCCACACCCGCCGCCCCCGACCCCAGGCTCCAGGGTGTCATCTGTCCTTTCAGTTCAAACAGTGCCAGAGCTTGACCACAGGAAAGGTACCTCAGTCCTCAGGGTGGCCATTTGTGTGCCGTTGGCATGCTCCCAAACTGTCCCACAGATCTCCCGGAATGACATGAGCTGCCCCCGCCATGCTCCAAACAGCGGGGCTATTTTAAGAAGGGGGGAGAACGATACCCCAGGGTCCCGTTAAGCATGAACTCACAAGGAGGATGGCTCTGTGTTCGCGGGCCGAGTGACTCTCAGGAGGCACAGGGAGATTTCAGCTGTAAACACATAAATGTAGACATTCAAATGACTTTCATATTGTCTGGGTTGTTTTAAATCGAACAGGGTTTGTTTAAAGAGCGTCCCCCCCCATGCACTCAGAATGAACACATTCGTGTCCATGTGGCGACCAGTGCCGTTATTGGGTGAGTGACGTTTATTGTCAGGAGTCTTTTGTTCAACTCTGCTGTGCTACACATGAAGTCCTCACTATGCCCCCCCCCACTCCCTCTCATGTGTGTTTGGTTTAATAGCATCATACATATATTGTTATGCTGTAACATTTTATGAATGTTTTGAATTTGTGTGGCTATAAGGTTCAGAGATCTATGACCTTTAGGTTAATCCTCCGTCTGAATCTATACATTAAATCACCCATCCATTCTACCCTGTCCTGCTCAGGGTTGCTGGACATTACATAATCATTTTATTTTATTTCAACTTCAGTTCCTGCTTTTATTAATCCGCTGTGTCATGCTGGTCAGCGGCAGCCAAAATGGAGCAGGAAGGCCTCAATCAAACAGATTACTGGGTTGCTGGAATAAAATGGCCAAGGTCACTGATTTATTTCTGCGCAGGTTCACACCAGTGAAATGTGCCTATGAATGCCTCCCACCCCATATAGAGGGGAAGTATATTTAAATATTTAATTTACACACAGGTCATATCAGCAGTTGAGATATACAGATTTTTAAGTCAATCGGTATTCATATACAGTAGGTCTGTTGGTTTTTATAAAATAGCTTTAAATAATTTTGCAATAATAGCTATTATGTCTGCAAATGACCTAAAACATATTCAGCCACAGATGGATGTGTAATAATATTTGTGAGAAGGATGTGTGAATTATGCTGAGAGGGCACTTCCTGCCATGGTAAAGCGCTCGGTGAGACAGTCCAGGCCCCCTAACGCCGCGTCCAGGGCGCTGAGCGGAGGTCACATGACGCAGGGGAGCTTTTGTGCCAACTTACTGAAGCATGGGAAGCAAGGCGGCGGACAGTCCTGCCATCTGCAGCCGGCTTACGGGCCTGGTATGTGCGTCCCCCAGAGGTCCGCCAGCCTGCTCTGCTCTCCATTCATCGCAGCACGGTCCTTTAAAAGGGCCTGTCTGCTCAAAGTTCAGATTTTTCCATATTTTCATAATTTTTGGCAGCCGGTGATGAAAACGGCTCTTTTTGTGTTTGGGTTCCTCCCGGCGCGATTCCTCCAGAGATCACAGCATATTGGTTTCTCACCTTAAATTTAACGTCTGCTCCAGCGCCCCTGGGAAGTGCTGCGAGTGTATTCGCCCTTTGCTGACCTCTCAGCCCTTGTGCTGGGTACGAACGGCCAGCTCACCTCGCTGTAAGTGTGGTACGTTTCTCACTAGTGTCTTCTCCATTCTGGTCCCTCAGGGCCTTTAAAAGCCTGCATTTTGCTGGCCAATGTGTTGGCCTGAAACCATGGGGGTGTCCCCAGACCTGTGAACATGCCCAGGGACAGATCTCAGCCATTCCTGCAGGAATGGAGACAGAGGTGCCCAGGCTCTCAGCTCCATGTCCTGACGCCCTCGGAGGTCTGTCCCTGAGCCACATACTCAGCACACACCCTACAGGACTGACCCATGGCTGTGTCTGGCCTTCCAGAGACACAGAACAGACGCTATGTACAAATCCCAAAACACTACCAGCTGCAGAAGATTTTAAAGGGTGTTGACCCCCCCCACTGATTTTCCCAAAGGAAGCCATAGTTTTGTCCAAAAAAAAAGGGTTTTCAAGTAATGATTTGTTGAGAACAAGGTCTGGTATCCGGCCTGCTTGTTCTCCATAGAGGGTCTGCTTTCCATCCACTGACCTGTGATGGCCGCAGTGACTTTGCAGGGAGGCGTGGCACACCGTGGGACCCCAGGGTAGCTGCTGATTGGCCATGGGCCCTAAGAAGCTCACAGCGGGTCTGCCTGTGGCATCAGAAGAGCTCTGCATTAATCGCTATTAAATCATGACTTTGTGGACGTGCTGGAACGGACAGGCGGATTTATGAATCGTACTGGATTTCAGCCCTAATGAAAAAGTATATCGACGTGGAAATGTGGTCAGCCTGCAGTTTCTCCAGGTGGGGCGGGGGGGCTGGACCTATTCCCAGATCGCGTTAGCCAGGCTGGACCGCCCATGTAAAGGCTGGAGTATCACAGAGCATCGTGTCACTGTCTGTGGGAGGTGGTGTGGGTGTGCCTGACGGCGACCCTGCAGGACATGGGCTCGCCTCGCCTTGCTCATCATGCCACGCCCAGCCCAGCCCCGCTGTCCTTCCGGAGAAGGCAGAGGCGTGCGTAGGAAGCACTACAGCAACACGTATGACACATTAACGTGCAGTGAGTGATTCACACATCATCAATATTAAAAGGCATTTTAACGCACATCAAACTAGCAGAAATGCAAGAACACCAAGATTTGGTTTTACCGCTTTTACTGCACCTGCGTGAAGAATTACGCCGAATTTGGAACGAAGCTGCAAAGCAACTGAATGACTAATGGTTTTGTTTTCAGCTTGATTTTATTTACTCCTGAGGAATGTGTGATATGTGTCCTGTATTTTCGTGATTTTCGGAGGACACTTGGCCAGGTAAAATCTGTCGGCCTGATGGCAACATACCTGAGCTAAAGTCTCCTTACCTCGACTTCTCTGATCTCACATGTCTCACGCTGTGATCTACTATTCCTCCCATGAATCTCCACCCCCCCCACCCCCAGAGAGACTCAGCCATGGCTGTTAACTTGCATCCTGTCAGTCCAGCTCTCCAGCTGACAGCTTAATCTTATTACATATAAACCAAGCTTGCAGGACGTCATCGTCGCTGTTCCGGCACGTCCTGTAGAGACGCCGGGCGCGGCTGACATCCGACCGCGTGATGGCCACTCAATACGCAGATTTGTGTAGCTTTGAGGTGGATGTAGATGTGAAGCATCACATAATCATAGCCGGCGATTGTGGCGTCCATTACGTCATCAAAAATGCACCCCAGTAAATGCCATCAGCTGTATAATACTGACTCATGTATTATTCACTGTATGTTTTGTTGGAACAGTCAAAACTGATATAAATAAACGAAGGAATAAAAATTAAAATGAAAACCCAGACATCAATTGTCCAGTGTGGAGCCTGCGAGATTTAAATTTGATTCATGGCTTCCGACAGGACAGACCCGTTGGGATATTTTTAGCAAGGCCCAGTGCCGTTAGCGGGTGATTATGTAACCATACTGCCACACTAACCTGCATACGCCGTACACCTGTCACTTTCAGAGAGGCCTCCAGGGGGTGCTGTGCTGTGTCTGACAGTGTCACTATCCTCTCTTCCTGAGATCGACCCAGGACAGTTTCCTTTGGTCAACAGCATGGGGTGGCCGTTTAACTGGGTCCTTTGTAAAGCATAGGATTATTTAATGTTAATCCCTTGTCAGGATTCAACGGCTCCAGATCTGGCCCTTGGTTGGGGAGTCCGGTCTATGTCAAGCACGGAACCGCAGATGCTGTCATAGCGCCGGGCGGCCATGATGAGGCTGGCAGGCTGAACCTGTCTGTCCATGTCTCTAGTATAACGTGAAATATTCTGAAGGTCAGAGTGTCAGCGGAAACCCTGTGAGATAAGCAGTCTGTACCCCCCTCCCCCCTGCAACTCTCCGTACCGCACCACTTAATTCGTCTTGGGCCTTTTCCCTCCAAAATCCTGTTGCTCAGCCACCCTCCAACCCCCCAAAAAAGTGCTTGAACTGGGTGCCCCCTTACAGATGGTCTGTAATCCTCATCTCACCCATCATAGAATCCAACACAGGCTCTACTCTAATCCCACAACTGTTGCTATGGAGACAGTGCAAAAGAGAGCGAGAGGCTTCACACAGACTTCCAGGCTCGATTTGTGCATGAGAAACAAGCATCATTGTTCCATGTTGCCGACATGACAGGGTTCTGGATTATCCTTGCCATCACTTCTGACCTCACAGTGCCTCTGATATCTTTGGCCTACTCTTGCGATCACCCCTTTCCTTACAATCCCTTTAATATCCTCAGTATCCTGGGATTGATTTAGGCTCATTAGGTGTCAGTCTCACGGTCTTGGAGTCTCGATTATGCTGGTGACCTCATTGCCAGCATCATAACAATCTACTTTTCTGTTGTGTGATACCTACAGTGATGTAAATGGGATGAAGATTTCTGTTACAATTACTAACTGTCCAGTTATGTGACGGTGTGAATGTTATTTCCTTTGTGTAAGCTAGCTGGAATGTCAGACGTCGAACCATTAACCCCTGACGAGGGCTCTGCACCATTGGGTACCGTCAGGGACTGTTATTCTTCATCACCGAATTGTGTTGCTCCATGTTCACAGACAGAAGGCCATCAGGGATCATTTATCATGGATCAGGGTTAAGCTGTTCTCCCACATCCAGGCAGTACCTGCAGCGCTAGCGGACAGCAGGGAGCGGTAGCGGTACCATACCGCCAGACTGGTATAGCAGCCATGGATCGTTGAAGGAAAATGTGCTTTCAGAGAGATCAGATCAGAGGGGATTCAGCCCTCACTGACACACACAAAGTTTGTAATTCTATCTTTGTGGGGACTCTCATTCATTTCTATGGGGAAAACTCTAATCCCAACATGACGACCTTAACCAATACCCTACCTTAACCTTAACCATAAGTGACCAAACAAAAGACAAGACTTTTGGCATTTTTAGTGTTTTGATTGCATTCACAGATCTTTGTGGGGACCTGAAAAATGATCCCCACAACGTTAAAATAACAGGTTTTTATCACATTGGTCCCCAAAATGTAATATAAACATAATCCACAGAGAGAGAGAGAGAGAGAGAGAGAGAGAGAGAGAGAGAGAGACCTGTACTCATATCTTTGTGGGGACCATACACTCATTTTTAAGGGGAAAAACTCTAATCCCAACATGACACCCTTAACCCCCACCCAGCCCTAACCTTAACCATAAGTAACCAAACAAAGTACAAGACTTTCGATGTTTTTAGTCTTCTGATTGCATTTTGACAGATTTTTATAAAATTGAATTTACCCTAATGGGGACCGAAAAAATGGTCCTCACAATGTCAAAATATCTTTATTTTTTTGGTCCTCGCAATGTAATATATACATGCCCACACACACACACACGTGTAAGATCCCTGTAAAATGTATGTGAGCTGCATGTGCAGGGTCCCTCCCTTTCTGGAGGGCAGATGCAGTGTCTGCGTTAACATCCCGGCTGTACTGCGGTATAATCTCCATCAGTGCCCCCTCACCGCGTCCTTCAGGGCCCCGAGCTGGGCCACCTCACACACTCAGCAGTTTCTCCCCCTTTCTATAAATTAACACCCCAGGCGGACCTGTCCGAATCCTCAGAAATGTGTTCCATTCGGGTGCGTTCGGTCCTGTGCCAGAGCCACACCTGACTCCCGCATCACAGAGAGGCGTGACGAGGCATGAAGAGGTGACCCAGGGCGGCTGGGCGGCCGCCTCATCCGCGCACTCAGCCTGTCGCTACCTTCTGTGGCAGTCCAGAAGACATTCATTTTTCCTGTTTTTGTTTTGTATATTGATAATTAAATGCAATGTTTTGGTGATCCTCATCTGTCCATCATCAGCAACCACTCATCCTATTAGTTGCAATCATTTGAGGTGCTTCAACACAAGCCAGAGCTTCACGCTGTCACATGACCTACCGTGACACACAGAGGGGGGGTTGTCAAAGCTGTAATTAAATTAATTAGTTCTATCATTCCCTCAAATGGGGCAGAAGAGTGCGGTATTTTACCCCATCCTTGTGCCCCATGCATCCTCAGATAGCCCCCCCCCCCACAGCCCTGACCAGGATAAGTAACTAGAACATGGATGGATGCGTAGTCAATATTCAATAATATCCTATTTCTTCTCAGAATATTGGTGCATTCAGTCACCAAATCTGCAGATCCTTAAAAAGTTATGCCTCTCATTAAACACTTCATGACCAGTTGACCTACTTAGTTTAACTACTTCTAAGGTTTCCCACGTGTCAGTAATAAGTCAGTGCTCAGCGTCCGAAAGAATATGAACGATATATTTATCATGACGTGCGAAGTGTGCTATGGAGTGGTGTGGGTACCGCACGGGAATAACGGCCAATTCGCTGCTTGAAAATAACAACTGCAGTGCATTTTAGCGCGACACAGGCATGCCTTATAAAGAGGACAATATGGAGTCCCTGTCTTCTCACATTTTTAAAAAATAATGGGAAACCGGCTATCATGCGGTTTCTCGACCGCCGCTTTTTGACGTAGCTCAAACGGTGATCGTGTTCAGTATTCACGGTTTTAGTTCGACGTTAAGACATCACAAATAATAGCTTCCAAATTAAAGTAAAAAGCTTTTTTTTATGGGATAGGCTGCAATAACTACAGTACTGAAGCTGCACAAACCTGCTGTGAAGGCACATTTGTCCTAAAACAAACAAAAACAAGAAGCAGAGAAACTCGTCAGCGGAGGAAATACGCATAAACACAAATATCCCCGCTAATGCAGGAATGTTCGCTAGTTATATCTAAGCAGGAAGCTGAGATAGAGATCAGTCGCCGAGGTTAGGGATAAAGGAGACGCTTCCTGGCAGCCTGTGGTCCTGCTGCTGAGCGTTTGGTGCAGGCTGCACAGCGCCCCTGCCGGGAAGCTGGGGGGACTACAGTGCGGGCGTCCAGCATGTAGCGCTCATACCTTCAGCAACTTCTCATGTAAACGCCGAGCAGACACGGCTCCTCCACAATCACGGGGCTCTTTGGAGGATGCACTTTCTCCCCGAAAAAAATGCCGCTCTTCAGAAAAAAGCGGCGTTATCCACTCTCCGGTATCAGCAAGAAGCACAGTGAGGAGATGTCAGGTCCTGCGTTGCTGCTTATTTGCCGTCGGGGCGACAATGTCTAGAAGCTGCCAAGGGACGGAGGTCTATTAACTGCCTATAAAACTGCAGTTATAGCTGCTGGCTGCGGGATGTGAACGGTTAGGGTGGAAGGGGGTGAATAGGAATAAGCGGCCGGCCGCGGGATGCGCTGAGCGCGGGGCAGAGACGAACCCTGCGCCGTCATCTCTGTACTTTACAACATTAAGCAGAAGCAAACGCCATATAAAAGCATGCAGCTGAAGGATGAGAGGAGTCCGGAGAGGAGTAGCGGGGACAGTCAGCGGGATGACGACCAGAAGAAATCATCTTGCTTCTCAAATATAAAGATATTTCTGGTGTCGGAATGTGCGCTGATGCTGGCACAGGGCACGGTTGGGGCATACCTGGTGAGTGTGGCATGTTTGCATGCTTTGCATATCGCTTTTAGGTATGTTTTTGTGGCATGCATTATGACTTGGCGAAACGTAAACGCGGATGGTTGATGATGCAATTCCTTAGTCTAACCGCATCATCGGCATGCCAAGGAACTTGGGATAAGGTTTAATGCCGCTTTTCCGTCCTCCAGCTGCGGCTCGGACGCCGGTCGATTCATCCCCGTCCACCGCGACCTGCAGGCTGCGCAGTTTTGGCTCCTGCGGGAATGTTGCGTGATCATTGCGGGGAGTCAAAGTGACGCGTCTTGGGTTAAATGTGCGGTCGGATGCGGTGTTTCACTACGCATTAAACTTTATATGCCCGTTTTTCTTGTAGATTAAGGGCTATTATTGGAAGGTGTTCTGTGCGAAGCATGCCTTTAATTTTCCTTGTTTCGTAATTTCTTTTTTATATTCGATGATATTTTGCGGTGTTTATGTCGTATAACTGCGAGGGTCCTGTAAAGTTCATCTAAGCGCGGTATTATATAACATACCAAGGCAAATCCAATATCCAAAGGATGAAATTTTAATTATATAAATATATCGCAAGAAGTGGCTGGGAAAGTGTCCGGTAAATGATAGATTTTTGTTTTACCACTGAAACAATTTACCAGAATCACATAAAGTCTGTGTGCCTTACTTTCTGTACCCCCACCTACCTATGAACTATCTACTGAAGAAATATTTAAACATGTTGAAGAGCAAAGTCGTAGGTTTGGTTTCATCACTGGTAGGAACCAAATCAGCCCCCTAAACATAAACGATACTCCCACAATATTGGTAGTGACATGTCCTTACCGTCCATATCCAAATGGATGCCCTTGTTAATGAGTGCCATTGCTATAAACGTACATTACAAATACGTCAGTATTACCGATGAAGACAAACAATTGGCTTCAAGTCAGACACATATAACTTCTGACTAAGGGAGCCCCTTTGCCCACAAGGAAATCTAGGTTGTTTTATGTCCTGATTATTACACATAATTCTTACATTCCTGTACCAGGAAACACAGGGCACAAGGCAGGACAGTACTCTGCATGGGATGCCTGATGCATGTCTTATGGCAGATGTACTGCATGTCTTTTGGACCACAGGAGGAACCCCACATGACACTTGGAGGCCATGCTGACTGCTGCACACTGCAGGGCTGGGAACCCCCATCATGAAGCAATTTGCCCCCCATAATAACAGTATTCAAAGTCCCTATTACTTTCAAAGGTTATTTTGATGTGGGAGTTGACCTTATTTGACAGGTTAATTTCAAGTGGTTTCAGAAGGTTTATTTCTTTATCCTTTCCTTTATTCTCTTCAGGCTCTATTTCATTTGAAGGAAAATGTTTTTTATGCATAAGTCCAGGAAAAAAATGCAACTTAATTGTAAGGTGTTGCTGAGTTTGTTGGGCTGTTAGGCTGGCACAGGGTGCCCGCAGATCCTGACAAAGAAAAGTATTAATCTATTATATATCTATTATATAAACATGCCTTCATTTGTATTTAAATGTATTAAATGGCACAAACCTGGAAAATAATACTGATTTAACTGCAGTTTTCAGGATTGGTCCCTGTCCTGGCCCCTTCTATATCTCAGTTCCTCGTTTGCCCAACAGGTGTCACTGGCCATCCCGTTTGGTCTTGGGTCCTAAGGTGCTCTCCTGTTCCTTGTGGTTCCTATTTTTTCTTGGTTTATTCATCTATCTATCTATCTATCTATCTATCTATCTATCTATCTATCTATCTATCTATCTATGTGGAGTTGGCCTTCAATAAAGTCCCTCGGGTTTTTTCTAGCTGCAGCATGGATTATCCTTCACACCACCCTGGCCCACCATAACAGCGGCGGAACCAACAGCAATCATTTTTGTTTGCAGAGAGAGGGATGGACACTATGTTCCCTAGCTTAACTGAGAAATTATTCTAAGCGAGCCGGTAAATAACATTATCTATCAATGTTCAGTACTGGAAAGTACAAGTTCAACAAAAACTGTTTGGATGAGTTTTGCAGCATGGTCGGAACCTGGTCTGGCCTACGAAGGCTAAACACAGCAACTGTGTTGACATTGAAATTGAGAGATAAGGCTGCAAAGCTTTTTCCACCCTCCACCCAAATGCGTAGTAGGTAGGTAAATTTTCTCCAAAACCAAGCACAGATGGACTAAGATGTTTTGTCATGAGCTAAAACAGACCCTAAGAGACCCAATGCCGGTCAAAACTCAGTTTTCATGAAGTATGTTGTTACAGTGTCTTGCCTTTGTATTGCAGTATTAAAGATAATGACTATGTGGCTTATTTTACACTGTGAAGGAAATTCTTCAAACTTGGCACAATGGAAGTCAGTGCTCTGGAATCCCACACACCGGGCGAGAAACACAAAGTGGCTGCAAAAAATCACCAACAATGTAAAGCAATATGTGAAACTGCCCTTAATTTTTGTTTTGAGTGGCATTAAAAAGTCTTAAATCTAACCAGCCTAAACCTACAGATGCTCTGTGGTAGATGTTTGTATCCAGTGGTTACATTTGGCTTGCAAATTTGTCATTTGGGTGCTTCCCGAAATCAAACCAAGGAGATTGGTCTGTACCTGGTTCATTGGCCGGTTGGACATTTGCATGGTTCTGACAGCAGGCATCAGGTCCCTGTGACCCTTTGATGACTTTTATGGACGGTTTCCTGTTTCTGCCCCCTATAGGTTGAGGAGGGTTGGTACGACAGTAACTGACCGAACCGTAATCCTCAGACATGATTCTCCAAAACCTGAGATCTGATCTCCATGATGGAACAGCAAGTCCTACATCACTAGTTTTAAGGCCATTGAGCAGCTGCCCGGAACCAAACCACCTGAGAAGTTTTACAGCAGTGATATGTTTTCAGGATTAATGAACAAATTTGTAATATGTTCGATAGAATAGCTATTAAATACAGATTTTTCACCTGTCTATAAGCGATGTCAAAACTTCTTATGCCCACCAGCCATATTTTCCCGATTCATTTATCAAGTTTTATCATTTATCAAAATGGAGTAATGAACATCTGGAAATGTAAAATTAAGATCCATTTTAGAGGTGAATAGTAATCAGAGCCAGTGTCTATTTTAAGCCTAAGAATATGATATGAAGCTGTAAGACAGGAAGCCATTTCATGAGGACTGTATCTCAAGGGGGACTGTAAAGAGAGATGACTAACAGCCTGATTTGTGACACTGTTAGGTTATTATCAGATGCTGAATCTGCACAGATGTGGTCAATGTATTTTATTGCTTTCAAAACAGAAGACATAAATTTTATAATTTATGCTCCTTTAATTTCTAAAAATCTATTGCAGTAATGAATTCCACCCCCCCCCCCGTGTTCATATAGCTGGAGTTTTAAAGTCTTACTGTCGTTCTTCTATAATTCCTAGCGGATGTCAACCACTGGGCAAGCAGGTCATTTTCTTGCTAGACCCAGCCGCCGTCTTTAGGGAGCGTTCCATATTCTCCAGGAGAGACGTTTTCCTTTTGTGAAGTCGGGCTGAGACTCTAGTGTGGCGGTTCAGGCTCCTGGGAACCATCCGGAAGTGTAGGCCATATCGTAGCAGTAAAGTGGGAGTCACCGTGAAAGAGGTTATGGATGCACGAGGGATACAGACTGGAAACACTTTGTGGTAGAGTAATGGGTAGTCCATACCACAGTGATGCCTTGCAGCGCCACCTAGAGGCTCTGGCCTCAGCACAGCATGGGGGTGCTCTCAGTAATGACGACCCTGGTGATTGTGAGACGTTGCTTGGGCGGAGGCCATTTTCCTCGAATGAGTACCGCTATACACCTGTGCCTCAGTCATCCATTAGGGATAACAGACCTGACTATGAGTCTCTCACTCCTCGTGGACTGAAATTAGCTAAATGAACACAGTGGGAGGAAAAGTCAAATGGTGCTTTTCAGAAAAGACACTGTGTACAGACGTAAAGCAGATCCCTCAGCTGAGTTTGGGTAGAGGTCAGTCTTTCATTTTGTCATTTTAATCAACAAGATTCATGCATAATGAAGGAAGCTAATTTAACAGAAACTGACAAGAGTTTTTAATGAGGAAAAAAATTGTAAATATGAATATTTAAATGAGGAGATTAAAATATTTATCATCATTTTAATGACAGTGGCACGATGACTCACTGGGTAGCACTGTGACTTCAAACCTCCAGTTAAGTGGGTTCAAATCTGACCCCATCCGGTGGGGGGGGGGTACCCACCTCTTTTGCCTGAAAGTGCCCCCCTTTTGAGTTTCTAAGTGCCCTGTTTTTGATAACTGAAAATTAAGCAAAATTTACTGAGGGGGACCCCCCTGGTTAGCCTTGCCCCCCATTCAAGCACCTCCCCCTGGAAAAATCTGTGCACGGCTCTGGAAGTTACCATGTCCTGTGTGTGTGGGTGGCTTTAAAGAGTGCCTGTGTGACATTAGCATGTCCGGAGTGTCAGAGTAGAAACAGCCCTTCTGTTGGTCTGAAGTTAGCGTGTTCTGTGTGTCTGGGTGGCTTTGGTCTGATTGTTCCAGTTGATTCCTACATTATGACATAAGCTGTTCTGGTAAGCAGGTAACTTCTACGAAGCTCACTGTGTTCCTGGCTGAAGCCTAACCCTGAGCCCAGGGCATTCTGGGTATGTTCTGAGTCTGTGACCCCTTTTGATAAACTGGTGCTTGCATGTTTTCCTGCTGTCAGTAACAACACAGAATCACTCAGTACATCTGTGCTGTTTGTATTTACTTTTAAATTGTGTTATGTTTTAATAAGGCAGCAATAAATTGTAGATGAAGAAGACCTCAGGGATCAGAATGCAACGGTCTGAATTTCAGTAAGATGCATGAAGTGTGATAATGTCGGAAATCATTGAAAGCAGCTTCCCATGCCTGTAAAGGAAAGTCTGCCTTTTGGAAAATAATGTAGTAGCTGATTTTTGGAAATTACTTGCTGAAGTATTTTTATGACCCTCTGTAGCTGTCACGTAATGGTCACATTAACGGTTATGGTTCTGGGAGACACAGAGCATCCTGCGGATCCGCGCGAATGTGGACGTAATTGCAGCGTGTGGCTTTTAAGTGCTGTAAGTCTCTGGGAGTCTGCAGAGCCTCATTAATGTGTCCTTATAGAAGCCCTAGAAATGGGGAAAGGCGTCAATCCACGGGCCTGCGGCTGGGGTGTTTACACCACCGCGAGGAGAGGGGCCTGGACAAAGACGTCACCGTAGCGGCAGGAAAGCTGACTTCTTGCAGGCACATTCTGGTGTTGATATGCTGCGGTTGCGTGGTCACAACCTCCACGTACTTCCTGTCTCCTTCCTTCAGCCCCTCCTGGTTCCCCTCACCTGGCTCAGGCACTGATGTCACTTCCTCTTGTATCGAGGCTGTCTGCCGCTCACGTTAACCCCGTTTCAGCCCATTAACCCCTTTCTGGCACACAGGCCGTCATTGTAAATAAGAAACTGTTCTTAATGCTTTGCCTGGTAAAATAAAGGTTAATGAATGAATGAATGTATCCCCCCCCCTTCTCTCATCTGCTGTGTCCTCTCCCCAGCACTGTGCCTGCTTTTGGCTCCTTCCCTGAGCTCTTGTTCCCTGCTGTCTTTCAGTTGAGCGTCTTGACCACTCTGGAGCGACGGTTTAACCTGCAGAGCGCCGATGTGGGCGTCATCGCCAGCAGCTTCGAGATCGGCAACCTGCTGCTCATCCTATTCGTCAGCTACTTCGGGGCCCGGGCCCACCGACCGCGGCTGATTGGCTGTGGCGGCATGGTCATGGCTCTGGGTGCCCTTCTGTCGGCCCTGCCCGAGTTCCTCAGCCATCAGTACCAGTACGAGGCGGGTGAGTCTTGGAGGACGGAGGAGGGCCGGGACGTTTGTTCCAATGCCTCGACCCCCTGGACGAAAGGCTGGGACTCTGGCTATGCATGTGGGAACAGAGCCAACACCAACATGATGTACCTGCTACTGATCGGGGCCCAGGTGTTGCTGGGAATCGGGGCCACCCCGGTACAGCCGCTGGGCGTATCCTACATCGACGATCACGTACGCAGGAAGGACTCCTCCCTCTACTTAGGTGAGTGAACTCTTGCGCACAACATTGTGGGTAAGTGACGTTATCGGTCCCTCCCGTCGTGTTCTACGACATGTCACCTGCAGTTTTAATAACTGCTGTTATTAATAGACCATATGTGGTTTCTATTCATATGCAAATGTGTGATTTCTCAGTCAGTGTCGGGGGCTTTAATTGTTGATTTAAAGGGAAGTGGATCTGTTCTGTGACGGCTAAGCACAGGGCCCCACTCCGCTCACGTAAATGACCGGCTCTTTATTAAATTACATGCCTTTCTGCGAGGAATCTGTTTAGAGTGCTCTAATCTCCGCGTCAGCTTTTTGAGTGCCCTATAACATGATCCATCCGGCTTACAGATGTGTGTAAATATGCCTAAGTGAAGGAGCAGAGCTCTGTTAGCAAATTTACTGACCTTCGTCAGTCCCGAAAGAAAAGCTGCCGGTTTAGGGCCATCCTGCCCGCTCTTCCTCTTCCTGTCAGTGCTCTCACATGGTGCCGACATCATGACCCGCTGTGCGTCCCTGTCATGCCGCGTCTCTGTAGGGTGATCACACACCCTATAATTGGCTATCCTGAGAGAATATGGAGCAGGAAGAGAGAAGGTGACCTGACTTCTGGGAGGGACATATCATCCCACATCAAATATACAACTCTTAAAACTTAAAAACTTTTGTAAAACTTTTTCAGAAACCCTTCTTCGTCATTAACAGAAATGTATTATTTTGTATTACTACTCTCATTGACTAAGTAATGTGTATTTTGATGTGATAGTTGTATTTTCTGAATAATGTGAGTTAGCTTGCAATAATATCATGGCCGTCTGTTTTCTGTCCACATAAATGTAATTTCGATGGTGTGTAGGAGGCAGGAAGGCCTCTTCTGGATACGGATGGATTCTTTCCACTGAGGATGGGTGTGTGAGAAATGTGGCTTTATATGATTGTGTATCAGTTCTCGTCATTGTTATTTATACACCCAAAGCGTTTTCAGCCTCACTCTTTTAACATGTGCTGATTTCCCCAAAACATAAATCTTTCTGTCATCGCTTCCCGGGACTTTTATTCAAACCTAACGCTGGCTGAGCGGTGAACCGCAAGTGTGGAAATCTGATAGCAATGGGACACGTGGTGAGGGCCGGTGCAACAGCAGCCGGATGTTTCACTGAGCTTCTCATGAACTTCGGGCCGAAGCGGCCAGTTCTGGTTCACCTGAAGTCATCGATCTCTCATCTGTGGGGCACAGGAGGAGAGAAAAAGGCAGCTAGATTACAGAAAATAATCCCCCCCCGCAAATCCACCGTCTTTTCATCTCTGTAAAGGCCCTGACATCCTGAGATTTGAGCCTGACAGAGTATAGATGAAACATCACAGGCGATGCCTAAAACCAGCCCCCAGCATATTCTGTCTCCTTGGACTTAAGGGTGTTAAATATAGTTCACACAAGCAGACCAGTGTTATTTTTGGCTGATGTATGCAGTAAGATTCCCTGCGTGGTGCAGCAGACATCTGGATTTCCATGGATTTGATTAAACATCACCTGGGAACGTCTCATCTAGTAGGTTTGTATCTTCATAGGCTGACCCTGAGCTGGTCCGCCTTTCCATTTTTTATTACATTATTGTCATGCAGTTGTGTACTGTGCCCTTAGCTTTAAAGCTGGTGTAATTAGCAATAGCTTTTGTTTTTTTTCGAGATGTTATCGTCCTTAGAAATATGAGAAGCTTAACATTTCTGCTGAGACAGATGGTTAACTTGTCACTTTAGTGTTTGATTGAACATGCCTGGAGTTCTCATTGATCACTTTTCTGATCTATTCCATTGGTTCCCAGCAGCAGTCAAGTTAAATCAAATGCTGATAAACAGTTTAAATGTAGCTCTATGGTACTTCTGTGCTTCAGTCTGTGTGTCTTAAATTTCCCTTAGTGAGATTATATCTATGTGTGTGTATGTGTGTGTTTGTACGAACACATGCAAATGGTGACATGTACCAAAAACTCAAGTGATATTATGTCAGATGAGGTGCATCGTGAAACGTAGCCGTGATGGTGGATGGGGTTTCCAGTCCTGGCCCCAGGGACTCCCCGTACGTACTGGCCTGGCTTCCATTCCAGCGGAGATCTTAATTAATTAGTCCAGACGGAGCTGTTGATTGAGTGACTCACACTAGATCATGTTCCAGGCCTGGGAACCCCCCAGTAGAATTTTGAAGGGTATGTGAATTCAGGAAGAGCCAGGTTGTTAGCACAAGCATGAGGACAGGCGTGGAAATGGGTGCTAACAGAGTGTTAGCACTAGTGTTACCCTGAGTGTTAGCACGAGCATGAGGACGAGCATTGAAATGGGCGCTAACAGAGCATTAGCGCTAGCGTTACCCTGGGTGTTAGCACGAGCATGAGGATAAGTGTGGAAATGGGCGCTAACAGAGCATTAGCGCTAGCGTTACCCTGGGTGTTAGCACGAGCATGAGGACGAGTGTGGAAATGGGCGCTAACATGGCATTAGCGCTAGCGTTACACTAGGTGTTAGCACAACCATGAGGATGGGCATGGAAATGGGCGCTAACAGAACGTTAGCACTAGCGTTACCCTGGGTGTTAGTACGAGCATGAAGACAAGCATGGAAATGGGCACTAACAGAGCCTTAGGGCTAGTGTTATCCTGGTTATTAGTGCTGTGGTGGTGTGGTTTAGGCTTATCTTGCAGGAAATCAACAGGAACAGGTGAAGAACGTGCAAATCCCACACAGGCTAGAGCAATGGGGCTTCACCTCCGTCTACAAAAAAGTGTTCATTCCTCCTTAAAGACACTCAGAATGCTGATGCTCCCTCCATCCCCTCCATCATACTCCTCTAAGGTGTGTGGTTTGTTCTTATTTATGGTGACTGTTTTGCTGTCTGTTAGCGCCAGTTCAGTTCACGCATATGCCCACCATAGGCAGGCGACTTGAATCAAGCCCCTGTCACAGCTACGGCCAATGGCTCTGTGCCTTGGTCCCCGTGCGAATGCTGGGCTCCATCCAGCACGGGAAGCCAAAGGTGCACAGCATGCTGCGGGTGCCCGACCACTCCTCTATCCCGCCAAGTCCATCTGCTCCTAAAAGCCTGCTTCAGTTGCTTTGAATTTACTGATTGAAACAGTTGCCACACCAGTAGAGATGCAGACGACCGGCATCACCTTTGAGTTCTGATCCTCTGACCCCTGCTGGCCGAGCAGCCGGGGGGGTCTCAGCTGCACCTCAGCGTTGGCACCACCTACTTCCATCTTCTGTTTGGTTGAAGAAACTGCCATTATTCTTGTCCTGCAGAGCAGGGCAGAGAGGAAGGTATCATGAAGCCCACAGGATACAGACACACCTTCACTCTGCGTGACTTTTGGGTCCCGACATATATTCGCTCTGCACTTGCCTCCCATCTATTGTAGGGACATTTTTTATAGGTTTAAAGTTATGGGTCATTTCCTGTGTGTCGCAGGATCACTGGGTCACTTACACTTTTTACTCTGATAACGAATATTCAGTGGCTGCAGTGTGATATTGAGATGTGCAACAGTAGGAGAAGCATGTCAGCTAAGTGACGTAA
>JAODKC010000009.1:4323453-4334045 GCA_026777985.1 Mormyrops attenuatus
CATTTTTTATAGGTTTAAAGTTATGGGTCATTTCCTGTGTGTCGCAGGATCACTGGGTCACTTACACTTTTTACTCTAATATAACGAATAACGAATAACGAATATTCAGTGGCTGCAGTGTGATATTGAGATGTGCAACAGTAGGAGAAGCATGTCAGCTAAGTGACGTAACAGATTGTTGAATATCGACACTTTTAACAGAAATCTGTGTATCTTTTCTTACTCATTTCTCAGGTTGTATCTTACATGTTCTTGAGTTTCAGGTTACAATGGAAGAAGTGTTTGTCGATAAACACATGCCCTCTGTCTGTTTCAGGTCATCCAATACAACAGTATTCCAGTAATCACAGTTCAGAGGGGTTCAAGAACAGACCAGTACCCTGTATTACCGAGTCCTATGGGACAGTAATGTTTTGATGTTTCAGTCATATTTTGTACTCCCTTGATGGAGTACATGCAGATCTTTTCATAATGCTGCACCCCTCTTCTGCTCAAGTCCATATTGATCATTTAGATGTCAGGAGAGCAGAACATGGATGACCAAGTTCATTTGAACTCTGCATTGTGACCTATGTTTGTACCTGCATTGTGGAATAAGGATCCATTAGACCAGTGTTTTTCAACCCATTCCTCAGGGACACACCCAGACAGAAAGCTGGGAGGAAACAAAAACGTGGACTGTCCAGGGGACCCTGAGGTATTAGACAGAGATCTATCACCTACAGACGGACGTCAAAAGGTCCTTGTGCTTTGATTTATGGAAGGAACGTTTTTGGAGGTCAGGGCTAAGTGTGGGGACAGCAGTAATTCATTCACACGCAGTTTCAATAAACCCACCATTTCCCCATTAACCAGCTGTTATAAATCATGTCTTCGTCTCCCAGTAGTGCCCACTCCATTGGCATTCACAGGGTAGCCCATACTCTGAGGTTTACGGTAACAGTGAAGGAGCTTGATTCTTGAAATGTTAATTGTGAGGGGTAACTGCTGATTTATAAAGTGTTAAAGTGCAAGGTTTCTGTTATTAGAAATATCACACTGATGAAGTGTCACTGAATGATGGCGTAGGGTCTTTGACCGTTCGGTGGCGAAGGCCTTGGATTTTTTGGCATATAGCTGATCTGACTGATTTGCTATCAGACATGATGCTGGAAGTCATCTCTCACCCACGATGCAACGGGGCATGGGAGCGGCTCTGGCTTAATTAATATCATTAAAAAACTAAGTTATGAATCACGGTGATAGGATCCTTTCCCACTGGTCTCTAAACAAATTACAGAGAGACAATGAGAGCAGAGTCTAGCTGCCTGATTTAATTAAAGGCAAGATGTAGTGCAGAGAGCATAACATATAGGATGTTTGAGGGCGTAAGAGAAACAGGGCAGAAACACGAACCACATGTGGTCCACGACTGAGACGCGGAGGCGGGTTTAGGAAATGGGAATGACACAGGTATGGCCTCTGCTTTTTAAGGTTGTCTGAAGAAGGGACCCATTATAAACAAAAAACTGCTTCCCTGATGGTGAGCATCAAATAACACATTGTTTACTTTCCGAAGCAGTAAGAGCCTTTTTGTAGTCTTGATCACAGCATTGGTCAGGTCTGTATTACGAAACAGGATTTCTTGCTTAGCCGAATAACTTGCCAGATTTAAGGTACCCCAGTTTAAATGGACTTTATCTTTCAAACTACCTTAAATCTGGCAGGTTGTCCGGCTAAGTAAGAAATCCTGCTTTGTGACACAGGCTTCAGGCCTCTGTGAGCCGCTGGACAGTGGAGTGTGGAGATCCTCCCCAGGAAAGACGTGATAAGAAGATGCTGGACAGCAGCTGTCTGGGGCACCTCCAGCTGTCGGCTGAGGCCCCTCCTCCACCTGTAGGCCTGAGTGAGGATGTAGCTGCTTCTGTTCGTCCCGGGCGAGACCTGTGGAGGAGATGACTCTAAACATAGCACACCTGGACACGTCTGGCTGGCTGTCATGCTCTCTGGACGGCAGACTAAAATGGTGGCTCTGAGAGGGAGGGGACGCACACCTGGGGACTGGGGGGATGGTGTCTGTGACTGTGGAGGACACTAGGGATGTGAACTTTGATGGAGGCACGGCCGGTGTCGGTTGGTTCCTCCCCTAGCAGCAGTGCTCCTTTTCTGGATCGTTCCGGATCTATGGGGAAATGGTGTTCCTCAGCCTCAGCATATTCGAGCTCGTCAGGAACGCAGTGCGGCGCTTCTGCCTGAGAGCTTCAGTAGGACTTCAAAATGCAGCCATGGGAGATGCAGGGAAAGACAGCCTGCTTCCACTGAGTCTGTACCATCCCACAACGTTGCGCCTCAGCGGTCACCTACCAGTGTGGTGTCTTTATTCCTTAATGGTTCATTACTGGCCTACAGAAAACCACATCCCAGCAATATCTACAGCATCTTTAAACACTGTCTCATCGGAGGCCATTTACAGCAGAATTGAGCCGGGTAGCCCCATGAGAGTGCAGGCAACTGCTTCTGGAAATGCGGTGATGTGAGTCACATTTTCCATTCCTGGTTGCTAATTAGCAGCTGCGGGCAACATCCGCTGTGCCTGGCCGGTGCCTGGCCTAACGGGGTGGGGTCTGATGAGCTTAGGGTCAGGATTAGGGCCGGTGAGCCCCCCTCTCGGCCCATGAGGTTGACGGTTTCTCAGCTTTCTTGTGTATAGTTCACCTGTCATGATCCTGTTCTAATGCTAGCAGCCTTAAAAGCTTTCGTGGATTGCCTGCATACGTGTTTCTGTGTGTGATGCACCACAAAGACATGGGAATGACACGGTGAGGTGTGGTCTCAGTGACCTCATGTGTCTCCAGCCCCTTTGGTTGGCTGAAACCCGTTGAAGGTCTTGGTGTCCCTAAAACATGCTGATTAGTACTCTACTGGGAGGCATTTAGATTGAACTGAACACCACTGAAACAACAATGAGTTTTAGGACCTTTGGTTCTTCAGATTAATAGGGAAACTCCTTCCCGTCTCCCCTGCGGTTGGCAGGCTGGAGCCCCGCCCATTACTGCACTCTGATCTGGCTTAGCTCGTCATGGTCACATGACTCCTGGCCCCATCACCTGCTCTCTCTTTAGAGGGACATCCCACTGTTCCCAGTCCTTACTCAGAGCTGAGCTTGCAGCCCCATAAGCTGTCAGTCACTCTGCTCTCCCTGCCTCTCCGTCATTTGTCTGGATTTATTCGCTTGTTATATGTGACCCGAGTTATTGCATGTAAAAGGTCTCTGCTCTCCAGCAAAACATGCAAAAGTGCGGGATTTCAAAATCGATTCCAGTTATTTGTTTTCCTTTGCTTTCGGTCACATTACGCAGTCCTTATATCACACACTTTCCCTCACTGACAAATGGGCATTTCAGCTGCTCCCGTTTACTTTCTCGATGCGATGAGCCTTCTCTGCTGCCTTATGCAGCTGTAAGCCATGCACCATGCAGAATGCGCCCTCCTGTGGCAAAAGTCAATACTGTCACTTACATAGGAATTTCACAGAGAGACCCCAGCAGGCAATGGCGTAGGAGAGAGTTTGATATTTGGGGGGGGGATGAATCCAAATCAAATATTGGGGGGCACATGTCGTGGTTTGTACTCCCCTGCCAACAGGAATCTGTATGTTTCAGGTATCTGGTGTAATATAGATCAAATATAAATATATATTTGTGGCTTATAGGTGTGGTGTCTAGTGGCGGTGATGGTAGTGATGTGTCCTGTGTCCTGAGCTGAACTCTGTAACACCAACAAGCACCACTAGTCAGCAGAGCAGATGTTTGGCAAGCGAAGAATCCTCCCTCCTCATAATTATACTCCAAGGTATCTTTTTCTTGTATTTGGAGCTAAAGGAGGAGTGTTTTCTCACAGGGAATCCCTCTTAAAATAAATAAAGTTCCCCAAGCCTCATTAATGCTTTTGCCTGTGTGATGTCGCCGCCACTCCTCAAAATCTGTGTTGAGCTTCTTCATTTATGTCCTGCGACTACCTGCCCTGCAAGGTCAGAGGAATTATGACTAAGTGATCATCAGAAGCGGCTCCTCGACCTGCTCGCTGGCCTCCAAACGGTGAGGAGCTTTCTGCGTTCCGTCTTCGGCTTGGTTTCGACTCTTCACGGACCTTTGACGCGATGAAGTCACATAGAGGTGCATTCCTGTCTAGGGATATTTTTTATAAACCTCATTAACGAGAACGTTCGGCTGCCTCAGCTTCACCTTGCTAACCTTTTAGGAGCTGCCTGCTGTTATTATTATTATAACGATCAACATACCATGGCTCTAATTAACATTTCCTGAATGAGACCCCATAAATCTGGAAAAAATTAGTCTTATGTAAGACTACAAGATACTTCTCTAGGTTTTGTTAAGGTTTATTTGTGGTAATGACTGAAACCCAGCCGGACTTCACTTCTCCAAGGGTAACCAGGGGGAAATGGGAGTCACCTTGCTGAGTGTTGCTGAGGCCTGCTGAGTCTGGCTGGTGTCAGGAATCTATAAATAGTTTTAATGTAATCCAGGCCCCGAGGAAGATGCTGGTAAAATACATTTACACATATTTTCATTTTTCTAAACAAAGTAAGACAGCGTGACCAAGATTCCATTTTTGCCCTGTTTTCTGTCTTTTTTGAGTGTTACAAATTAATCTTATAGGGGTGTAATAGTATACAAAATTCAAGGTTCAGTCTTGGGTTCACGGTTCATTGCAATTTCGGTACAGCAGGGAAAACAGAATTTGTTTTGAAATTATTTATTATTAAAACTACAACCACAGTTGTAAACCAAAGGCAGTAGGTCTGAACAACAAAACGTAAGAGACAATTATTTTCACATTGTGAAAATAAATATGTAAAGTCATTTTTTAAAGGTAACACTTTACAAAAGGGAGACGAGAAACTTAGTAACTCATTTGTTACTCAAGTATAAATCATGAACAAATATAATAACTGCATGAACTATTGTGGTTGATTAATGATGAATAAACGTGGGATCAGTATGCAACTAAGTTTCTGGATAATTAATAGATAATTTAACAATGTACTGCTACTATTTATTTGTGCCCCCAAAGTAAAGTGTGACCAAAAACATTTTTTAAATATGACTTTATAACAATCATAATGAACTAAATCCCATCTAAATCCCATGTTCTCTTCTACTGAGTATGGTCAGATATTTGTAGTGATAAACAGCCCTGTAGCCATAATTATTTTTTTTTGCCCGGTCTGAATTTCCTGGCAAGAGCATCTGAAATGCCACAGGGAGACTTGCAGAAGCTGTTTCTGCCTTGCTCCAGTTGTATACGCACTCAGATGATGTCTCAGATGAGTTAGCGCGTCAGATGTGTTTCCAGCAACATATCCGACATCGGTATAGCAGAACGGACAAACAGCCTTGGTCCTCTCAATTGCAGTCACTCCAATGTTGTCATTTTTTGGCAAACCCCCAGAATGTACCCAAATTGTCGGTTATGACTGACTGTACCAGCACTAACCGTGACCCACTCACAACCACAATTAGCATAATGTTTTCCGTGCTGAACATCTACCTGTGAAATTAGGTTCCGTCCATGTCAATAAATGTATTCATTCATTTCACTGTGTGTACTGAACTGAAAATGATGTGCTGAACTTTACATGACAAATACTACGTGTGTCGTTTCAGCCCTAGAACCTTGGGTATCTCCTGCAGTCTTAACGGCATGTATCAATGCGTTCCAGGCATCTTGTTCTCAACGCTTGTCTTCGGCCCAGCTTGTGGCTTCATCCTGGGGTCCCTCTGCACCAAGATCTACGTGGATGCGGTCTTCATCGGCAGCAGTGAGTCTCTGTGTATCGCTGCGCCGTGTGTAGAAGTGCCCTTACACTGTGTTTTCACACCTTCCTGCTGCCAGACACAGTCACTAAGCCCTGTGGCAGACAAAAACTCTGCTTCTTGGCATCTAATCCCATGACACATGTTGTTTACATTCCAGGCACCTTTTCCAATAGTAGTCTGGCTGAATGTGTGCTGCTCTAGTAGGATTTTAAACATAATATATACTTTAAAAATAGAATGTGCGCAACAATGGCGAATCTGGCTATATTCTGCGGCTTTAAATGTGCCGTAAACCTGCCTGCGCTCCCTTGTGTCCCAGGATCGCTTGATTATTTAACGCTGTGAACAGCCAGGTGCACCTCCAGCAGGTATGAATAATTCACTGACTGGGCTGTTTCCCAGCCAGCCGAAGCTGTGTGAAGGTGATGTCTGTCTCGTGTGAGTTATCCGAGCACGGGGGCACGGTGAAAAGGCGTGGCTCTCTGCAGGCAGGCTGGACATCACCCCCGATGACCCCCGCTGGATTGGGGCCTGGTGGGGGGGCTTCATCCTGTGTGGGGTGCTGCTCTTCTCCTCCGCGCTGCCCATGTTCGGCTTCCCGCCGTCCTTGGTCGAGCACGAGGAAGTCGGCAGGTGCGACAGTGAGCGCGCCATGCTCCCAAGAGAACCGTCCCAGGACTGCGAGGGAACTGGGCCCAGCAACGGTGTCCTGGGCCACCTGGAGGACAGGGACGGCCCGTCCTGCTGCGAACAGCTCAGAGGTGAGCGGGGGCTTCACAAGTACCAGGATAAAAATACCCTCACAAAACACGTTCTCAGTGCTTGTAATGATACTGCTTATGTTGTTGAGATGTTTAGCGACACCTATAGATTACACCATGTAACTGCATAGTCCGCTCTTTTACATTATGCCCCTTCAGTTGTTCGGTGGAAACCCCGTTTCCTCCTGCTGGAAAACTGAACAGATTGCAGTCCCCTTGAAAATTAACCAAAGGACGGAAGATACCATATTGTCTGTCTTAAAACCCAAGAGAGTAGCAATTCCCCTGCCTGTAATGGTGGTTTTATTCAACACTGAGGCAAAAAAAGTGAATGATGTTTGTAGCCAGTCCTCGAAATTCTCAGATTTCTTTCTGGTTTCCTGTTTCACAGGCTTTTTCTTACTGTGCCTGCAGTGAATCCTGATCAAAACAAGCTTACTGAAAATAGAAATCTGCATTTGACCCGTCCTAGTTCCTGCGTCTCCATTCATGATTTAAATGTCTGCATGTACAACCATATATGGTTTCATGCTCAGGTCACTGTGCGTCTGGTAAGATTTATACACAGCGGTAGGTCAGTAGCAGCAGAGGATTGTGGGAATAGAGTGATACCTCTGCCTCTCGTCATGCCTTCTTGATGTTGCAGGTGTAATGGTGTGAACTCACAGATATTATAAGTGTTTGGAGACTTCTGTCCTCACTCATTTTCTGCAGTGATTCCCATGGTGACCAGACACCTCCTATCCAACCCTGTCTTCACCTGCATCATCCTGGCAGCCTGCATGGAGATCGCCGTGGTCGCTGGCTTCGCTGCCTTCCTGGGGAAGTACCTGGAGCAGCAGTTCAACCTCACCACCTCATCAGCCAATCAGCTTCTTGGTTAGTTGCGTGTGTGGCGAGCAGCGGGACCCGATGGTGACGTTGGAGTCGTGCCCTGGGCCATGTCTGATCTTGCTGATTTATAGGCATGACCGCCATTCCCTGTGCCTGCCTGGGAATTTTCCTGGGGGGTCTGCTGGTGAAGAAGCTGAACCTGTCTGCCCTGGGGGCGGTGCGCATGGCCATGATGGTGAACCTGGCATCCACAGCGTGCTACGTCTCCTTCCTCTTCCTCGGCTGCGGCACGGGGCCTGTCGCTGGGGTGACTGTGGCTTACAGCAATGAGTAAGGGCTTCATTTAATACAAACAGGGGAGACAAAAATCTGACCATATTTGGCACATGCTGCATGAATTTAATTCATTTTACATACATTTTGTGGCCCGAACAATTCATTTTCTGGGACTTTGGAAGCTTTAAAGGGAAAGTGTGTCACTGTGGCTCGTAGCTGAGCTTCATAACAGAAATCGTGAGTGAAAAGCAAACATCTGGAGAGACACAGAAAGCAGAGGCGTGCCTAAAACACCATGCCCTTGTCAGGAGCCTGCAGGCCGGCCGGAGACCGGAGGCGGCCTGCGTGGACAGCTGCGGGTGTCACACGTCATCTCTGAGCCCCGTGTGTGGCTCCGACGGGGTCACCTACCTGTCCGCCTGCTTCGCTGGCTGCACCCGAGCTGTGAGTACAGCCCCCTCGCCCCCCCCAGGGTTCATGAGCCAGACTCATCCCGCTTTTATGTGGCAGTTTGCTTGCAGAACAGATAAGAAACAGACACTCGACGTAAACCCCTGAAAATCCACTTTATATGCTGTTGTTCAACCCTTTTCTTGGGGTGGTAATTCTGTTTATCCTCATTTCAGGTTAAATTTACATGTAACGTTCCAGTTGCCATTTTTCCATGCTGGGTGAGCCTGATAAGTGAGGGGAGCATCCTCTGTGTTTGTTTTCATTACCATAACAGACACGATGGCCATCGCATCCCGGTGTGGCACTCGATGTTTAATATCAGGCAGCTGGAGGAGTTTAATGTCAGTCTGCGCTTGTAATGGCTGCCCAGCGGGGACACACTGAGTATTACTGCTAAAGCTTTCAGACTAAAACCCGTCTCTTGATTACCTCTGCAAGCTGCACCTTGATTGCCGACAAGTCATTTTTTGCGAGGCAGTTTAACGGAAGTGATCTTCTTAAAGTTTAGTGACTTTGTGTTAAATAGATCTTCACCTCGTCTCCTGTAGAATCTGACGGGCTGTGCTTGCATCGCTGGTCGCCGTGACGGCGACACAGCCAGCCCTGGGAAGTGCCCCAGCCCTGGCTGCCAAGAGGCCTTCCTCATCTTCCTCTGCGTCATCTGTGCCTGCAGTATGATTGGCGCCATGGCCCAAACGCCTTCCGTCATCATCCTCATCCGGTGAACCGTTGCGCTGGATAAGGGGGATCTCCACAAGGGAACATGCCCACTCATAGATGCAATGCCCCTGTAGCTCCACAAACAGAGTGGTTTGCTAACGATACAAGGTCAAGGGTTCAAATCCCTGCAAGTGCATTAAAGTCACTTTGGATAAAAGCATGACGCAAAGCAGTAATTATGAAGGCTATCAGTTACTCCTATTTATATATGCACCGTAAGTATTAACCTCATCCCAGAAAGAATCTGAATCACTTCAGTGAAATAATGACACAATTTGTCGTTGTTGTTTTTTTTTTACAGGACGGTGAATCCTGAGCTAAAATCATACGCTCTTGGCGTGCTCTTCCTCCTCCTTAGGCTTCTTGGTAAGACCCAGCTGCAGGCCACAGCCTGCTTGTTCCCCATACACCCTTGTGTCGCCCCATACGCCCCTGTGTCGCCCCATACGCCCCTGTGTCGCCCCATACGCCCTTGTGTCGCCCCATACGCCCCTGTGTCGCCCCATACGCCCCTGTGTCGCCCCATACACCCCTGTGTCGCCCCATACGCCCCTGTGTCGCTGCTCCAGCCGCTGCAGCACTTACTTTTTCATTCTTCCCTGCAAATTGTCTACCGATTCATGAGGCAGCTGGCTTCCCTGACAGTAAGATGTGCTCTGTAGGGTTCATCCCGCCGCCACTCATCTTCGGTGCAGGGATCGACTCGACGTGCCTGTTCTGGAGCACCGTGTGCGGCGAGAAGGGGGCCTGCATGCTGTACGACAATGCGGTCTACAGGCAGCTGTACGTCAGCACCGCCATCGTCCTCAAGAGCATGGCCTTCCTGCTCTACTGCACCACCTGGTGGTGCCTGCGCAGAAACTACAAGAAGTACATCAAGAACCACGAGGGCTACCTGACCCCCACTGAGCTCTTCGCTTCCAACCTCACCCTGGACAATCTGGGCAGAGATATCGGCCAAAACGCAGCCAGCAGGACCAAGTTCATATACAATCTGCAGGACCATGAGTGGTGTGAAAATATGGAGTCTGTTTTATGAGCGGAAAGCGGAGCAGGGAGGCGACTCTGCATTCAGCTGTTCAAGAAGATGATCATCAACTTTCTTTTTCCAAAGGAAGAACTTTTTAATAAAGAAGTTGAATGTAATTTCACTTCCAGAAGATGAAAGATTTTCTGCTTACTGCTTCAAGTCCAGCCTATTAAGAGTTAAAAGGTCTGTCGATCTGGTTTGTTTGTAACTGAGCATCTCTTGGGTTAGTGGGCCACTAACCCAGGCACCTCCCAGCAAGGCTAGTATCCATGGTTACCAGTGGGTTTACATTTTTATTTACTTTCTTACTGATCATGTTATCCTTTTTTCTGCTTTTTAAATATACATTATAGAGTATTTGTTCTGATGCAGATTTATGTACATTTTTAATTAAGGCTGTCAACATTAGAATTTTCACTATTAAAGATTTTGTAATAAACTTCAGTCAGTCTTATTGCTTTATTATGGCAAAATTAGCACATTCTTCGGAACATTGACGACTGTTTATCTCCATTAAGAATCAATCAGTAAATCTGGCAAATGCTTTGAACAAACGTAACTCTTTGAAATGGCGAGGCCACTCAGTAATTAGTGCTCCGAATCATAATTAATGCTCGTAATCAGGAAAGAATAAGCAACACTGCTCGCACACAACTGAATGCATATCATTTGTTCACGCTTTCTCCCCGGAGTACCCTG
>JAODKC010000009.1:4334145-4374602 GCA_026777985.1 Mormyrops attenuatus
TCCACCCCTCGCCAGTCCCCCCCCCCCCCCCCGTGCGCTGCCCCCCGCCCCGCCCGGGCCCCCGCGCCGCCCGCGGGCGGGGGGCGGGCGGCCGCCCCCCCCCCCCCCCCCCCCCCCAGACTGTTTTCTTCAACCTGGCTGCAGTAGTGCTTCAGGGAGCAAAACATTGCGAGCAGAGACTTCAAAACCAGTTCGGTCTGCAGTGAAAGGGAATTTCTGCCTATGGAGACACCTTAAAGGTGCTGATGTGAATATTGCATTTCATTTTTATGTGCAGAATGTTTTCTTTTTATTGTCTTTAATTCGATATTCATACATTGATGGCATGCACATTTATGTGGGCCACAAATCTCCATAAAAAGACAACAATCGCCTCTAAGCAAAACGGAAAATAAAGTTTTATTGACCAGTTTCAAAAATGATTGAATAAGCCCTTACTTGACTGATAGTATAAATGTAAAAGGGTGTATAAAGAGAACAGTATCATCAGTTAAATCAGGATTATGGTGAATATGAGGTTGAGTGCAGCTGTTAGGTAAAGCCAGGTAACTCTCTCCCTCCCTTTACTCCCCCCACACACTTAAACAAGCTATCTGGCCAGCATGACGCACACAGAACCCAGTGCGGCGTTAATGTGTGATTCTGTAGCTGACAAGTCGCTCCTGTGTATGAAAGAGTCCATTAAAATGGTCTCGTCGGGGTATCACTGGCAGTCGGCGTTGCCAGTCGGTGGTGCCAGTCAGCGGTGCCAGTCAGTGGTGCCAGTCAGCGTGCCAGGCTGTTCTGTGCCTGCAGACAGTCAGCGATTCACCGACTGGAACACGATATTCAAATTTGGTGCGTTTGCAGAGGCGGGAGGCGAGGCTTTCAGCCCAGTTCTCATTTGAGTATTCATTTATTATGCCCAATTTTTCCATGCAGTCATCCATTGAATCCAGGTAAACAGAAAACATGAGCTGTGTAGCGCATGGAACAGCAGGTCCATCAAAGGCACTCTAGCTCTCATGCTAACAGCAATTTAGCAGCACAAACACACCCCCACAGCAGTTGTTTACATTGTAGGAGGAAACCCAGGTTCAGATCAAGGTGGGCAACAAAAAGCAGCCCGGAAATTTGGGGGGGGGGGCATCCCTTTGGTATATTTTCGGGGGGATGCTCCCTTTGGTATATTCTGCCAATCACAATCAAACGGTGTATATTTTGCCAATTGCTATCAAGCAGTTGGCCACCAATGAAACAAAGCATGATCCATTAATTAGCTGCAGCAATCAACCTGAAAACATGACAAGACCGTCGGACGGATTGGGCACCCCTGGTATTTAGGCTCTATAATGTTGGGGGTAGGAAGACCGGCCCTGAAGTGACTGGCCTGAAAATTCCAGAACTTTCCGATAGCCAGATCGTGCCTGAAGGTAGGAATGCGTTCAGATACAACAACTCAGAGGTGTGTGGTGACACTACACTACCGTATCACCCTATTCATGTCTACATTTGTGATCACCAGTGTAGAGCATATGCTGTGGCCTGCTTTAAATTGGCAGAAATTAAAATGCATTCAAATGAAACTGGTATGTGGTGGGTGACCATCCAGTCACAGTCCGACGCAATCAGCTAAACTTAATTGCCCAAAACTGACGCATTTCTCTTAATATCACCACAAAGTGTCACCCTTCAGGTGATACAGATTGGGGTTAAAATGTAATTTAGGGATTTTTTTACACCACAAATTTACAAAATTGCACAAGATGCATGTGCTTCGGACGAGCATTCTTTTATCTTTTACATTTGCCACCTGCTGAAAGCCGATTGTACTAATTGCGCATATGATTAATTTAGGCTTCTTTCTGGAGATTAATTTCTCCAGAGACCAATGCTTAACTGCAAAAGTACATAGCTGTTTTGAATAATCTGAAAGAGCTGTGTTTTCCCTCTTGGTCTCGGGACTGTCCGTAAGTGGCGGGACTTTAATGAATAACAAACTAGCAGCACCCACAGACATATAAATAAAATATGCTTACTGAAGTATTCCTAAGCCTGAATTCCTAATAAGATTTTACCAGTGTTTCATTCAGTCTATGTTAAAATTTGAATAAAAACGAGACATTAACTGGAGTGTGTTTTGTAGTGATGGCCAAATGAAGCGTCATGAACCATTTGTTGTATTTTCACACTCCGCTAGATGGTGCCCTCTGTTCAAAAAAGGGCACAAAGCATGCCCCAAAAGCAAACCAAGAGCACCATCTAGTGGCGTCAAAAAATACAGCAAATGGTTCATGATCCTTCATTTGGCCATCATTAGTGTTTTGAAAGCAGAGTTGCCAGATTGGCCGGATTCCCTGAGTTTTGCTTGTGCAAAGAGGAACATAAATGTGAAGAGGTTATTTTGCCATTAGAATAGTGTTAACCCATAGGCTGTACTGCACTGCGGTTTAACACGATTCCATTTCCGACATGAGTGATGTGTCCGTGACAAACAAAGCTTCATTTCCAAAGATCAGGTGACAATGTGGCTTCAAGTGACACTCCGGAGCGTCGCTGAAAAACAGCATCCAGCAACCCATGCATACTTTTAAGTATGATACAGTAAGTAATTGTGTGCATTTTGGTGGTTTTTGAACAGTTTTTGCACTGGAAACTGTCAGCTGTATCCAGCAACACTGTTTGAATGTGCTTAGAGAAGCCTCGTTTTAGGCATAGGATGTGACAGGCCAACTTAAGGGTTTTCATAAGCACGAGGAGGTGCTGCAAGAATGTAATGAACGTAGTAATCGTTTCATAATTCTGCCTGGTTTTCCAGGTTTACAGAAGTTAATAGCAAGTTAAAAAGAAGAAGGAACACCGATTTGGGAAATTATAATCCCAGGTCTCAAAAGTGTCATGGGGGACTTAAAAGAGCAACCTCATGTGATACCTTCAGATTTACACCTAGTGATTCTAGGACGTTTCTAATAAAAACCTGTGTTTTTTTATATTGTAGGCACCATTTTTCAGGTCCCCACAAAGATATGTGAATGCAATCAAAAAAGTAAAAATTCCAAAGTCTCGTATTTTGTTTGATCACTCATGGTTAAGGTTAGGGCTGGGTAGGGACTGTGGTCATCATGTTGGGATTTGAGTTCTCCCCATAGAAATGAATGGAGAGTCCCCACAAAGGTATAATTTCAAACCTGTGTGTGTGTGTGTGTGTGTGTGTGTGTGTGTGTGTGTGTGTGTGTGTGTGTGTGTGTGTGTGTGTGTGTGTGTGTATTTTCAGAAAATGGTGTCTGCAGTGCCAGACTTTATTTTGAGGGACATCTGTTCATGAATACTAGTTGGCCCGCTTATGCTAACATGCGTGGATCGCAAAGCCGCACTTTCCGGATACTAATTGCGATGCTAATGCACTTTTAGTTCTCTGAGCAAATGCTTCCCTTAAAATCCAGCCTGTGAGAAATCATTGTTCAATAAATGCATGGCTTAATAATTTAAAAAATCAAATAAATCAAGTCCACTTTGAAGAACCTGTGGTCTGAACTGCTAATAAAGTATCAAACTATACCAGGGGTAGCCAATCTTATCCAGAAAGGGCCGTTGTCTGTGTGGGTTTTTGCTGCAGCTCCCTAATTAGATTACTAATTAGAGGACTGATTGGCTGAAGAGTCCTCACACCTGGGTTTGAATAGCTGACCTAAAGGTTATCCTGAAAACCTGCACACACCCTGGGCCTTTGCAGATAAGACTGCGCACCCCTGACCTATTCTGTATAATGTTTATGTAAGAGTTGCAGTATTAAATGTCAGACATTTCTTAGACATTAATATTCAGGACCAATGGGTTCAAACCTATGATATTTGAAGGGCGCCGTGTACAATATTGGTCATCTTGAGTCATTGTCGACTTTAAGTTTTAAGACCTTGAAGAATTGTTGAGGTTGCAGTGAATTCAACCTGTTGATGGTGAAGATGTATTATTCAATGACAGCGAAGGTCTTTCAAAACTTAACACAGAAGCTACTCAAAGATTACATGAATGATTAAACTTAAGTTTCTGTGCGTATCTATAGTCCTGAGTAATAGAAATATTACAGATGGTAAAGAGGGTGTTATCCCCAAATGTATGTCCCTTTACAAGCCAGTACTTCTACACATCAGCCAGAACACCGAGAGCTTGTGCGTGGCTAATTTCACTCAGGTAGAATCACCATTCACCAGAGCATGCTGGGTAACCGGGCTTTAAATCACGTTTGTTCTGAAGCAGGAGGTTCTGCACTGGTTTATCGGCTCTGACAGGTAAATGTACAATAATGGTACCATTCAGTCATGATTTCACAGGCTTTAACTGTGCAGTTTTATTTAACTGGAAATATGTGGCTTCCAAGGGTCAGAAGTAAAATGTATATTGACTGTCTAGTGAGTTGAATAGCTGTTGAACAGAATAGTGAATTTCGACTTGACATTCAGCGCGTCAGGGAAAGCACTTCATGCCACTGGCATTCAAATAGCATTTATCAAAGGAGGAAAATAGCACCAAGCTGAATATTTCATAGTTCAAATTCCAAGGGCCATCTGCTTTTCAACACCTTTGCCTCTTTATCCTGTCAATCTCCAGCCATCCAAAGCCAAAATGGAATTCAAATAGACAAGCCTTTGTAGTGCCACCTACTGGCCGAACCTGTATGAAGCAAATTCACCCATGTTGCATCAAAGTCGTAACTCAACAACTAACAAGCTAGCTATCAAGTTTTGTAGAAAATACTGTGGAAATGTTTTGATACTTGAGTTTGCTGTGCCCTTTAAATATTTAATCAATTCAGTAAATCTGTATATGTGACAAATGTATTAATATGCAGTCGTCTGACATACGACTGAAAAAACTTTAGAGATGACCAAGAAACATAGTATTTTATTCACTCCGGCAGACGTATCAGACTGCCAGTAAGACAATGGTCACCTGTTTTTGTTTACTGACACAATAAATATTGGAAACCAGAAGCGCACACAAAGAAAAAATACTTAGAAAAAGTCAAAACACTTCAATTGCTTTCATGCTGGGTGTTCCTGGCTTGAGAAAAGGGATAACACAGAATTCTTTAAAAATCTTTCTTCATGGAAGTCACAACATCTTTTCAGGTCGATGCACATTGTAAAGACGGTAATTCTTTTAAGGAAACTAAATCCGCATCTTTAATCCCCGCTGGCTTGAAGCGGAGACGGTGCTAACTCACCAGTGAAGGACTAACAGTTTGCACAGCTGGCGCCTGGGGACAACTGAAAAAAGAAACGGTTGCCCTTTTTGCTTCTTGAAGATCTTGCCGCACAGTGTGGTGATTTGGGAGGATGGGGGAGCTTTCCTAGTTGTTTACACAGATCCTCTCCAAACTAACATCTCTTGTGTTTCCCAGTTTGCCTTTGGAATTAATTTCCCACGCATGCGACTTCTGGATAACCAGCCTGATCCTCAATAAAAGATTTGGTTTTGGGGGATTCTGTGGCCGATAACCTTAGGTGAGGCTGATAAGCATTTCATCACAGTGTTGAGCTGAGCTCTGAAAAACACCCTCTCTTCAAGCCAGGACTCTTATGCTTCAATGTTAAGAGGAACATTTTTATGCAAAATATGGCATATATTTTCATTTATCCCTGCATCCATTTTCAAAATCTCTTATCCTGTTGAAGGTCACAGTGTGAAGCTTTTTTTATAGGCGTGTAATGAAAATGTAGTATGATTTTTACAGGGGAGAAAACCAAAAAGACGTTGCTACGTTTCATTTGCAGCACCCCCCGCCCACCACCACCTAGAAAAAGATCACCCACAGCCCCAAACCCAGTCCCCCCACATGCCTTGATCAGCATAGCAAAGGAGACGGTGAAAGGCGAGGTACGGCTAGAGATGAATGCGGTTGGATGAATGCTTACAGGCCAGAAGGACTCGGACTCACCGACAAGGTGAAACATCAGAGGCCTGAGAAATTCCTCGGAGCATAATGTGAAGGTGCAGCTAACTGAAATATGTCCGAGCACACCCATTTCATTTTTAAATGGAGAAAAATAAGTTGAATTGTAATACACGCATGCACACACACACACACACACACATATATGAACATGCACACACACATACACACATATGCACACAGACACACACAAACATACACAGACACACACACACACACACACACATTGAACGCTTTTGATCACAGGGAGACATTTGCAGCCAGGTGGTCATTCCCAGTGGTCGCAAATGGGAATGAATGAACTTGAAACTAATTTGACGCTTTTTACAAATAGTGTCACCTAACAGAATATCGCTTAACCGAATGCTGCGGGGAGCAAAAAGGCATCCTTAACAAAGGGAAGACGCCAGACCAATTGCCCATGTGAAACGGGCAAACAAGCCCCCCCCCATTTTACAGGCACGTTGTTTAGTCTTCGTTTTCCCAGAAGTCATGATATTGGAGACATAATGAATCTCATCAAAGGTATTATTTATGTCGTTAGCAGGGTTTCATGTAGCTGTTATCCTGCTTCATTAGCTATTAATCCAGAAGTAGTTACATGGTCGTTGTGTAAATAGAATCCATTAAGTGCAATGAGCACCAACAGTCTTTGCCATTAATCACAATTAATATTAGTTTTTTTTTTCAGTAATATGAGGGTTATATGTGCATAAAACCGCCCCTCGTATTTAGTGTATCTGGTAGTAGATACATAGTGTAAAGTAGTCAGGGTTTATTTTGAGAGAGAACAGAGACTACGAGGTGCTGCCAGTGGATGGAAGCACCATCCTACCACAGAGGGCGTTCTGCTGCACATCTAACAAGCTCCACAGGGGGCATAGCCGGTTAAATGCCCTCAGACTACGGGCAAAAGGCAGAGTCAGCCGTCCATTACACCCAGAGGCCATTACACGCGTCAAGCCGTTCGTCTGGCTATCAGAACCATGTTGAACTTGGTTTGTGCCACCATTTGGGCTGCAGAGAGCATAAGTGAGCAGTGAGGTGCTCATTCAGTTGCTTTTATTTTAGGCTAAGCAGTAGTGGTTGTGAAATTATGGTCCAGGGAGCTGTTTCATGGCCCGGAGAGGGTCTTCGGTGTATTTAAGTGCAAAACATGCAGTGTTCCAGTAAAACATTGTATAAGTGGACAATGTGAGACACGGCTGCTTGAGAGGCTTTTCATAGTATAGGCTAAGCAGATTGAATCATATTTTGGGGTCTGAGCACATTTTGGGAACAATCGTGGATTCTTTTGCAAGCTTGAGGATTCACCGGCACGAGCTAAAAGGTGCAGCCGAGTGCACGTTTTCTGAAGTGCCGGGCAACCCCCTCCAGCTTCAGCCCCGTCCAGCTTCAGCGTCTCTCTCTCAAACGTGCCATTCAGAATTAGGCTACGAGCGAGGAGGAAGCGCGACACCCTTAAGCCCGATTTAGCAGCCGATGCTCCACATTTCTGCTTCACAATCCCAAAGTGGGTTTATAATACAGTTGCACTGAAAGTTTGTAGGTTATGGGGTGTAAATGAAACGGCGTTACTCCGGAGTAAGAGCAGAGTGAAGGAGGGCGGAGAGGCAGGGAGACAAAACACAACCTGGGCATTGTGCTTTCAAACTACGCCCCTTCCCAAACCAACACATTCTTACAGGAAAATGACAGAAGGATAAAATCGTTTTGGGCTACGGAACATGCAGGTGGCGATTTAAAAATCTTAAGACTGGCTGCCCGGAACTTTATTGTTTCTATTTCGCAGCGATCTAAAGGTTAAGTCCCAGAGAAGGAAGAAAAGTCATGCCGTTTCTGTTTCGGTCACTGGGTTTCGGGGTTGTAGCGCTGCTGGCACTCTTTTTTATTTTCGCTGATTTTTCTGAATTTAAAGAAGAAACCGGGTGAGTACAGCCTTATCCGCCGCTGCGAGACCCGCTTTTCCGCTTTGGGTTCGGGGATGTTTCCCAAGACTTCGCATGGAGACAGGTTCTCTGCCAATGTTGTAATTTATTGTTTGGCTGCCATTTCGATAACCTCTGTCCAGAGGATTAAAATGCTTGCCAGACATCCAAGAGTGCTGATGTTTCAGCCGCTTTGCTGAAGGAGTTTAATCTGCCCGAAGGTTTCTTTGTACCGGCAGCAAACCTGCACATGATGCATCCCATTCAATCAGGCATTTCTTGGTTGATCCCCTATTGCATTTTCTCCCCTCTACCAGTCAGTCCCTCCAAACGCTACTTTACGCTTCTTTAGTAACAATGTGGCGTTTGTCGTGTTGCTTTGTTAGTTCCATCAATTATCCAGTTACTTGATATCGCTGGGAATCATAATGGCGAGGTCGTGTGCCTTGTGTTTTTAGTTACATTAATCTATTAATGTATTTTTTTTCCATTAATCGCCAGTACTGACTGTCTGATGTCTGTGATGACCCCTTTTTGGTGGTAACCTGGTGGCTATTACACTGGACATTTCAGCCGTTACCAGAGTGCCTTCGGGCAGGGACACTCCGTATTTTCTCCCCTTCTGTTCTGGCAGTCTAATCTCAAACGATACCAGTTCATATATGTACAGAAAGTTTCACACAGCTTTACTGGTTTAAATTGGAGATCGCACTCGGGATTACAGCTCTATAGAGAGACCCGTTATTCCGTGGCGGTTTGTAATCGGCGAGGCAGGAAAAAACCACAATTTTCTTATATTTATAGCCACAAATTAAGTTTAACTAACGTTATCATGTTTATACTTGGGCAGAATGGCTGTGATTAGGCGATGAGTTTATCAAGAGGCTTTTAAATATCAATAAAAGGTTTATGGCTGTCAAATGGGGACCTAAGTATTATCTTAAAGCCACTTAACCACAGCTACTGTTTCAGGCACTCCCTTTTCCACTCTGATTTGCAGTACAGGGTGACGCAGTTAATATGTATGGAGTCGTTAACGTGTATACACTCGGCAAGCATACACTTTATCATACAGAGCTTCACACTGTTTGCTTAGTCCTTCAGACCAAAGCAGCCCTTAAGTGATCATCAGCCAGTATGTCCTGAAGTTACTCTGACTGCCAGTACGTCTCGTTTGCTCAAAGAATTGCAGAATGCTCTTTGGTCGATGCGACGGATAGTAGATGGATTTTTGATTAGTCAGTGGAAGGAAAAATAATAACTAACAGTGATGACGATAATTGATGATTATTAATAATTAATTAATTGGTTGGTTTATTAAGCATGGGGATTGCTCTCCCGTTTGCAAACGTCAAGGGTCGAGGAGGCTCAGTAAGGTATTCTCTCTAAAAAAAAATCCTGTAAATGTCAAAGAAAATCCTTTGTGTGAGTGATGCAGAAACAAACAGGTGTGAAAAATTATGGTGTAAGGCTGGTGATAAATTTAAAAGAGACCTAACCAAACAAACTCAATATTTCATTTGTCTTGAAGTAAAGATTAATTTTAGTAAATGAAAGTAAAACATTTTTACTGTCCCTGTAGAATTTGTCATTTAAATGCCTGGTTGGTTGAAAAGGTGCATATTTGCAAATACTTTAAGAAGCCAAGTTGGGTGAAGCCTATTTTTACATTTAACCAATTATAAAAAAAATCTTTTCACTACAGTCCTGAGCACATCTTGTAGCAAAAGGAAGGAGTTAATCCTTAGGTTTGTGATTAGATGTACCAGGATTGCGGCTGTAATTGGTGACGGTGGTGTTACTGATATCAGTGTCAGTGTTGACTGAGTACTGGCTGCAAAAACCCTTCGTGTTTTCTAGGGGCTCCTCTTATCCCAGGCAAACTGCCTACAGACGTTGATTTATTAGTGCCACATCATTAGCTTATATGTTTAACGTATTTCTGTGGTTTCATTACATTAGGTTGCTGTATGATTCTTCTAACACTCTTCACCAGAGCCGTGGTTCTCAAAATGTGGGTCTTGAGAATCACCGGGCAGGGGGGGTGGGAGAGTGGGTTCCATTATCAGCTCCCTAAAAAGTTATCGTGATTACAGTATGTTTCCCACTCGTTGTATCAGTGTTTAGCTGCTTACATTCAATAGGACTCCATGATGGTGGTGGCTCTGAGGCTGGTTTGAATCCCGTGAAACTCAGGAGTGATCCTATTCCGTTGGGCCCTTGAGCAAGGCCCTTAACCTGCAGTTGCTTCATCCTGCATATGATGTTAATCTACATCCAGCCTCTGACTTACAGGGAAATTTGAGGGTTGGTGGCAGGATTGGCACTCCAGCCACCGGAAAAAACTCTCACGTCCAGGTATCACCTGCCGCATGGCTGCACTCAGGCTCTCGTCCCAGAGGTGGTTTGTTGTGTGGTGGGTGTAGCAACGCACTGTCAGCACATGCTCCTTACCTCTCGTGACATTATCGGGATAATGGTATCTTACTGTCTTGGGATGTAATAGGATGCATTGAGTGCCCAATCTTAGCTCATATACTGAAGTGACTTTTTATGTAACAAAAGATGTTCCATGTTTTATATAGTCCATGTTAAAAATACATTGTACATATGAAACAACCTAAAGTAATGACTTTAATGGCATGTAGTTTAACGTTCGTTGTTTTTTTCCCCCCTGGTTTTGGTTCAGGAATCTTGGAGGTTCAAGGAAACTTCAAACATTCCTTCTGAAGTCCAACAGGTCCGTTGCCTCTGTTCCTGTTCCTGTCTTGCTCTTTTTTGATTTTGGTATGCAGTGTACTTAAGCACAATGGATTGCCCTTTGATTACAACTTAACCAAAGCCTTGAATTACTTGCTGAACTCTTAAGTGTCCATTCATGAACTCGGACATCATTGCATGACTCGCCACACATTACAATGTCCTGGCATCTCATTGACCACACTTTTGACTCTTAATGGGTGGGGGGAAAAATCATATGTTTAAAATGCCATATGTTTAAAAATGTAACATGGTCTCAAATTATTATTATTTAATTAGGCAGTCCATCAAAACCTTGTTGTTCATTTAGAAAATAAAAAGGTCACTTTTATGAAGCAAATAGGTTTCTTGGTATATTATGTTTTTATGCATATGTTCCATAACACCACACCCCCTTGTGGTGCTCAAAACAGTGGGATGGTCTGTCCCAGTACGGTGACCATCTGAATTAATGTTGTGGGTGAAACTTCCCTGCATAAAAGATGATAACCCGATCTCAGCTGTCCTAGCAAAAAATAAATCCTTTTCTGTGGAGAAATTTTCTTCTTTAATTAATACTGTCGGTTGCAATACAGATTTTAAAATGCAATAATCCCATTTAATGAAATTCAATTAGCCATTATTTTCTGGTAAAAATCTGCTTCATGCACAAATAATTGATGCCCATAAATGGACTCCAGTCTGGGAACTCTGCAGATCCGTAGGACATTTCTTACTCATCCTCTGATCTCTTTGGGGTTTCCCAGGGTCTCGATGGATTCTCTAATGATCTTTTAAACCTTATTAAAGACTTCCACCGCATCAACTTTGCGGAGAGATGGATGAATACTTGTGTTTTTCCTCATAAAACTTGAGGGAAATTTTAAATCCGAAGGAATTGCAGAGTTAGCCGATCTATATGAACAGGAATGATTAGAAAACGCTGGAAATTAGAAATAAAATGGTTTTAGTGAGCTACTAAAGAAGGTATGATGAATTATGCGCTTCTGTCTGTCTTTTCTATTGGCACAGAAACGTTGTGTTGCCTAACCTGTTGTATTGTATATGATTAGAGTCTGATTCTAACAATGTCCAAATCCTACCTTCTGGTTTGTGTTTCACCTACAGGAATATCTGAGAATTGACTTAGCTCAGACCCCCAGGTCATGCCCATTTATCACACTCTCATCTCGAAAAGGGTCTTTTTTTTGAGTTTGGGGTTATTGCAGAAAGTCCAGTTCCTCCGGCATTTTATGGGTCATGGCTTTTAAAGCTGCCTGTCCCAGAAGGAGAGAGATGGGCTCTCCACATGACCTGGAACTCCATCTCAGTTTGAAGAGTCACTGTTATTTGAAGCAACAACATCCTGATTCTCATCAAAATGTCTTTTTTTTTTCTTCTTCTTCTTCTTTGTGACCTGACTGGCTTCCAGGAAAGGGCCATCACACATCTACTGCACTTGGGTGAAGATGCTTCACTGGTTCTTTTTTATCACATACTGGGTTCGTCCTCTTTAGCCATGCCTGGGTTTGTGTCTGTGCTGAAAAGGAACGGAGCATCACTGACTCTCACATGCAGAAAGGCCTTTCTTCACTTGTTCAGAGGGACACTGCCTTAAAAAAATAATCAGTGTTTTTGGTGTCCTCCTGGAGGGTTCTGTGTGATCTGAGGTTCTGATGGAACATTCCATGTTGCGCCTTTTCTAAGTATGTATGAAGGCTCTCTGTCCTTGTATTTGGTTGTTCCCTAATCCTACCACCACTGGGAAATTGCCTGAGAAGATCTTGATTAACTCACTCGCAGTATGTTTTGTTTAGATTATGAATGATTAACCAGGCTTACAGTGTGTTGTGCAAATATACCAGCTTATATACCAGCATCATTCAGTTGTCTGCATTACTTCTTAATATAACTGGGCAAACTCTGAGGCTTGTTACCAGGAAAGTGTCTTTACACTTTGACATCCCTAACAACACATTCCCAGGGACAACCCTGCACAACAAAAAACCCTATTAGTGATAGATCTGATGCTTGATTAGAATATTTAATTCTTTTAAACATCATGCTGCCCTTCAAAACGTTGTTGCAAATTGTCAGTCATTAGCTCAATGCAGCCAGGCTACCAGAAATTATTCAGAATATATGCAGTGTTGCTTAATGATTTGCCCTCACTTGTATATCTTTTGCTAGGATGTCTGAAAAAATGCTCCATATCAGTGTCTCCAGGTTCCCTTGGCAACATACCTCACCTGACCTTTCTGATCTTCTGCTCACTGGGTTGACCATCATCATTATCAATCATCATCATCAATATCAGTCATCCATCATTTTTTTTTTTTTTAGTTCTTCACTGTTCCATGATGTTCAGGATAAAATGGGTATAGGCAAAAACAGTGATTGCCCATTAAAAATCACAGTGGGTTACATGAAGATGAGTACAATGGACCACTGAGACCCAGACTCCATTTGATCTATTAAAATAATATAACGTTATCTACTCGTGTTAGTGTAGGAGATTTTGATTTTCTATACATCTCTGCCTGGTCCTGTACTTCATTAACATGACTATCACCTCATGGTGAAAGGGGTCCCTCTGTCTCACATGGAATCAGTGATGTTAATAAGTCTTTCCTCGCATTGCACGTTTTCCACAGCAGCTCTAGTGACTTTAGTGTGATCATTCCCAGCCCTGAAGAGGTCACATGGTCCACCACCATTTGCATCATTGGCTTTCACTCCTGTTTTTGCAGGAAGATCTCAGGGTCTGTAGCCTTTCATTACTTACCATTAACAGGATATAATCCCAGAGGGCACTTAAGGCCATCAATATGAGCTCTGCTGGGTGATAAACCCCCCCCCGCCCACATCCCCCCAAAGACGTTTGAAAGCAAAGTTGCAGTTGCATAACCACAAACCCATTATGATGGTTGTACTGAAAGGTCTTTGTTAAAACAAGCTGTTATTTTACTACCCCTTCTGCTGTGTGTAGTTTCCTCAGGCAAGAGCCAGTAACAGTTGTAAGCTCTTCATGTGACCCTCAGTAGGTGAGGCAAACTCTCCCTGGAAATGTCTTGGTAAAAAGGACCTCAGCAAATCCGCCCGAAGTGTGTTTTGCGGTCCGTGGGGGGACCAGGCTATCATCAAAAAGCATTTCACATTGTGAGTTGCCATAGTGACATCCTCCTAGTCACTTTGATTCTGATTTATGAGGACCTTGATTGAAGAGTGTTTGTTGTGGAGAACACTGAGGCCTTTGATTGGTTATTTGAGGCTGTATTGGTTACTTTGATTAACTAGAGTGCCATGGACCAAACAGTAAGTTACTTGGCTGCTTCAAACCACACTCTCAAGATAGGACTTTGATTTGAGTGTAGACAGTTACTGGCTTTTGTGGCGCTGTCAGCGGATACTTTAGAAGAGTGTGCCTGACACTTTTGACATTGAACATAAAGTTTAAAGCAATTATTGTATGTCTGTAACTTTGAGTATCTGAATATCCTTAAAAACACCAATGGTGGTACTTAAAGCTGACCGTAGCGGCATTGTTCATTACTTCTCTTTATGGCATTGTGATTCTTGGCAATAAACTCACAGCTCTTCTTCACATTTTGAAATACAGAAACTTTGTTCCTGAGACAGTGCCCACTTCATCACTGAATACCCTGGACCATAAGCCACCCCAGTCCCCAAGCAGCAGGGTTCCAGTGGCATCTGACTGGCGCTTCAACACGACCCTCTAAAACCTTTTAATTTTTGGTGTTTAAAATGTTCTTTCATTTTTTAAAGTTTTATTTTTTTTTTTTTTTTTTTTTTTTTTTTTTGCAATTTCTTTGTTTTATTTTAAGGAAAAACATCTTGAAGTTCTTGGATGCCGAGAGGGACATCTCAATTCTGAAAGGCATTTTGAAACCCGGGGATGTCATCCATTACATCTTCGACCGTCACTGCACCATGAACGTCTCTGACAGCCTGTACCAGCTCCTGCCCACAGTGTCCCCCATGAAGAACCAGCACCACAAACGCTGTGCCATAGTGGGAAACTCGGGCATCCTGCTCAACAGCAGCTGTGGCCCCGAAATCGACTCTCATGACTTTGTCATCAGGTAGCTGCTAAATTACAGGGACTCACCTGAACATACCACATGGAATCTCCAGCCTGGCTGGCCAATGCACACCAGGCTTTTATTCCAAAAAACAGTGTGGGGAGGTGCACTAGCAACCGCCCCTGTATGAGGCCTATTTACGGGCACCTCCCTTGCAAACAGATTCAGATCCGACTGTGGTGTCCTGGTGCTGTTCCCTCCAGGTGTAACCTGGCCCCGGTGGAGGAGTATAAGCGTGACGTGGGTCTGCGGAGCAGCCTGGTTACCATGAACCCATCGGTGGTTCAGCGCGCCTTCCGCGACCTGGCCAGCCAGCAGTGGCGGGATTGCTTTCTGCAGCGGCTGCGCAGCATCGCCGGCGGGGTGCTGTGGATCCCGGCGTTCATGGCCAAGGGCGGCGAAGAGCGTGTCGAACTGGCAGCTAGGCTCATCCTGCGACACGGCCTGGACGTGCGGCCTGCTTTCCCCTCACTGCGGCTGCTCGATGCTGTCAGAGGGTGAGTGTACTAGCGGCTACCTGTGTCATAATGTATTTGACCTGTTACCATCGGTCCATGGACAACAGATGTAAAATAGCCATTTTGGCTAATTCTGGCACATTTACATTCTATGTTTATTAATGTGCACTGTCCATGTCAAATAAACTATAATAATAATAATAATAATAATAATAATAATAATCTGGAAGGGTCATGAGATATGAATCGTTCATAATGGTGACTCCACCTGCCGCTGGCGATCAGATGGCTAGTGATTCCACACGCTACTGGGGCTCAGGTTGCCAGTGACTTCACCCACCACTGGTGCTCAAATCACTGGTGAACCCACCTTCAACTGGCACTCGGAGTGATGATGATCCCGTCCACTACTAGTGCTCAGACCAACAGTGACTCTACTCACTATTGGTGCTGAGATCGACTGTGACCCCGCCCGCTAATGGCACTCAGTCTAATGGTGATTCCACCCACCTCGGCCCTCAGACTGACAGTGACCCCATCCGCCACTGGCACTCAGACTGATCAAATTGATATCAGATTCTTCCTTTGCAGGGTGATGTCCTCTGTCTTTATTAACCATTCTTCTTTGGTAGGTACTGGCTGACAAACAAGGTCCAAATTAAGAGGCCGACGACGGGTCTTCTGATGTACACCATGGCGACCCGGTTCTGCGACGAGATCCACCTGTACGGATTCTGGCCCTTCGCCCTCGGACCCCAGGGGAACCCGGTGAAGTACCATTACTACGACAGCCTGACGTACGAGTACACGTCGCAGGCCAGCCCTCACACCATGCCTCTGGAGTTCAAGACTCTCAGGGCGCTGCACAGACAAGGGGCGCTCTGTCTTCACACCGAGGCCTGCAGCACGAGAACGTGAGCTTCATGGCTGATCTTGTGACAAACCGGGACCTCTGTGAATTATTTACCCAGAGCCGGCCTCCTGCCTGAGGCGTGGAAGGGTAAACTGAGGTGTTGTCTAAGGAAAATCCTGCAGTGAGCTGCCATAGCGAGTCACGCACAACAGCTCTTAAGCATTTTTTAACAGCATGGAGTAACCGTTTATTTATTACAAAAGAATGCACTCACATTTTCATACGCCTGGGACCAAACGGGTCGAGTTTTAAATGCCTCTGTTTGTGCTGAGGGTATTTTCAGTGTATTTCTGAGTGTCGTATTGCCATCATACAGACCCGCTGTGAGTTTCTCGGTGGAACAGGGGGGCCGTATATTTGTCACTTGTCCTTTTGGGTTATTTAAATGCAGAAATGTTTGTACTCTAGATGCCCTGCCCCGTTTGAATGCAGATTAAAGAGTAGATGTGTTTTAAGGAAAGTGGGTTTGCACACGGCCACCTCTGATCAGAAGGTAAACGGAGATGGAAGGGAGGGTGCAGGCTGGATCCTGGAAACGCCCAGTCATTTACACACTGGGCGGGTAGAGCTACCTGGGCTTGACTAATAGCACCACACTGTTTGTTTTTAAGTGACTAACTCCTGCATACTGAGTGTCGCCTGTGTGTGAATGTTATTAGTGCATCTTCCCCCAACTGTGCATTAAAATGAACAACAATGATCACAGGTGTGGCGTCCCAAACCCACACGCCCTGCTGTTCTCATTTGCCCGACTAGCCCCCCCCCCCAAAGCAGAATCGCGTCTCACTTTTACTTCGGAATATAAAGAGTGTCCACTGATCATTTGCGGTTCTCAAACGCTGGCCTGTACAAGCTACACCTTCACCACTGGACTCACCCTGTGTGTGAAAAATAAAAGTATTTCCTTGCCCTACTCTACTCTGGGTAAGACACTATTCCACGTTCACACTATTAAACAGTTTTTTTTGGTATCACTCTCCAGTTCTGCTAGTTTTTGAAGCAGAACTAGTTCATATGCCTTAAAGTCACAATCCATGGGACCTGTGAGCCAATGTAACCAACTTTTGTGACCTCTTAAATGAAGCGTGACAGCTTTAGCAAAAGAGGGGGACATTTCTACCCAGCTCACCTGGGAGGGGGTGGGGGATCTCATCAACGATGTTGTATTGCATTTCTTTGGCACACTGCAACACCCATTGTATTTTATTTATGAAAATCTTAAAGCCTTAATCTGTATGATTAAATATAAAATTATACATAATTATGATGACTGTTTGCACAGCCGTGTTGAAATAGGAACACAGCCAGGCTTGAAGGATGCATCAAAGTTTGCTCCTAATATCCAGCAGAGAGATGTTCTTGAGCTCAAGGCCATTAGCCTTGATAAAGTGCCATTAGCCTTGATAAGGGTCCTGTGCTACTCCAGGTAAACACAGCTGAGTAAATGTGCAAAGGTTTCAGAAACCAGGAGCAGTGTCGTTCATTTTTCTGCAAGGCAGTGCTAGCTGGTCGGGAGATGGTGCCTCCCAACATTGGTGTTTCTGGCCCCAGGGGCTCTCCGGCACAGGGGGAAATGAAGCAGCGATGGCACATTAGCACTAAGTGGTTTGATCTGACCTCTCGTTCATCGCGCTAATGTTGCTCAGGCTTAATGTCGTACAATGGAGGAAACGTGCAGAACATCACCAAATGCTGCCACGGTTGCAGTATTACATGCATGCGTGTAGCAGCCGCTGCCTCGTTAGCTAATTAAGCACGTTACCTTGATCCTTTTGCTAATAGAAGCCGGAACAGGTCACTGAAGGACGTGCTGTAAAACGACCGCAAACACGTGCCATTTACACTGAAACTGTCAGACAACAACGCGCACGGAGACAGAACATGGCATTCCTCAGAAGCACAGACCTCAGTTCTACGAACCGCAGAGAAACGCAGGCAAGTGGCTCTGGGAGCAAACTGCCAGTCGGCACAGCAGCAGCACAGCAGAGATAAGAGGGCCGCTAACTCCAGCGCCAAACTAATTATATAGGGGATTAAGAACTTAGAGGCACAAGCAAAGTTATTCACTCCGTAAGCCCGACCCCGTCTCTTATGGGATGATTCTGCAGGAAAAAAAAAAATCATTCTGACACAAAGTTAGCGTATGAAAGTTGATTTTTGCCTGTCTGGAGGAGGATTATTTCATTTCAGTCTACTGAAAGCAATTAAAGGCCAAAATGGCAAACTGACGCATCAACGAGACATTGGAAGAATATTGAAATTTCAATCACATGTGATGTAGAGAATACAGACCACTTTTTCCATTTCATTCTGCAGAGGCTTTTTATCCAAAGCAACACTTTTGAGAAAGAAGGACCAGCTAATTCCACAAGCACTTCGGGGTTTAGGGCCTTGCTCAGGTGCCCAACAGTGAAACCTCTCTACTAACCCTAGGATTTGAACTAGCAACGTTCTGATCACAGGCTGCATCCTGACTCCCAGAACAACACGCCAAAGATATTTCTCAATGCCAAGAACATACTTGCGGTCTTGGCAAGGCCAGTCTTGCTAACATGCCTCCTAAGAACGAACTCAGGATGCAGTGAATCATAGGATTGGTCTCGTTTGGCGAGGATGCAACCGACGCATCCTTCGATATATGGGGCAGAGCAAGAACGTCATCTGGGTTATTTACTGTCCTCTGTGCTTCTGTTCTTAATATTGGAACTCATCCTCGGCTATATAAGGTGACCAAAAAATAGATACACAAGATCATAAGAATGGTGAAGCATGCACTTTGAGAAACACCTCAAGATATAAGTACTTATGTCACAGTGCAGAGTTGTAGATTTTATTAGCGTAATACTCTTACACCTACATTCCTTGAGCTACCATCTGTACAATAAAAAGGCTGTATGTATGTTTGTTCTGTAGTTATATGAGATCGTTTCCCACGTTAGAGACAGGATTGCATACATTTCACCAGCCACAGGGGCCATGCATGACATTTAAAATCAGACTAACTACAATTAGGATGCCAAACTCCTCTGTTCCAGTAAAGATCATGACATCGTGAATCAAGATGGCAGCTTTGCACATTGCAAACACTCAGTGTTTTGGTAAAAAATACTTTTAAGCTGACACAGGTGATAGTGGTGAATATTTACTAGAAAGAAGGTCCTGAATCTGTGGTGCCCAAAACACCAGTGGCATGGCTAGTTTCAACACAGGATCTCAGTAATATTACAGAATATTATACAGCTATAAGAAGTCAACAACTGAAGAATCAGTCTTTCTGGGTTTTGAAGTTCTAAAGGAAAATAAAACTACGATAACATTACATTGAAAATAAGAAGAAAATAAGAAAGATAATTGGTTCGGAGAGATAACCAATCAGATTGTAGAGGAGGTGGGTCCAAGCGACTAGAGGAGGCAGGACCAACCAATCAGATGTCTTGGTCCTGCCTCCTCTAATTGCTTGAGCACACCTCCTCTGTAAGTAAAACTCCCACGAGCACACACTGATAGACCTACAGATGTGGAGTCCAGTAGATCACCCATATCAACAGCTCCAACACTGGAAGAACCACATTATCTATGCAAGAAAATATAATGATTCTTCTAGTAGTCTAGTCGTTGAGATTAGAATGAGATGGAAAGGAGCAAGTAAACTGAACAAACTGATTGTCCTTTTCTTTTTTTTACAATCCCTGCGGAAACAGTCGTGTAACTGTACATAGATTGTACATACTATATCCAGTGTTGGGGTGGTCTTCACCTGGCGGGGGAAGAACAAAATCAGTCGAGCACTGCAAACTGTAATGGAAAAGACCTCTTTAGTGTCAGAGAGGTAGACATATACTTACACAAGCTAAGATTTAAATCTCTGAGCATGAAGAATTTTACATATTTCAGTTCTCTGTGATGATTAGAATGAGGGCCTCAGACTAGAAATGAAAAAAGCTTGGCTGAAAAGAACCTTTATTAACATCTACAGCGGCGATCTACAGCACATTAAGTTATGCTTCAACCTGTGGGGGCAGTTTAATTCTAGGGTCATTATTGTAATTGGAGAACAGAATAATGAGCTAATGATGAATCTATAATTGAAAATGTACACCAATTAAGCTGGATTTAAGTATTACATGTCCCACCTATGCACTAGTGATTTAATACTGAAATGCAGAAAATCTACCAAGATTTCTATGAGTCTACACAGCACTGCCTGTATTATAATTTGTGTAAAAGCATGATCAAAATCGAATTACCTTTAAATACTTGAGCACTCAGTACTACCAACAGACCATCCACAGACCTACTTTGCTCTTTCAGGTGGAGAGTCTCCAGCTTCAGCCTCATATGTGCAGTTTCCAACTCACGAGCAGGACAAACCACTTCAGTAAGACAAGAGGCCTTTTCGCCTCAAGTATTTCTCATTGCACTAACAACCTGGGCTTCCCCACCTTTCAATTACTCTCCCGAAGCCACTTTTACTGACATTGCATCTGATCATCTAAAGACACATTATGAATTTTTCCCCCCACGTTTAAAAATAGACAGGGAAACAAATTGTAGTGCCTCCCGGGGGAAATTACAACATGTGAGAAAAGGTCATTTGAGCAGTAATGTCTTTATGAAATGAGACTGCACAATGCACCTTTGCATTAGAGATATGACTAACCCATCAGTGGCCTGATGGAGGCTGGGGGCGGGTGGCACACCTGTACTTGATATCGAAGAGGGTCGAGTCCTCCTCATCTTCGTTCTCCTCATTTAACGGCGCCATCTCGATACGCTCCGCCGGCGTCGTGATGATGTCATACCGCCGCGTTTTCCCCACCTTCCTCCCAGACCTTCAGCCAAAAGGAAGCATCCATACAATTTCACTTCAATACAGGGCTGTCAACTTTGGTCAGCTGGCTGGCGTGAGATTTTCGATTCCAGACAAGTCCGCACACGCATTTACACAATATGTAACATTTTTATCACCTTGTTAATAATCTGTAGAGTTTGCAAACTACCCCAACGCATTTGATGCATCTAATTTTAGGTTTATAACGGAATATAGTGAGAGTCTGAAAGCGTGAGTGTCGGGTTGTTGAGAGTGTCGAGTGTGTGAGTTGGCAACCTTGTCAGTATCGGTCTGAAGTACAGTGGTACCTCGACCCACGAACATTCCTGTTCACGAACAAATCGGGTTACGAACCAGATGTTCGAAAAATTTTTGTACCGGTTCACGAACCGTGTTTCAGGCTGCGAACATACAAACATCCCGCAAAAGGGTCCATTGAAAGCGCCCCAAAGAACCACCCGAAACACGAAGAAGTGTACATTATGCACAAGAACGATTGTGGAATGTATAAATAAACTTGTTATAAATGTATGTCTTTACTATCTCTTCAGAGGTCGAATATCTGAAAAAAGAAAAACATAGAGAGAGAACGTTCTGTTATAGCGGTACCTTTCAGTGACTGATAAACATGTTTGTGATGTTTTTAACTCACATATCTATGCATAAAATTACTATATTCTACATTCACACACAGTGGCAACTGTGTATTGTTTGTTTACAGTACAAACAAAGAAGTTACTGTATTGTTTTTGACTGTTACTCAGTCATTTAATGTTAATTTTTTAGTTTTTTGGGGGGGATGTTTTGTGGTTCTTTCCCGTGTTTTGGCGTCTTTGGAGCGACAAGCCCGAAAACAAGCGTATAAGCCGAGTTGTGTATTGGTCCGCCTTCCGTAAGCGTATTATTTGAACGAATTATTTGTATTTACATTATTTTAAATGGGAAAAACTGATTCAGATCGCGAACTTTTCAGGTCGCGAACTGAGTCCTCGAACGAATTAAGTTCGTGAGCCGAGGTACCACTGTATAAGGATATTTAGAACCCATATTTAAAACCAGTAAACCCTCCATTTCGCGAAATTGTTCCGATGCCCCCTTCCCCGTTGGAATCCCACCTTTAAAAACGATACAGAACATCCAATACCTTCCAGAATTTATTATACATATCGCGTCCATTTTTATTTACTAAACAAAACAAAACTAAAATATCACTAAACTAGGTTAGCCTATTGCTATTAAATAGGAAAATGGCCATCGGTCAAATCAAATTCCCGCATATTACTTTACATGTATGAAACATACGGACACGTATGCATCAGAGGAGCTACACCTTCCGTACACGCTCTCACTGCGACCCTCACCTGCAAAATGATGGAGATGAGCATGGACATTATACACAGGGATGCACATAAAATTATCATGCAACCTAGCCTTTATGTGGCTAATTTGTAATTCTTTTGCCGTATAAAGGTTAAAATACGCGATAATTTCTTGTCTTAACAGCACGAATGCCAGTAAAATAAATACGCGTCCCTGATTAAACAAGTGAATATAAAGAGACGGCCGTGCTGTTACCTGTACACCTTGACGACCAGGCAGGTGATCAGGAAGACGGCAGAGACGCAGATGATGACGCCGAGAGCCCTAAGGGTGGCCAGGTCGCCCAGGAAGGTGGGGACGTGCGCTCCGACGCTCGGCGACCCGCCCGTGCCGTTCCGCGGCCGCGGCGGCTCCGGGATGCTCGCCGTTCGGTTCGGCCGTAAGCTTTGGGCCGGCGTGGTGCGCAGCTCCCCATGCGCAGCCACAGTCAACGCAAAAGCAAACGCCAAGCAGATGCGAAGCGGGACCGGCATTTCCGATGCCCTTACGGTCGATTCGCTTCACGGAGATTATAACCTATATGGCGACCATTTTGCTAAATTCGCAATACGATTAGGATTTAAGTGGTAAACGACGAGCCACCGTACCGCACAAGCAAGCAGCTGTTAAATCCCCGTCCTTGGCTCGCTAAAGTCATTTCCCATGCACCTGAAACGGTGACTCGCTCTAAGGCGACTTTAAATAATAAGTCGCTTCACGGCACTGAAGTCCGCTCCGGGTTTTCGCCAGCTCTCTCCGCGATCCTCCCCTCCCCAGCGGGTTTATTTGGATGGATAGTTAATAATAGGACGCGCTAATCCAGCTAAACCCGGACCTGCCGCGCTGGGTCCGGATGTGCTGCGGATAAACGTGGATTAAAAAAGGACGAAGCCGCCGACGCTGCGTTACTAGGGAAGGAACAGATGAAACAGCTCCGAGCCGCGTGTTAACGCTTTATCTGCCATATACAGATAAGGATATAAACCAATGTATGACATGTCGTTCTGTTTATTGTAATATTTCAGGTTTAGCTTGTTGAAGGAGAATTTATGCCTTAAAACCGAGCAGTACTCATGGAGCAGAACTAAAGTGGTCGTGCGTCTTATGATGGTTTTACCTGCTGTATCATTAATCATTCTGATAATTAGGGACATCCGCAGATTACGGTACAGTTAAATTCATCTCATTAATTTACGGTGAATGAACGTAACAGGTAAACCAGTGCAAACCGGGTGCTATTTAAAGCATTTTTTTAAAAGCATGTGCGGAGAGATTCCATAATGAACACCAACAGCATGTTCACTTCTAAGTTTTGCAAATCACGATCACACTTACGCTTCCCTTTATGTACGGTACAACTTCTGTATTGTTCTGTACAAGACAAAAGTCACAATGTTAAATTTCAATAGAGAGTGGTAATTGTGAATTGGGGCCACTAGATGGCGTATTCTCCTCGCCATATATTTTTTAGAGACACGCTGACGATGGGCTCATTCCTGCTGTTACTATCACCTTCGCTGACACATTGAAACAATATTAAGCGTAGTTAAATCAATCCTAACCCCCCGCATGTAACCTAACCACTGGCACATAACACTGAATAGTAAAATACTCCTTATTTTGAAGACCCATCAGGACTTGCTTGTTATATTGACTTAATTCATTAATGGCCTCTGCTATTTATGCATCCACTTGTAAATTCTGTAGCTTGTTAACATTTACATTCAGACTGTATTATATAAAGAAACAGGCCGTTTCACAACTGTGACAATCTTTATTTCTTCTAGTTAAACTTTTCCACAATAGGACGTAAAAACAAAACCGGACTGTACAGAGTGATTATACATTCCTATCACAAACGGTTATTTTCCCCCCAAAATTGCTTTTTTTATGTTAAACATTTAAAGCATTAAACAGCCACTAGAATTTCAGATGACACTGATTACCTAACCAGCACCGGCTTTCTGTATGTGACATTTTTTAATCTACGAATTTCATATACATGTCAAAGTTACCACGTGTCATTACATAAATGGATACTCTATGCTGAAATACACAAGCTTACAGGAAGAATCCACAAACATGAATGCGAGTCCAGTGTGTGCAAACTATGTTATACGGCAATCAACGTTTTTCCCCCATAAACAGTCAAAGAACGCCATCCAGTTGACCTTATAAATCAATACTGAATTTTCACAGCTTACAGTATAAATTTCACTCTCTTTACTGATCACTCTTTAATATTTCATATGCGACAATATAGCTGGAGTGTTTACGATTTGAAGACAACTGGCATATCATACTATATCACACACCGTCAGCATAAAAAACAGTTTCACAATAAATAATGTACAGTATTATCGGGTGTCACAATACAAACATCTTCTGATCTGGTTCTTGTTAATCCTCTTTTCCTAGTGAAACATAAAGTGCGTTTGTAATTTAAGAGTGACTCGCAGCACACAGTTTTTCCATTCTGTATTCACTGTTCGGTGAGAGGCAAACACCCGCATGTGTCCTCATCTGTCCTTTTATTCCCAGGTAGGGAGGTTGTTACGGTCTCCTGACCCTCACACCACAGTTAGCCTAAGCACGGCTGACAGGAGCACAACACTATTATAGTGCACTACCCAGAATCTAGGAACAGTCTTTCTGGCACCATGCAGGTCTGCAACATTCATATTTTCACAAATCGTACTTAAATAAAAAATAATACTTACCTCCTCACCCCTCATACAACCCCCCAAAAGAACAGCCTAACAATAATTAATTGTTCTTGGCATTTTGTACAACCACACATTTTATAAGGATATTTGCGGACAGTGCATTATCGCAGCAAAGCAGGTTCAAGGTTAGTCGTGCTGGACTAACTTCCCCAAACCCTGGCCAGCAGACCTGCGCCGTGCTCTCGCTGTGCTCCTAATCAGTTGACGAGATGCCGTCTGACTGCTTTTCTTTTTTTGGGAGACGCTGTAAGTTATGTAAAGTGGTTCTCGCGTACAAGTGCTTGTTGTTCTTCAGGAATCCGATCACGAGCTGAGGACGAGAGCCTTGGCAGCTTCGACTGAAATTTTCCAGGATCAGCAGTGTAGCTGAAATGACCTTCAGTGCATTTCTGTTAGTAAAAGCTGCTGAAATCAACCCTGTGTGACAGCGTGTGTACCTGTACAACATGAGCTGAGACAGTCATGGAGAAGACTGACATCATGACATATAAACAAGAGCCAACATCTTTTAACACTTTATCTGCACCTCTGCAAGTCCCCCCACCCCCATGGGGCAGAATGGCGTTCAAGGAATTAGCAACAATGTGTCGAGGGTGCGGCTCTCCGGAGTGTGAAATTAACTACCGCCCTTAAAGTCAGAGAACTTCCATCTCCCTCATGTCATGGTCCCTGTAGGTTACCTGCACCATCAGATCCATTTAGGCCAAACCCAAAGCCAACAGTCCACCTCCCTCAAGCCCTGGCTTAGTTATCTGGAAACAGTTCTTCTCTTGAGAAGCTTTTACTCCAGTAATACATTGGTCCACAGAGACACACGATCCTCAGCGAGTCCAACAGCACGGCCAAATCCGCAGATTCACAGTCACGTTCCGCTCTTCACATTTAACGGTCTGGCCATGCTGGTATCTTCAACTCAGGGTCAGAGAGCAGCCTCAGCCCAGCATGAAGCCAGGGCTCTGCTGGGAGCTGCTCTCAGTGCTTTGTCTGGACTGAAGCCCATCTCTGAACAGCCACATCCCCAGATTTTTAAAACATTCATCTACAGGAAACTAGCTGCAAGTGAGACAGGCATTGAAGGTAATATAGTGTCAGAGGAGGGGGCATATAAGTGTAGTTATACTCAGAAGACATTAGCAAAGAAACATTTTCATCAAGGAATTAAATACACCTCTTATTTTAGACACAGGACATCTTGGTCTAAAACGATACTGTTGTTCATCACTCATAGTAATTAGATATAAATAGTCCTGCAAACTAAACCACTTCTGACTTGACATATTACACACTTGTATGCCCTGCTTGTTTCTGTAATGTGGGCAGAGAATTCACTGTCCCATTTAATAAATAATAATGATAACAAAATTATTAAGTCACAGCACATACAAAATATTAATGACTCAGAAAAGCTGAATGCTGCAAATTTTTGAAACCTGGAGTTTTTCTGGAGGATCTCCCTGATCCCAACTGCTTGCTAGAAACATCCTGTCTACAGGCTTATTGGTGTTTTTCTTCTTTGAATGGGATGTCTGCGGCATCTCCTCTTTCCTCTGGAGACCCACACCAGGGCGGTGGTTCTGAAATGACAATGCACTGATAGATGTTCTGATGAGCTGGTCGGTAGGGCTGTGCTTGAAGACTCCAGAAATGACTGAATGACACTGTACCAGCAGAGGCACGATCAGGTGAGAGGGACCTTCTGTAGGTTTGGCCCACTGGAAGCAGAATGAAGAGCGATGGAGATGAGTGACTATGGATTTGTGGGTCAGCCCTGGATCCACAAGACAAACAACAGGAGGCCGACAGAGGAAAGTGAATAGCCAGCGTGCGTTCCTGGTGCAGAGCTGCCTGTTTTCCACGCGGCTTCAAAGATGTGATGTTTGCTCTTGTCTGAATGGAGCGCTTTCGCATCCTCGAGAGCATAATAAGCTGCCATAGTGAAACTGACATCTCCAGATGTGAGGAGGTCGAAGACGCAGGAATGGAAGTAGAGATCTTCCACAGGGAGGCGCTCCTTGCACGTGGCTGTGGCTGACGTGTAGGTGAAGCCCGTTTTGCTGGTGGGGGCGTGGCCATCGACAGCCTGGACCGTGGAGGCGCCGAAGCCGATGCGCTGGCTGAGCGGGCATCCGTCCCGGCAGAGGTACAGGTCCTGCTCGTCCCTCTCCTCCAGTGAGTTCACCACCTCCTCCGGCATCCGCACGGCGAATGTCAGGTAGCGGCCCACCTGTCGGACCACAATGGTGGTGCCGATGTACCGGGCCTGGATCTCCACGTGTTGACCCGGAACTTTCTCCAGAATGGCCAATGCGCTGGCCCCATGCTGGTCACCTCCGTTCTTGGAGCCGTCTGCAAACGCCGCTGGAAGCTCGTCCGTCTCAGCGTGGTACATCTTCTGGTCTATACATTCCTGGAAGTTCTTGAATATGATGGTTAGCTGTTTGAAGAGAGAAGTGTAACTATTAGTATACATGTTTGTTTGAATGATTTAAGTGAATTTATTTGAAATAAAACATCTTTCTTCAAGGACCTCAATGGGCATGTCTCTGCCTTGGTCCCCACAGACATTTAAAATCTTTCTTTGTTCTCTCTATTCATTCATGTCTCTATAGACCATAATCGCAGGCATCGTTACTCAAAATCTAATGGGAAGTGACAGGAAAAATGGAGCCGTGTTGCAAAGAGCAATAGCAGACTAGGCAAACAGGACCAGTATCTGTGACTGGTATCGATGGACTGATCATGTGCTCAGTTCTTATTAAACCTGGAGCCGTCCGTTGGCCCCATCAGACCCTCCTAATGAAAGGGTTTGTCCCCTGCAGTGCCCACAGTAATGGTTACAGACAGAGAGTAGTGGAGAGCCCAGTTCCTCTTTCACTGAAAGACTGACCACAGACCTCTTCTGGAGGTCCCTGAAACATGGAAGCTCATGATTCATCTTTATAAATGTACATTAGGAGTGAAAACGCTCAGTGAGTGGGGTTGGGTGATTTAAGTGAGTGGGACTTGGTTATTTCAGTGAGTAGGATTAGGTCATTTCAGTGAGCGGGATTAGGTCATTTCAGTGAGCGGGATTAGGTCATTTCAGTGAGTGGGATTAGGTGACTTCAGTGTGCAGCATCTGACAGCAATACCTCCTCACCTTACTGGTGGCCGTAGCAACAGCCCCAGGCAGAACTGGTGTGTTGGTCACCTGGACAGAGAGGTACTTGTTGTGGATGAGAGGCCACGCCCCCTCCACCCTGCAGGTGTGGAAGTCATCGCTGAAGGTGCGTAGGTGCGGGTCCCCGAAGAAGCCGCAATGCGTGTAGTTCGGTGGCGCGCCGTGGAGCAGGAGGCTACGCTCGTAGTGACACACCTCTGGGCCGTCCGAGCGTTCCTGGCTGTCAGGGGATGGCAAAGGGGGCGGGGCCGGGGTGCGGGCACGGGAAGGAGGCATGGCTGCCTCTCTGGAGCAGTTGTGCTGTCCCATCAGGTCCTCGACGCCGTGCTGCGCGGAGTGGTAAGTCAGGTCACCGCGGCAGGCACGTGCCGTGCGCCGCACACATGCGTCATATGCCCTCAGCGCCGCGCAGAACTCCCCGGGCCCTGAGCTGGCAGCTGAGGCCCAGAACTCCGAGTTGCACCTCAGGATCTTACACTGCAGGCTCACTGTGGAGGGAAACATACGTGAAGGGAGGAAACTACAGATCTGCTCGGGGATGAGGCCTGCACAGGGGAACGGGAAATGAGAAAGAGGAGGAACAGCTATAACCCAACAAGAGAAGTAATAATGAGTGTATGCTTGTGTGCTTATATATACTATCAGAAAAAGGGGACAGTCCTGGTACAGTTTTGTTCCCCAAGGTACAAACAGCATTAATGTACCTCCAATGGTACAAAACTGTTCCTCACAGTCCATTTACCTACAGTCAGGGAACAATTGGCAGACCCTTAAGGGTACAGCCTCAGTGACAAGTAATTGTATCCTCAAAGGTACAAATTGGTACTTTTTTCCATCTGCCTTCATTTTAAGAATAGAGGCAGTGGCATTTTTCATTTAAAGCACAAAGACAGCAATAGATTAGTCCAGGATAAACAGATTAAGTCAAGTACAGAGTTTCATTGTACATATGACAATAAAGACATCGCTTATTTTCAGGCAGGCACGTGGCAGACAGACCCTGACAGCCTCCTTAAAGACCTACACTCCCATTCCCCTTTACTTTCCTAATCAGTATAACCAGAGACATTCTAGCAATGCTTCCCTATGCTGTTAACCAAAGTGGACAGAAGATATTAATCTGGCCACTACAGTTTGTAGCTAACAGCGGAGTCAATTCGGTTAAAAACCCAATTAACAGCAGAAATTTCCCAGCGCACTGATAAAATGCATTTAAATCAATAACATTTTCTGCTGATACGAAGAAGCCCATCTTTTTAACACATTATCATGCTGTAATAAATCCTCACGGTATTACCCACAGTGCTCTGCAGCATGTTGCGCCATTAATTTGGGGAGAAGCCCCCTGACAGGCTGGGCTGCACTGTTTAAGCCAACAGCCGAAATCTCCATCTGTAACTCAAGGCTGACTGGAGGTGTAATAAGAGCCTGACTTTAAATAACAGAGGAATTCATCACCTCTGTTGTACCATTGGGTGTTTTCGCTTCGTATCGACACAGATCCTTTGAACTCAGTTTTTAGCTCTAACTTGATCTGAAAGGAGGTAACGCGTGTTGCGAACCCATTATCAGCATCTCCACCGCAATTTCTTCAGAGGTTTAGAAAAGCACCGTATAAATCTGTTGTTGTAATAATAATAATAATAATAATAATAATAAAAGATTACATCAAGCTGACCTTTACATTTGCTGGTACCACTAACGGTACAAACAGAAAATCATTCATAAATGTAATCTTTGTTACAGCAGGATGGTCTGCTGAAATCTGCCAAGGTTTCCTAAACAAGCTGCCTTCAGCACAATGTCACGGCTGGCCTTAAAGATAAAAAAAAAATCAATACAACGTTATTTTACAACGTTACGTTTTTCACAATTATAACTCTTCTGGATGCCATGTTCAGTTTACGTGCATTAGAAGCATCATTATTATTTTAAGCCGTTGTTAAACACAAACCTGTTAAACGTAAATAATTTCCCACAGAAATCTCCGCCAGTCCTCCCATCCGTGACTAAGTAAAGTCAGAGAGATAATGCAGATTCGCGGAGAAGACAGCAGACGCTTAAAATTGGTATATATTGTACTTGAATTTTCCTTTGAAGAAATCCATTAATCATTAAGGAAATGAAAACCTTTGCCTTACCTGAAGGGCAGATGTAAATGAGCAGTACGGTGAACTGGGAGACTGCCCGCAGTGAAGGTCTTGCTCCTTTCCCCATAACCATCCATCCAGCTCGGGGTGGCCCTGGTTTTCTCTCTCTGATTAGATCAACGAAATCCGCTGTGTTATTTCCACTGCAAAAATCACGGAGGCTTTAAAGCACCTGCATGAGTGCATTTTCTTCCAGTACCAGCACCTAACCTTGTGTTTGTGTATGAAGCTCTCCTTCTCAGATGAGGGTGAGGGAGTTCAACTTTCGGAGAAAAAAAAACATTGCGAAACGTCCCTTACCGGGGCTGTTTGGGAGGCACAGCCCACAATCCTCCGGTGGGAATCCCAGCCTTTACCCTCCACCGCACCCCACCCGGTCAGGTTTCACGTTTCATCCCTACTTTGCGCATGGAAAGTGCATTTTCAATATTACACCCCACGTCAGATATATAGACGCGTTTTTAAACCGTAAAATATGTATGTTTTGACTGTTTCATCTGAGGGGCACTTGCTTAAAAATAGCCTACAGAGTCTTCACAGCACTTTCTTTTACCAGTGCAAACGTCCACGTTTCATACTTTTACAGACTAGAGATCTCGCCACGGCTCACTTTGCCAAGATTTCAGCCAACTTATTATACAGACCTTCTGTTATACCGGTTCATATGGATTGCCCAGGGGGGTAACTAAATAAGTAACAGGTTATTAAAATGCACCTTTCCCCATCTCAAATTACACAGGACATACCTTCACTATTAACTTTACTGTTTACTGTTATACTTTTATGAAGCATGTCTTCATATGGCAGAAATATTACAAATAGTTTTAAGCCAGAGAAACAATGTCTTATGAATCCGCATAGATATTTGGCAGAATATTTCACGAGTTTTCTGGTTGCAGTACAAAATAAATAATATGCTACATTATATATATAATATATATCTATATCTCTGGCAACAAACGTTGTTTTTAAGACTACGGGTTTTGCATTCTTAAAGCAACGCATTTTTTTTACACCTGACAGTACCAGAAGCCTATAGCATAAAACGATATGACAGCTGCTAGATCCATGAACTTGAGTCCTGTTTCATGCCATGGATAAATAATTTGTCTTGCCAAGATCACAACATAATCCAGGCTCACTGTAACAATGCCCACACTCTATAAACGACCAAACCATTAGGCCTACTCCTGAGATACAGCACCAGGTACCATTCAGGGCTTTCTCGGTTCACTTCCAATGATGCACCGAAGCACAAGTAGCATGCGAAAAAATATTCAGAACAGCAATAGCATATCTGTAGCATAATCGAATGCCCTTATGTTTAATTTCTCCTATGTCACTGGTACCGTACAAGCGGACACGGTAAGACACCCCCATATTAAACGCTGAGTAATATAATAATTGTAGTAACTCTCCGACAGGCGGCGCTTTTATGTCCACTGTTATGAATATACGTACCTGGAAATCACGACAAACGCACGTGATAGACATACAGGTTACTCCGCACGTTGGGTAATTCTTAAGGATCGATTATAACTCCCGGGAATTAACGTATAATTACAGAAACAGGGACTTATTTTCTAGGCTGCACATGAACTGCGAAATTCGCATTATTAATGCGTATATTTCACTGGCACGGTTAATTACCTCCACCACTTTTGCAATTAGCAAAACTGAAAATAAGCCCAGAGTTGTAATATGAAATAGCCTAAATGAAGATTCGTCAGAAGTAGCCGAAGTGAGAGTAGTCACCCGACATTGTTGAATAAAACTGTTTCACTTAAATTCCCTGAAATAAATCCTTACATTTTATACCAGCCCGGGTCTCTTAAAACCCAATAAACACCAAGCATTCCAATTCCAGACCTACGCTTTGGGGATTTTCCATATTAAAATTCGCAAAAGCGCAATCAAAGCAATTCATTTAATCTTTAATAATGTCTTCTGTTTATCTGCGTGCTCAGTTGGATGTGTTCATTTGCATTCACTTAATCTAATACGCCATGCAACTAATTATCATTTTACAACAAAAGCAGGTTCCCGGTTGGGTTACTGGATTTTCAGTACACTGCGAGAAGAACGAATGTACAGCCGCATTTCCCCCAGTAATAAAATGAGTAAATTACATCAGTTACTTCCATATGAAAATACTGTTAATGTTTAATGTTGAGTAGGCTAGCATTGTGAGGAACCTGGAGCAATGTCATCTAATGACTCACGATCTTACCTTTGCGGATGCATGGATCTCTCCAGCCCAGATCCCAAGCTATCTCGGCTGCGTACCCGGGGGGAGCCTATGGGCGGCACAAACCCCAATTCCAGTGAAATCCAGGCGAATGCTGCCTGTATATGTGCGCCGCACACAAACCGTACTTCGTATGGTTCATCCGAGCGGGAGAAGGCAGTCTCCCTTGCATGCTTGCCCCAAGTGCTAGACAGACACCGTGCAACGAAAGTAATTTCTCACGACGTCTACCGACGGTACTTGTGCTGGAGGTCCTGTCATCTCTGATTTGAAACACACCAGCACTATTGCCTCAGATTCTGTTTTACATGCTATGTTAGACATTCGCAGATCGCCGAGTGTTTTACTGTGACACTTTAAAAAAACGAGATGTAAAGGAGTACATGTGTTGTATTTGTATCTGTACAAACTATTATTGTTTCTAGTTATTATCAAACTGCTGCCGCTTTGTCTTTCCCAGTGAGGATGTTGAGAAGCGGTTCAGCGCCGAAGGCAAGACAAACCGCAGTGCGCGTCGCTCCCGGGACAGCAGCGCAGCTCGCAGCCACCAAGCCCCGATGAATAACTCTGACAGTACTAAGAGCCATTCAGCTCCATTAGATCATTAGCAAGATGGGAAATATATTTGCCCCTTCTTGCAATTTGGATTAAACCGCGATGTTTTTTGAGGGGACACCGTAGAAAGGAGTAAGTTTCCTGAATTTCCCTCTGGTTATTAGTAAAGTAACTAATCTCTCTAACCCTATGCAGTACATGCAACCAATTAAGCTATAAATGGCCCGTACCAGGTAAACGCAGTTCTTTAGCTCAAATGATGGCATTATTTGTTTTTTAAATTAAAAAAGTATATATTCATAAAACCGGGATGCTTGTCAATGTTTGCACTTCTTGTGAAGAAAGCTTTGTGTTGTAGGCCAGTATTACAAACTAGCCTAATAAATTGGTGCGGTGAAACTTAAATTGCATGCATGAATGGGGTGCGTTTGAAGGAGCCATGCAAAACCAAGCAGCAATACCCACCTGAACCCAAGACGGTTAACCTCACGGACGTATGTTTTTGTGGAGGAACCCCGCGCAGGATATAACAGGATTCCTATACGGAACCCCAGTTTAATTTAAATATTCATGTTTCACAAAGGCCAATTCATGACACAAACTTATTCAAGTGAGAACCCGCAAGCAAAGCTGACAGGTCTGGTAACGCGATGTTCCCTCAAGCCTTTCCTCATTTACAAACCTCAGTTCATTGCTTATAGTGCCGCTTCGCTGGCTTGCGGCGCGTTTTGCTGGAAATCGCTACAAGTAAACGGTACCGCAGCGCCGTACTTATTTTCTGCTCTGTGTCGACTTTAAACGCTCCCTTATAATTAAAAAACATAAAATAACTAGGTAGCCTGTGTGATTTGTTACATATTTAGTCTATCTGGAGACCCGTAAATTCCGTCTTATGAGGGAACGCCAATTATGCACGGATTCAATTAATGAAGGCATTTGAATTTCATTTTGAATGGATTCGAAAATCACACAGCAGCAACATTGTTAAATAAACAGAAGAAAGCTTAAATTTGAATTACTCAGGCTTCAAGTATACACACTTATCAACAGATATGTAGCATATACATGCCGTATCTTTTCTTCTTATTATTAAATTCTTATAATTTTTTCATCTAGGTGTTCGACAGTTTTCTTTCTCCCTTGATTACACAGTGTCACTGTCTTTTCAGTCAAATTAATCCAGATTTTCCCAAAGTGTCATCCTGCTTAGTCTTGGTAGTGCAACCAGTAATGAAACCATGAAATTAACATTCACTTAAAGACACAAAGACTATGGGCCCATACTGCGACTCATAAAACAGTGCAATTTCATTCAGAGCAACGCTGCAGATTACAGTGCAGTCCAGTTTATTGGAAAGTGCATCAGTCACACTGCATTTATCATTCTTGTTGGGTATAATTGTGTGGAGAGCAGTTGTAATCCCTGCTCTGAAGAACTGGCATCAACAGTCATTTCCTACATGAATAAACACAAAACAAATATTCTGAACATCTACAGGAAGATCAGACTGTCAGTGAAATTGACTTTTGACTGAATACTTGATGTATGTGTTTGTATGCCGTCGGTAAGAAGCACCGAAAAAGCAGAATTCTGTATTTCAATTATGCAAAATCATCACACCTTTGCGACCATTAAGGAGTTTTTACTACATTATTAGTACGTTGTTGCTCTTCTTTAAAAACCCATTAAAAATTGTATTGACTACCAGCTCTTTTCGGACAAGCGCAGCAGAACAGATTTCACAGCACATTAGGAGAATTGATGAAGTACACTAGTGATTTTAATTTCAATGCCCGGTACAATAAAGGTGCAGATTCATCTTGTGTCTCACAGTTTATACGGACTGTCTATACAGATAGCAAGTTCATGAATAATACATGACGCAATCTTTAAAGCAAGGACTTCCTAATTACTACCTGCTTACACAGATAAAGGCATTTCGAGTAATGGGGGTATTGGATTTAAATCATGAACAATTAGGATCAAGTTTAATTGATTTAGAAGCGGGATGGTAGATGATGTTCTGTGACAGTCCTGTAGTTCTGCGCTGTGTTGTCACCAACCACATCAGATTGTCCTCTGTCCCTCTTTGCCTTGTCCCTTTGCTGAAGGACAGTGGATGGAGACTGCATGGCTCCATGGGTCTATTCAGAGGCAGGGACCCCTGTGGCCGTGTCACACACGGTGACGGGAGGCTGCCCGTAGCTAAACGCACAGAACTCCATCTCACTATTTTCCTACACGTTCATACAACTTATTGTATATAACGCTGAATCATTCACACAGTACATCTATCTGCACCAACTGGTGATGAATCGAGGACAGAGCAGAGGTCTTATTTAATTAAAAGAACTATTTCATTAAGTGGTCGTTCCAGGATATGATAGCAGCCTTTACCCATTTGAGCTCTAATTTCTCATAAGACAAACAAAATATTGGACCATATAGTGACTATTAATCATTTTAACCATTTCATAGAATGCATCACAATACTGTTAACAGGTAATTACGTGCCATGGTTAAGGTTATATAAACACAATACTGTATATAACTGTGCAAGTCTAAAAACATTAATAAGAATACTGCAGAGCCAAAACAGCCTTCGGGGTAATAACTGTCAAGGAGTATATTATAATGAGACAGAAGGGATTACAGTGGAAAATAAACAAATAAACCGAAAGCATTGTTTCCATAGTAACATCCTCTTCATCACCTTTACAAGTGTTTAGTCTGTAAAGTTTGACCATCTGTGTTATGGACATTTTTAATTATAGCCAGAATGTGCTTTCTCAATAATTGATAATGCTGGTAAATAGCAAAACATCACATTCACTTAGAATCTGGGACGGAGGGCTGTCAATAGCCGTTTATGATACAACAGAAAAAACAGTATTCAGCCTTATGTTCGAAGTTGCTACTTGAAGTCATTGTTACAAAGGTGGCTGGTAGTTTTGGTCTGTGCCCATAAGGGATTTGCAGAGGAACCACTCAGGGATGCAGTGAAGGGTTTCCTCACTGCCGGGCCAACAGAGGTAAGCAGCCTCACACCTGTGTGGTTCACAGTCCTAAGTTTCCTTCTTAGACCATGTTGTTTTTCAAAATGAATTGAAAGTGGAATTTACCATAGCATTTTACGTCATTAATATGAAGCCGCTCCATGTTCAGTTCAATACTGATCATTAGTGGCTCTAAGGTGACACCTATTACATCGCTGTGTTTTGTATCTTATCATTTAAACGGCTGAGCGATTAACCAGCATGTCATAGCACAAACCTGGCTGGTCGATAAGTTCACTCATTGCTTCTGGCCAGTTCAGACCATGATCATGTGAGTCCTGGAGTAAATATCTCATTAAATAGCATGAGATGGGAGAGGGGCTGGAATGAGTCGGCTCTGCACGCTGAACATCTGACAAGCTGGAAATTACTACGCCAAAGAATTTCAAATATTCCCCTATCTATAATCTCCGGCGAAGATGACAAGAGGTGTATTCATGTTATTAAAGATAAAAGCCCTTTTCAATGGCCTCTAAGGTAGATGGCAAGGTATAAAACACTGGTCCAGCACACTGGTGTACCAGCACTTTAACTACTGTGACGGAGACACGAGACGCTGCTTGTCAGGACTGGCCCCGTTTACCCAGCAGGTGTCACTGGCCATCCCATCTCCCACTGTTTTCCAGTTCTGTTCCTAGCGTGATCCCCTGCTCCATGGCTCGCTGTGTGACTGAATGAGCTTACTTGGGCAGTTGCTAACTAAGCATCTATCATGGATGGATATTTTTGTACCCTAGATCTTGTTTTATATACCTATATTCTATACCTATACATTCTTCTTCTGATTTATTCCGGCTTGTGGTCTGGTTTTGTAAGTCTTGTAATCCTGGTATCTCCTAGTGTTTAAACCCTTAGAATTTGTTAATGATCCTCACCGGTGTCTTGTTGTTCCCAGCCCCAGTGGTTAGTTTATTGTTGTGATCTGCACCTGCCCCTCATATAGCCCTTGTTATCTATGCATTTAAGTGCTGGCCCTACTATGCTACCCAGCGGTCAATGTGTGTGTTGATGTGTGCTTCCTGCTTGGTTCCTGTGTATCTTTCTTGCACGTTTTTCTCCTGAATGTGTCTAACGTTAGTTGTCCCTTATCTTGGTTAAATCCTGTTTAGTTCTAGTTTCATCTCCTACGTTTGTCAGACCTCCTTGTGGTTCCTTTTTGTTTCTGTTTTTTTGAGAGCAGCTTCCAATAAAATCCCTTTTTTGTATGCCGCAATATGGATCACCTGTCACTCCGCCATGCCCCGCCGTAACAGTGCTGAGCTCTCTGTGAACGAGGATAAGGGCTGCTGACTGCATTTTATGCAGTAACATGCCGTCCTAGAGCTGAGAGGAGCTCATGGCGGCGTCCTCCCCATCCGGGTGTTTTGGCAGCATGGCAGACAGAGGCAAAGCAATTCTCCAGCATCCTAATGTTTCACGCATGTGACCCAGGGTTGATGACCCCAAACGTAGGCCAATTTCCTCAGAGCATTTAAATTTTCAGTTTATTCAAAGTTGTTCTAAAAAATGTTTTTATGACATATGCATGATGTAATTCAGGATAAATACCTGGTTTACTGGTGCTGGAGTCTCCTGGGACATAGACCAGAAACCTTCTGGTTAGGAATCTGTGCCGCCTAGTATATTACCCATCATGCATTTCTCCCAGCTTATACTAATACTAAATAAACTTAACCACTTACCTGAATTCTGTAAAAATTTTACTTAACTCAAACCAGTTAAACAGAGACAATCTCCCTGGGGAGATTCTCCACTGCATTAAAAAAAAAATTGACTTGTTGGTGAAAATGAAAGATTTTTCCACTCAGACATCGACAAACTGGTCAGCGCCTGTAGCTCTAAGTACAGCTGCAGAGCGTTTGGATGCTCTGTAATGAGTATTAGGAATATCCCGAAATGGACCCACAGATTAAAAATATATTTGCAAACAGTCTGTAAAACGTGATCATTCTTCCAGTATTTTGCTGACGGTATTAAAGACTTTTTCAGCATTTCCATCCAGTGTTGATGACCACCTTGTAATCAGATGAATCAAACTGCCGATACAAGCAGCATTTCTTACTGCACACAAGAGTGGGTCCTTACCCCATAGACACTGCCACCTTTTCACCTTTACACTTGTCAGGTGTCCTTTCTCACAGTGTCATTCTGCGTGTACCAAGACAAATGAATTCTAATTCTCTCAAGAAATGAATTCCTAGAAATTTAACAATGACCATAAAAGGGGATTTCCATTTCAGTATACAGTTTACACCTATTAAGTAACAAGATACAGTAGTATTTCCTGATCCGGTCCTCTGGGACTCAAAGGCAGTCTACGTTTTTGCTCCCTCCCGGCTGGGAGGGAGCAAAAATGTGGACTGCCTGACAGGGAGCTTGGAGGGAGCAAAAACATGGACCGTCTGTGGACCGGATCAGGAAACACTGACATACAGTAATCCATGACAGCCACTGAGGGAAAGGTGCATCTCTTCTAGATTAATGTTGATGGCATTCTCCAGCAGCCTGGTTACTGTCTAATAAAGCTACCGCATCACCGGCAGCCACAGCAGGCCCATTAATGATGTCTACATCACTTAAATATGTGGAGATGCTTCATTACTGCAGAACAAGGGCAAACTGTGATCCTTCCCCGGTGCTGGATGTGGCTTAGCCAGGATCAGGCCAGGACCCGGTCACATGACCTGGGTTGCATGTGCAGGGGAGTGGCGACACGCTGCCGTGACTCCATGGCCATCGTCCGGTCAGCCACCATGGACCCGGACGTGGGCCCGTAAACCCTGGCTTATCGCAGGCCTCCAGTCCATGGCCGGCCGACCGAGGTTACCCAGAGCAGGTGTGGCTCGTAGAGAATCCATTTTAATGAGCGCCTCACTGACACCCGACACCGCAGGTGAAGCGGGAGCGGCAACCAGCAGCCCGCCTGGTCCTTGGCTCACTCTTTCTGAGACATGCTTTATTGCAAAGGGCCTTTGTTACAGCTTTAGGATCAATACACGAGCCTCGAAACCAAAAGCGAACCAAAAAATAAAACCTGACCATGAAATAATACTGCTGAGTTTGAATTAGTTGTGTATTAATTAAGACTGTGTGTGTCCTGCATTGATACTTACTTCTAATAGGCTAGGGACCAAATGGCTGAGGTTGGCAATATAGTGTGAGCAGTGAGGTTCATGTGGGGTTTGGATGTCCTCTAGAGCAGGAGTATTTTAATGTACCAGCTTCCCCAGGCTGAAGCCCAGGGGCCTCCATGAAAAAAGGGACCTCAAATTTTATCGTCAGCCCCCCATCAATGGCTACACCATTGTAGGAAATAGCAAAGGGGCCCTTGCCCAGGTGAATGTGGCTCTGCCTGTCAGTGCTGTGTATTTAGGATTGTCTGTAATACGCTGCCTCCTATAGTCACGGCGCACGGTGAACTCCCTGTAAACCCGGAGCATATCGGATGAGTATTGGTGCCAAAGGAGGCTGGAGTGTTCAGCGTGCGATGGGAGCCCCCGGGGGGCCTCCACCCATGAGAGTGGCACCGCTGTTGGCTCATGCTGAGACATGCTCCCGCTCGCGTTCCCGCCGCAGACAGGAGAGGCGATGAGTAAAATCAACGGCTCCAGATAATCCGGTAAGTGTTTCCTTTTCTGTTCAGCCGTCCACGTTCCATGGCTTCCTGTGCCGACTTGCCTGTCTTTGCTGAAGTACATCACTGGTTTCCCAGAGCTGTTCGGGTTCTTGAATTTTTTTATTTTGCACCCACACGACAAGTCATGGTCCGCTTTCAGCGCAGCCAGAATCCTTGACAGCGATGTCCCTTCACAGGCCAGCCGCATCTACGCAAGGTGGGAACCACAAACACACAATGCGTCGCTGCTTCTCCCACACGCTTGTAGGTCTCAAGACTTGCCTTCTTCATCTTTACTGGTGATCTTAGTTCCCAAGAGCTGCATCCCTGTACGATTTCAATGTAGATGTTAGCTGATGCCTCCTCTATACCCGAGATCCCAAGTGAGCAGTACCTTCATGAAACCAAGTAGGGCAGGAGAGCTGAGTGTCTCCATACACACGCTCAGAGCATTCCAGCGCCAAGCCCATATCCAGCGCCAAGCTCTTCATCTTCTCGTTATTTCATTAATGAGACATTAGAGCTTTCCTTGGCTTAATCTCTGAACTTGTTTGTGCAACAAAATGCAAATAAGCTTCAAGCTAAAATGCAACACCCTAAAATAGTGTCATGGTGAAGAAAGAGCTGAGTCAAAAGGCAAAGCTCCCGATTTACCAGTCGATCTACGTTCCTACCCTCACCT
>JAODKC010000009.1:4374702-4384768 GCA_026777985.1 Mormyrops attenuatus
GGTGTGTTTTTTTTTTTTTTTTTTTTTGTTTGGTGGTGGTGTTCGCCGGGTGTGTGGTGTCTCTTGGGCCTGGGGGCGGCGCGTGGCCGCGCGCGCGCCCCGCCGCGCGGCGGCCCCCCCCCCCCCCCCCCCCACCCGGAACAACTTTTCAGAGGCCGGGCCATGTCTTTGAGTGGCCTGGTGTATAACCAGCCCTGAGCCAGGCGCTGCTCAATGTTGATATGGGGCCACGTTACCACATTTGAAGTGACCATTTAACTTGATGGACAACACCTGGATAAAAAATTTAAATCATCACAGGAGAAAATTAGACAGTGTTTTAACTATAAGAAGTTTATTTATTGCTGCCCTGTGATACCATTCAGCAAACATTTGATATCTGAGACGATTTGTGAGAAACATGAGTACGGAATAGAGAGAACCGACTCACCAAAGGAGTTTCGAACAGGATGAGCCAGTAGACTATTTTAGCTCCCCATAGCAACAACATAACAGAAACAACAAAGTATGAGGGAGTCGTGGTCAGCATCTGTAATACAATATGATATCATCACAGCTGGCGTGTTGAGTCAGGGAAGGTAGAACTAGGACGAGCCAGAGATGGGGCACTGGGGTGCCCAGGAAGATCAGGTTTAAGCCGATAGCCCCTCGATGCCGCTGCTTAGCTGGGAGACACTGACTCTCCCTGTGTGTTTACAGCTATGTTGGCCTCAGGTGATCATGTTGTGTTCTGATGCCATGGCTTGGCAGGGAGGGAAAGACCCATCAAGCGAAAAAAGCCAACATCACTCATCAAACTGCTTCTCATGGCACGACAGCCCCACCCCGCTCCTCATGTCAGGGTACTTGAGCTTCTGAAAAGCCTATCGATGTTAACTGTGAAATACCTGCATGACTCCCTCATGTCACCCTGGCAAGGGATGGTGGGGCTGAGGAAGGGGATTTCATCTCACAGAAAACCAGGTGATTCTTTAAAGTCAAATTACTGGTCTGTCATTTCTAGTTTGTGTCCGTTTAGTCTGGTCCAGAGTCAGTCCCAAACAAACACAGGCTGCACTGTAGACTGCTATACACACATACATGGGCAGGTAGGCAAAGTCATTCCCATACTCAGTGGCGCTGTCAGGAAGATGTACACGTACTGGCTAGTCTGCTGGTATCATCTGGAGGAGGTACAAAGCAGGACTGAATAAGAAATCAATCACTGAGGCATCAAGTATAGTCAACAGAGCCGAGATGAATCACTACCTGCTCATGATTCTCCATGCATTTGCATAATGATTACACAAATATATTGCATGTTAATGATCTAGCAAACAAAAACATTTATCAAGCCTTTTGTCCACAAATGATACAAACATCTGATACTTATATGTCTTATAAATAAAGCATCATCCCGCGCACCTAGAGGGACGGACCCTGCAGGTCATTAGGGCAACAATTTGTGACATGTGTGTACCGGCGCCCTCTTCAGGTAAATCAGATTCAGCTGACAAGCAAAGACATTAAAGCAGCTCAACACATGGAGGGCAGGATAAGTCAACAAGTCAGTGCCCCAAATTTACACTTTGGGCCAAAGCTTGCATGACCAGTTTGGTAATTACTAATCTAATAAGCTGACAGGGACACAGCTACCAGCGCTCTCCTCAGGGAGATCAGCGATGCTCGCCTTATGTCTTCCTGTTCCTCTGATTACTGCAGAGACATGCTACCTTTTAAATGAGATCATTAATAACACCCATGGAGAAACCCTCAAAAAAGTGGCGTTCCTCAGGATGCCGGAATGGCCCGTTCGTTTGGTCTGATGCCTGGGGCGGTGAAACTAGCCTAACCCTAACCCTAAACCTAACCCTAAACCTAACCCTAACCCTACAGTACATAAACAAACACAGTGCTGTTCTGAGTCATTCTAAACGCTGCAAAACAAGCCAGACAGAAGTCACACACGCTTGTGCGCAGAGTAATTTGCATTAGCCTGAAATTTTTATAGATCAAAGGAGGCGAAGCCACTGAAGGCCTTATGCATAAGGTGACCTGACCATTAAAGGTAACGTGACGAAGGTAATGTGACTGCTGAAGGTGACTGGATCATAAAAGGCAATGTGACTGCTGACAGAGATGTAACCGTTATAGGTAAGACTTTTATTAAGTGTGAAAAACAGCAAGGTACAGCCCTCTGACAGGGATCAGCTGCCGGATTCAAGACTGTAGGCCAGGTCATTGTCACGCACCCGGGCTCAGGGCTGCAGCGAGGGCAGGACAGACAGCTCTGTGCTTGGCCATGCATGCTAGCGTCAGGGCCCGGGCATGACCTGGGTCAGGGTTTACCAAGGAGCAAGAATGGGGTGCAAGCACACAGAGCGTAACCACCTGCCGAAATAATCCCGCAAGTGTGTCTGGGTGTGCATGTGTGTTTTTCAGCGCGGGAAAGGCCTTGTTTTCAATCAGCAAACCAAAGCTGTTTCCAAATCCCTCCACCACGTGAGAAGTCTCACTCCAGACGTTTCTCATGTGTGGATCCCTGATGGTGAAACGAGCTGCCAAACCACATCCGATCATCAGATTCCCTCTCCAACTTCAAGAAATGCCTCAAGACCCATGTGTTCCAGGATCACCTCTAGTCGCCTGATGCCTCTTTACGTTCCCTGAATTCTCTTAATGTTGCACTTTCTCCTTACTTTTCTCGTCTCCTTATTAGATTCTTGATTTGTTTGGACAATATTCTGTAGCTACTATATGTCTTGATCCGATACTGCTTACGCTTCGACCTGGGCGTTCAATGGAAGCTCAGCCTAGCTGCACTTATGCCTAGTCGGCTCCTTGCCAGCATGTATGTCTGTAATGTATTATTTTCCTCACTTGTATGTCGCTTTGGACAGAAGTATCTGCTACAGTAAATGAATGTAAAATGTAGTGTAAATGCACAAGTCTTTCTTTCAGCTCCACCTGCCTATAAAATGAAAAAGGCAGATCTTCTGGTTGGATGCGGTCAACAATACTGACACGGCAATTAAAAAATCCCTAGGAAGACAGGAATGCAAATAAATGTAATTCACATAGCTGGACACGGCAACTTTAGCGGTGTCAATGGGTCTCAGATGCTGCGGCTGATCAGAAGGACAGAGAGCGGGCGAGAGGAGAATCGTAGTGGCACATGTGTTCAGCAGCATTCAGCGAGGCTACATCCTGACGTGGTGGAGTGAGGGGCACAGCGAGGATGTAACGCAGCCTGCTGCTCCCCACCCCAACCCCCTCCAATCCCCACTTACCAGTCTCCTTCTCCACATGCTCTGCCAGACAGACAGGGTGACCTCTCATTGCTCACAAGGGGAGGACCAGGGAAATGTTCTCCGAATTTTAACCGCCACCCCCCCCCCCCGGCCCCGCACCCGCTGCTGTCACCGGCCCTCTGTGTCAGCACCGTGCGCCTATACTCCTGTTATTATGGTCTAGGACTCCAATTACGGCGTGTGCAGAGGAGACCGGCAGAGGCCAAGGACACCGAGCTGAATACCAAGCGCACCGGGAGCCGTAACTGTGTGGGAGAGGAAATAGTACCGGCACACTTTGCGTTTAAGATGTCAGACATAGTGCTGTACAGGGGACTCTACAAAGAGCTGTGCAGTCTTCTCTTTGTGCTTTTAAAATAGACCGGGGCCTCAAATTTATACTGTAAAAATAATCATTAAAGGTGATACATTTAAATGCAAATGACTCCATTTTTCATGCAAATAACCTCAGTGTGGTGAACAGAGAGAAGCTCGTTCCTGTCACGATGCACATTATGTCTGACAGACTGGGACGTATTGTTTGCAAATCCGCCGCCTCCGTTATCATGAAGAGTCCGGGGAATGGAGAGAACAATATGCTAATCATGCAGGGAGACGGACCGGGTCTAAGACAGGCATGCACCTCATTCTGGCTGCGTGCGTCTCAGCACCGAACGGCTCCGTGATAACCCATTACTTTACGGAATAGATCAGGGTAGTACCCGTGGGGACAGATGACTTTCTCACCAGGAAGGCTTGCTGTTTCCAGCTAAGATTGCAGGTATGTTGTCTCCCCTCTGGGGTGTGCGAAAATGACATTTATGCCACTTCAAATTTCAAGGTTATAAACAGCAGCCAACAGAAAAACACTGTTAAGTTTCTGTTCCTGTTCTACAGCCCATGGTCTCAATGTTTTTCAGAATTGCATTTGGCCTCACTCTGCTGTCACTCCGGTTTCCGCCTGGCTTCACTCTGCTGTCACTCCGGTTTCCGCCTGGCTTCAATCCGCTGTCACTCCGGTTTCCCCCTGGCCTCACTCCGCTGTCTCTCCAGTTTCCCCCTAGCCTCACTCTGCTCTTGCTCTGCTTCCCCTCTGGCCTAACTCCGGTTTCTCCGTGGCCTCATTCCGCTCTCACTCCAGTTTCACCGAGTTAGATTAGTTTTGTGCAGAGTGATGTAAATGAACAGACCAGCTGTTTCTGACTATAGGTCATCTTGGCTCTTCTGTTTTTGGACAGGAAATCACATTAATCCCATCCCTGGAAAGAATAACAAATTCCATTAAACATCCTTCCATTACAAGTCATTTTCTTTCAATAAGCTTGTAATTATGAATTATGGGTTGTTGCAGAAGCGGAAGGGCAAAAACATTAAAAAATGTATCCTAAAATGATGTTAGAAGGACAAACCTGTTTGCTAATTTCATACGGCTATATCATTGACGGAGAATATAGTGATAATCCGTTTCATTTAGCATGATATTTCATTAAATGCTCAGAATAGTACTTAAATGTAAAATGGAGTGTCTTGAATCCATTTTACATTTAAAATGCAGAGAATGTGTTCGTTTGCTAGAGCTAGAGCTCTGTGAACTTCAGGAGGAACATGTCAGGCTAAGACCAGAGGCCTCAGCTGGACTGTTCTGGTCTCCAGTGCGTGCCGGATGGGGACCCACTGCGCTGATCCTGCGTGTTCCTCTAGTTCTGCTTTACATTCACCCTGGTGCAAAGGGACCGTGTTCAGCTCTCTTTCTGACCTGCGAGGGCTGCGCAGAAGCAGCTGCAGTCTTCAGAGCGGGGGATGGGAAAGCCCACAGGGGCAGAGGCAGCCAAATCAAGAATTTAAGAGTTTATATTCAAGAAACCTTCAAACGCTCAACAACAGCTCTCACTTTGACCAGGAAAAATGGTTAGAAGATAGACGAATGTTGCAAATAATCTTGCCTTGTCCTTTAGGCGTATCAAGAAAATTAGAACGTTCTTAAGACACTGGGAAGATACTGGGATTGATTTTTTTTTATTTTAAGGTCCCATGTGAGCCAAATATGACCCTCTGACGTCCTCTGGGCCACTTGTCACTTTCACACTATCAGTGACATTGATCACCCAGTCATCCCTGCCAACAGGCATTTGAACAGACAAACCGTGTCATTCCTTTCAGTAGAGCTCTCTGTAAGCAATCAGCGCCTCACCATGGCAACTCCAATCTGGCACACAGTTATTCAGTATTAGCCAAGCAGTTGATGGACACCGAAAGGTGCTGTCCTGTTGGTCTATCAGTTTGTCACGATCTTCGCAGCATCCTATGCTGCCAGCCTCTTTGGCACATGCATGATTGACCTCCATCACTCCTCACGCTGGGATAACCTGCAGAAAAGGGCCCTAAATGTCAGTGTCACTCTAAATTGACATCATGTATCCATCTATCCATCCAAACAAACTCCCACATAGACACAAAATCAGGTGTCATCTTATGAATAACTCAACTGGATCTGCTCCTTTCTGGAACACAGAGGTGAGAAGAACATGGAGAATGGTGAGACGCTGAAGAGACAGCTCCCTGATGAGAGGCATAGCGACTCGTGCCTGCCTCCTGGTCCGTGAAAAAAGTGGTGGGAACGTTCAGAGCAGATCGGGTGTTGTAAAGAACATCCAGAGTGTGAAACATTCCCCCCCAACTGCTGTACAAAAGGCTGAGGGACGGGCTTTTGGGGGTGGGGAACTCAATGCCTGTGTGACCACTGAAGACCCACATGATCTCCCTCTTCACTGCTTCTTCTCTGTTGTTCTCAACATGAATACAGGGGTCACCTCTCAGCTACCAGGTACCCTGAGCCAGATGCATGCTGGATAAAGGTGAGCATCTCAGTGTGAGGCACGGAGCCAAAGCACACATAGAGCAAAATCGGACTGCCGGGACAGGCACCAGCACTCCAGCAGGGCTGACATCCCCTGATGCCTCCAACCATGGTGGAAAAGAGCACAGAAGACTGAAGGAGGTGAAATAGGGGCAGGTTCACTAGACACGTTCTCTCCCAACCAGAGTCATGTGCCTTTGTCCAATATGCAAACAACGTCAATGCAAAACAAATATATGCCAACAGTGGTAATGAAAAATAAAATGTTTACTAAGATTATTCCTCCCATGTTCATCAACCAAGCAGATTAATTAAGGGGTTAATTAAAAGCTGTCAGGATGCCAAAATGGAGAGTTACTCATCTGCTGACAGAAAGGGCTTAGCCTCAGTCAGATGAACGTGGGACCCGCCAAACACTGAAGAGCCAAAGGCAGCCTGTTGCTGGCTCCACCCACGGACCCGGGGGATCTGTCCGGACGCAGCCGGGCCTTGGACCGCTCAGGGAGCCGGCCCAGACAGCTGGAGGAGCAGATCAGCCATACAGTGTCTGGTGCAGGGAGGAATGCGTCCGCTGTCTGCTTTGCCAGTGAACGAGTTTGAGGAAGGACGGAAATGCCAGTTTAGATTTTAACATTCACACCATGACATATTTCCACAGTGTCATGTCTCACAAAGATGCCTGAAAACCACAACAGAGGATGCACGCAAAAAAGGTTTAGTCCCCATTGAGAAGAGCTCTGTCCAGCATCTACTCCCTTGTGGGGACTGAAAAAATGGTCCCTACAACATCAAAATAACAGGCTTTCATCACATTGCAGTTGCAGTATATACTGTACATAACACACACACATACACACACACACGCAAACACACACACACACACACACACACACACACAGCCACCTCCGATCTCCGTCCTCCTTAATGTCTCTGTAATCGTCCCATAATATGCTGCATAAACCTCACTAAAGAATGCAGTGGCTGCTCTCTTTGCTGCATTCCCAGAGGGAATTTTTAATATAAAACATTAACACAGCCAAGGATTTCAGATAAACGTTGCTAAAAATGTCAGTGCTGTGAGCAAAGACCAGCTGTGTAGCTGCATTTTATATTTTATAAGCATAGTTTCCTTACTATACCCAGGTGTTCAGCTGCCTGACTGGGTTCCATGCAGCACAAGAATATACCGTATAAAATGTGGGTTACAGAGTCCAGGTGGATATCTAATGTCATCCAGTAACTTGGCCGGATGATGAAACCTTACCAGGTGTTTATTTTAAGACAGCTAGTAAATACTTTGGTGTTCAGACTTTAAAAAAAGATTAATGATGTGAAATCATCCTCTGTAATTGCTACATAACAGTAATGCACATTGCACAATTATATGTATAAAGGAAATATGTCTGAAACTGTATGTTTATCTTCTGCTTAAAAATAACCTCTTACTGTAGCTCTGATACTCATTTTGGAGAAACTAACTGCAGTTGTTTTTGTTTTGTTGCAGATATCGTAACCTGAGAATTCTGACCCTAGCTGTCACCTATTATACTTTCCTCCATTACTGGACTTGTTAAATGGACTTTTAAATGCATGCATGCTCATCCATCGACACATTCATTTCCCCACAGCTATTTTTTAGGGGTGTAAATCATAAGCTTTGCCACGATACGATTCTCTTTTGATTTTGCATGGCGACGATTCGATATCTGGCGATATTTGAATTTGATATTTGATATTTGCATTACGACATGATTCGATTCTGTAATATATGATCAATATATTTAATACAGTGAAAAATAAACTGATTTTAGTGGAATTTATTTGAATTCAAAATAACTTAAAAGTTTGATTTTCCATTTTAAAAACAGAACATTATGAGAAAAAAATATACATCTATCAAAACACATAAAATGGTTGCACAAGAAACACCCTACCTTTTATTTGTACTTTAACCACAAAAAAGTATTTCGGTGTATGTATAACTTACTCTCTGAACATGTAGAAACACAGGTACGCTAAACTATATGAAAAGTGCTGTAATGTATTGGTCTCTGCTCTCTACCAAGATCGATATTTGTTGAATATTACTCGATATTTGTTAATTTGATTAAATCGTATCGTGGCCTTAACAATCGACATATGGATTAGAATCGATCAACTGTTACACCCCCAGTATTTGTTAGGTCCTATGAGATGATTAATCAGGAGATGTGCTTGGAGGAAGGATGGAAGGGTTTGGATCTGTGCCTCTCTCTCCTTCGGTATCATCACAGCTTCCTTAGAGCTTTAAAAAAAAAGTGGTTCATCGCCAGCCACAGTAATATAAGAAGCACTTGCCAGCCACCAAAGCTTTTATCTTAAATTCCTTTGGCCATTTTCCACAATTATGCTGTACTCCTTGGTTTAAAAGAAGCAAGACCCATTTTCTGATGAAACTGCAGCAGTATAATTTTAATTAGAGCACCTTGCTGACGGGGAATTCAGCCCAATATTATGTCCATGAACTCCAGAATCACCGCATTCAGAAAAATGACAGTCACTCTCAGAACTCATCAGGGCCCGGGAGCTCATCAGGCCACGCCGGGGAATACGCCAGATACCCGATTCCCATAGCCATGCTCATTTGCTTGTCTACCTAAGCTGCTGTCTCTATGGCAACCGCAGCCAGCCCAGGACTGAGCATCCTCCTGTAGAGGAGCGCATGGAGCAAGGGAGCAGAGAAATGAGTTCATCAGTGTGCAGAATCACAGCTGGATCGAGGAATACGTGGGTGAGACTCTCCATCCTTTAATTACAGCTGGATTAATGGCTCCTTCTCTGGGTCAGGAGGGTAAAAACAGGGTTTCCCCCCCGAAGCCAATGTGGCTGACATCACTAGATCAGTATGTAAACTGTGTTATGAGACACATATGCGGAACTGTTAATGTCTGATTTAATGGAGTTGAGTGGGAAGTGTTAGGGTTAATGTTGGGGTTGCGGTCAACTTGTACGACAGTCAGTGACAGAAACACACAGGCCCATTGCATTCAGGTATATACAGCACTCTCTGTGAATGAAATGCAGTAATTAACAGAGAAACGACTCAGGTTCCAATTATCTTTCTGATGGCATCTGTTTAAACCGTGGGCGCTCTCACATACTACTTTATTAATACCAATCAATGAGCCGCTCAGTAATCTGTAGGCTGTGTGTGTTCTAATGTTGATTTATACATTTTTAAATTGATCTCTGTTCTTTTTGACTAATACAACAGAATAAACACATGCAAATTATCAACATACTAACAAGCGGAATGCACTGTTAGTAATACACATGGTAAAAAGTTCACAAGACAAATATTGTATTATATAGGGAATACTAATAATATCATCCATATCACAGAATAGATCGCAATACTGTTAATGTAGACAGACCGATAGACAGACTTTATTGATCCCAGGATAATTGCGATTTGCCCAGAATGCAGCAGGCAAGATGTCTGTTAGTTATAAGCTGATAATTCCTGGCTCAATTCTCTCATGGGGGAGACCATAGGAAACGATGTTCAAAGCAGACGTATCAAAAATTATTTAATTAGCACTGTGCCGAGTTTCCGCCCACGTCAAGGACGCCAAACTGATTGCATGTGGATTGCCAACGGTCCAAAGAAAATAAACGGTATTACCTCGAACAGCTGATGTGGTGGTGCAATGGGCAATACTGTTGCCTCACCCTCCTGAGACCAGGGTTCAAATCTCTGCTCTGTGTGCGTATTAGGTTCATAATGCCCCCCCCCCCCCCAAATGTAATAAAAGCCTGACGTTTTGACATTGTGGTGACCATTTTCGGGTCCCCACAAAGATCTGTGAATGCAATCAAAAAATTAAAAATGCCAAAAGTCTCATATTTTGTTTGGTTACTTATGGTTAAGGTTAGGGCTGGGTAGGGGTTAAGGTCATCA
>JAODKC010000009.1:4387261-4400469 GCA_026777985.1 Mormyrops attenuatus
AAAGCCTGTCCACATGATTCGGAAGGTCCCCTACCTGGGCACCAGGCAGGCAAGACACCGTACGGGACCCTCTATCACGGGTGCACACATCTATTCCTCTAATAATTGAATCCCCTACTACCACAGCCTCCCTCCTACCACAGTGCCCAAGGACCCTACTGCCTCCCCAGTCACTTCCCCAGTTGGACCAGTGACCTTCTGAGGCTGGGCTCGGACCAGTGACCTTCTGAGGCTGGGCTCGGACCAGTGACCTTCTGAGCCACATGCTGCCCCCTGGTGCTGTCAGTGGTTAGGTGGTGAGGTGAATGATGGGACTCGTCAACTTCACTTCAGTTTGCCCCAGAAGTTAGAAGGTTCGGATGATATTCTGATGGACCTCGTCTGGCAGATGACTCCTGCTGTCAATAGGATGGCAGATGTCTGGATTTCTGTACTTTGGTCAGAACTTACGCTGGTCCACCCTGGGTTAGGGAGACCAAAGAAAACAGACATAAATCAATGGAGACAAGGATGACTATGCATGGTGTGGACATTCCTCAGTGAAAGTCAGAAACCGCAAGTCCTCCGGCAGGCTGAGAGACCCTCAGACACCACTGAAAAACAACAAGGGGATTAAAGAGATGAGCAAGGCCTCGCTTTCACGTGGCTCCTGATGAATTACAGGAACCTGGACAACAGGTTGAGGGACATGGGCATGGGGTCCGTTGGCACCCCCACTGACGGAGTGGGATGCGTGTAAGCTGTTCCAATGGGTCCGGCTTGACTATAACAACAGAAAGTGGCTAAAAGGAAAGGAGGCACCCGGGCCTGCTCCAGGAACGTGGGTTGGCGAGAAATGGGCTCCACGCCCCTGGGCCGCAGACGAACACACCCACGGAAATGGAGGGAAACGCCTCTTTCACGCAGGAACGTCAGGGGTTTATACCTGAAAAAGGAGTAACATCATACCTCAGGACACCCAAGTGTAAGTCCCCCCCCCCCACCCCAGCCGATCAGTAGCCGTACTGTCGAGCCAGAGCCCCACCTGATTTGAATAAGACCCAGACTGAGATTTCTGGGGATAAACAGGGCAGCCCCCAGGGCAGGCTCAGGAGGGCCTAAAACCACCTCTGAGGATGTGTGTGCGTGTCTGTGTGTGTAGCGCGTGTCTCCGACCACATCTCCCTGAGCTTCACAAACGCATGCTTGTTCTACCGAAAATCCTACATAACTGATTATTAGACAGTTCTAAAGGCCATGTATGCTTCTGGCTGAAAATCCCCTTCATGGAAGATGAATGAAAGCAGGTGGGTAAAGAGTGAGGAGAAGCGCGAGTGTGGAGTGGAGGTGGCCGGGGGCTGTTAATCACCTGGGGGCTTCACTGAAGTCCTTTAGCCACATTAAAGGTTCACATTAAGTTGTGGTGAACAAAAACATCTGCTAAGCTACTGAAGTAATTAAACAATGATCTGTTAAAGCACGTTTCCGTTGTAGACTTAGGCTTCAGAGCAGACATGCCGCTACTCTGCTCTTTTCAGGGGAAGTTTTGGATTTTGTCTATGTTGCTATTTAAGGTGTAATTTCATACCGAGATTAGATCAACCTTAAAGGGCGGACAGTGAGATTCTCAGGACAGCAGATTAACCCCATCAGAGAGGACAGCAGTATGAAACCCATCATTGAGGACAGCAGGACAAACCCCACCCTAGAGAGAGAGGACAGCAAGATGAACCCCATCAGAGAGGACAGCGGGACAAACCCCACCCTAGAGAGAGAGGACAGCAGGATGAACCTCATCAGAGAGGACAGCGGGACAAACCCCACCCTAGAGAGAGAGGACAGCAGGATGAACCCCATCAGAGAGAAACGCTCTTCACAAACGAAATAACAAACTCAAACCCAAGGGTAAATCAGGCCATCATTAAGAGGCTCACTGTTGGTTTAAAAAAAAAAACTCCAATTTAGCAGGATGTAAATCATAACACCTTGTGAGCTTCAAAAACTGGTAAAAAACACATTCCAGCAAAGTCCAGAGATGGAGGCATTATTTGTCTTTACAAACCACAAACATTCGGGCCAGCACTCCAAGGCCGTCTGTTTAACCCGACTTCACTGAGCGGACATCAAAGTGCCCAAATGAATCATCAGACAAGCTGCTTTTTCCTTAAAAGACATTCTGCCTGGTGCTGTTTGATTGGCGCTCAGTGGTTAACCACATCTTTACTGGAAACGAGCTCCCTTATGGTATCGCAATCATGCACCGGACGTGTCAAAATCTGCTCACGGTATTTATCACACGCCCTCTCACATGCATTGTACTCCAGTCAGCATCTCCAAAGAAATATTAAAGACAAATACCTCCAATTTTTTTTTCCCAAGGTCTTGTAAATGGCTGTGTAATAGGGAGAGATGTGTGTGTTTGGGGGGGTGAGTATGCAGTGATTTTTTTTCCCAATTTCCAGCCAAGGGAAAGCGTGAAGAGCCCTGGAGATCAAAGACAGGAATCGGAGGAATCATTTTTCATTCACGAGGTTGGAGGATGAATATAATAACGAAGAGCACATGTGAGCTCACACAATCAGCATAAATGAGAAAAAAAGAGTCTGATGTCACCTTTGTGATTTCAGTATGTATGATGTGTCATTATTGTAGAAAAAAACTCAAGCAATGTAATTGAGTAACTTTGCTAAGTTGCCTAACCCTAACCCTAACCCTAACCCCTAACCCTAAACCCAGTTAACCTTTCTAAAAGTATTGGCAAGAGCTGCATGTCATCGTTTATGTTGTTTACTTATTTGTGCTATATCCTTTCGCCTGCAGACTGAGCTGACTGACTATCCTGCTTCCACAGATCACCTCCTCCGTGCAAACCACCGCCATTCCGGAACGGTTGGAACCGGGCGCTTTAAATCAGTTAATTCCGTAGACAACGAGTGGGCTGTGTCTGTGTTTATGTTGAGTGTGAGAACGGGTGATATGTGCGATTCAGCTTTAATCGGGGGAGGGGAGCGCGGATCCCGTTACGGAACTGATCTATCATTTAATGCCGTGTTTGTCCAGGCTCCGGCCCAGAACACTGGAGAGGTGGTGACGGAGGGGTGGAGAAGAATTTGAGCGGGGTGCGAGTGCAGACAGGAACGTCTTTGTGAGGCACGGCAGGCACATTCTGCAACTCCCCCCATCCAACCCAGCCACCCACCAAAGCAATGACATCCGACCCCATGCACTGGGGCTCCTTTTAGGAAGTGGGGGAGGGGGAACATAACACACAGTGTTGGGATTAAAAACCATTTTAATGGATTGGGAAGGCCGTTTATACTGGAAGGTTAAACCTGTAGTTTAGCTTTCACTTTTTTCACCCCAAAACAGGACACGCCAGTCCTAATCCTAATCATGCTATAACCTTTATGTTCACCTTAGCCCTATGATTAAAATAAAGCCAAAGACCAAAAATAATGCTACTGTAACTCTGATCTTAACCCATAACACAAAGGCTGAACCTACTCCTATCAATAGCTCTGTGTATAATGCTAGCTCTATGTATAATGCTAGCTCTATGTATAATGCTAGCTCCACCCATATCCAAAATAATAACCATAAACGGAGGCCTAGGTTTAAAACAAAAGCCAGTGCAAAGCTAAACCCAAGCCCAACCAATGACATAATCATATTTTAAAGTTAAACATAGCCCTAACAATATCAGAAACATTACTCAAACTGTGGCTTTAACTGTACTGCAAACCTGAACCAAACATTAACCCTATCTCAAAAACTAACCCTGATGAGCACACTCTTCCCTGATTGGCTGATGAGCACACTCTTCCCTGATTGGCTGATGAGCACACTCTTTCCTGATTGGCTGATGAGCACACTCTTTCCCGTTTGGCTGATGAGTACACTCTTTCCTGATTGGCTGATGAGTACACTCTTTCCTGATTGGCTGATGAGCACACTCTTTCCTGATTCCTAGATGACTAGAAATGGGATGGTCATGAGCGAAAGGCAATACATAGCTCTGATACGGTTGTGTAACCACAACTTGATAGACTGTGTTCCACTTCTTCGACACAGTCAGAGGTGACCGTTTCCTCATCAACGCCTGGTCATCAATATAGTAATCCACCAAGTGATTTTTGTAATCGGACTTCCCGATGGCCGAATCGAAACGCTATTTTTAAGACTAGCAGTTTCTTTGTTATGTGGTCATTAACAGTGTACTGAAACTTCTGATACACCTAGTTTACTTAAATCGTTGTCTTCTGTAGATTCAACAGCACCACTAGAAGAACAGGATCATAAGTGTCCCTCAGAAATGAATCTGACAGATCAATGTTTCCAGATTTACGTGACTGAATACCAGTTTGCACGCAGATAGAAAACAAGGAAAATCGCAAGCTAAGCCACAAGGGCCTTCACCTTTTTTCAGAGGAGACATTTGTGGAAAACTGCTTCTCTTGAAGCTAACCCAAGCTCTAAGCCTAACCCTAACCCTAACCCTTAATGCAAATCAAACCCCACTCCTAGCTATAAGCCTTAAGGCAAGATTATCCTATCTCTGACCTTAATGCCAAGACACTGACTCTAACGTCAATCCCATCCGTATCCCTAGCCCAACTCTAACCCTGATAGCACCTCTAACCAAACTATCCAAGCAGTGTTGCAGATGAGATGAGTCTGTAAATTACCCTTTGCGTGTGAACGTGTACTGTGCGGTTGAGTAGCATTCAGTTAAGGGTGTTCCTTGCCTTGTATATTGTGCTTCCAGGGATAAGCGGTTACGAAGATAAGAGGACAGGATATGAGCATACTGATAATAGAATTATTAATTTGTACCAACCTAACTCATCATGACACTACAGTTAGAGCTTAGTAACTGTTTTGCTCTGAGTGAGTGTGACTCGAAAGGAATGCTGCTTTTCCACTCAGATGCCGTCATGTTAGGCACCGAATTGTGAAGGACTTCGGACGCCTGCTGACAGAAACATCACCGCGGCCGCTTAGCGTGTCACTGCAGCGTGGAAAACGCACACATATGAATGGTTTACATCTACCCTTCCCACAGGAAGTCAACTTTGCTGTAATAGATGTCTCATTTATCATTCCCTCGATGTGAGAAGATGGCACTGTGCTTCAAAAGCAATATATTTTATATAGCTGTCAGTGAAATGCGGTGGCCGCATTATTTTTAGATTGACGACATGCTTGGTTATATGGTTCTCCCCTGCCAACCTGTTATTAAAGCAGTATGTGGGGAACACTTCGGCTGGCACTGGCTCAGATGTGAACATGGCTGGCTGGAGCGCAGTGAAAACATGGAGCAATGAAGCTGGGGAGAGTCTCGCTCGAGTGAATGAAAATTAAATTCCACCCATAATCATTTCAGCAGCTCATTAGTGTCACATATGCGATATGAGGCGGATTTTAGGGCACTCTCACGGGAATAGTCACAAACATAAGAATGGCGTTTAATAAATAATAATGTGTCATGGTGGACTGTTTCAAAGGCCTGAGAGGATGCAGATGGAAGTACTGTGTACAAGATGCTGAGTGCTTCCTTACAGAAAACTCAACCCAGAACGATGTTTCAAAAAAACTCAAAACCTATTTTAAACAATTTTATACAGTATTGTAATCACTTTTTAAATTAATTGATAAAATACACGTATTTTAAAATACATGTAATACATGCCTATTAACTTTACCTTTTCTAATAATAAACGGTGTTTAACAGTCACAATTATAATACAATGGTTTAATTTATTACCCAATTAATTTATCCTAAGCTCTACTTACAGCATCTACTCATTTTAATGGATTGTTTCACAGCTTCCATCCCACCCAAAAGCAATCTGCATTTTATAAAGCTTCACTTCTCGAAGCGATTCAGGCAGGAGCGATTCTAGGATTTGACCCTTTACCTGGGACTTGAGCCAGTAACCCCCAGGATAACATGTCTTGGTCGTAACCACTGTGGGTAAGTAAGTGCCCACACGTGTGAGCAATAAAATAAAATAAAAAACACATTTGAGCCACAGAACACTGAGCGGAAGCACGGTCAGCTGGCAGTAATGGAAGCTGCGGTATGCGAGAGTATGGAGACTGCAAGGTGGGGGATAATGGACACAAGTCTGTGAACAATTAGACTCCTCGTTGGACAGGCCACCATCTTAACGAGCATGGTTGTTTTTATTGTCTTTGTTGAATTAATTGTTCTGTGTGACTTGTGCAAAGTCCCCTATAATTCACTAGATTCCACTCCTGCAGTAGTAGCAGGACGGTCCTAGCAACAACAGCATGATCAGCTGAATGGTGTAATTGTTGAATTGCTCGACTGAGTGTCTGTAAGGGTCGGATAGGTAAATCACGTTCACCTATACCAGGGTTGCCGACTTTGGTCAGCTGGTTGGAGTGAGATTTTCAACTTGAGACAAGTCTGCGCGCGTGTTTACATGTACATAACAATTGTATTACCTTGTAAATAGTCTAGTAGGGATTGCAAACTACCCCAATGCTTTTGATGTAGCTAATTTTAGGTTTGTAATGGAATAACATCGATTTGCCGTAAGATTTCTTGCATCTTGCAGTGTGAGTGTGTGAGCGCTGGAGGCACTGCTATACAGTGGCGTACCTCAGATCTATCAGGCGCATCCCGTAGCCCTGGGATTATGCTGATTATGACACCTTTGCCCAATTTAGAAATGTGACCTATGCAAAAAAGCGTGGGTCAATCTAGGATCTGACCCTTGGGGGGGGGTTCAGTCCCCTGAAAAAATACAGGACAAGACTAGGATCTAGAACTGTCTATGGCACAGGTGTCAGACTCCAGTCCCTGGGGGGGGGAGCTCTGCACATTTTTGGGTTTCCCCTCGTTTAACACACCTGATTCAACTTCTTGTGCTAATTACCACATAGCTGTTGAGCTGAATCATTTGTGGTGGAACAGGGAAAGAACTAAGCTACACAGGGCTCCGGCCCCCCAGGACTGCAGTTTGACACCCCTGGTCTAGAACCTCCACTGCCATTGAGGCCAAACGACAGAGCAACCTCCTCTCAGGTATGACATATGTTTATGGCATGTGTCTTTGTGCTTGTGATTAAACAGAATAAGTTACTGAAGCTCATTCACAGCTGGCTGCCTTGGTGTGAGCGACGCAAAGTCAAAAACACAAAGACACATTCAGCTGATTTCTAGCAGACTTTTTTTTAGTTTTTTTCCAGGACGTGCACCTAACAACAGCCAGATGATGTTTCTGAGATAGAGAAGCAAAACAAGCACAAATATGTTGTATATATAAACATGCATTGTTAAAAAACAAAGAGTATCATCTTGGCAGAAGCAGAGCGTCTCGCTTGGTTGGATGTTGCATGTCAACATCGGCAGTGTAACCGGTCTGTTCTGGTGCGTGTGCAGGATGTTTGCTAGACCTGACTGTAGCGCTGATGGGTAGCATCTGAAATATTAATAAGGAAGCATTTTTTGATTTCCTCAATAAACTGAAAATAACATGGCCCAAAAAAGCTGTAGAAGATTTGGACTGGGAAGATCACTCACGGGGACTGATGACAGGTCTGTAGGTCGACAGTTTCAGGAGGGACTGTGTTAAGGCACGGAGCAGTTTCATCATCATTACGTCCTGCTGTATATTTGTGTTTGAGCTTGTATTTCATTCTGAATAAAAGTGTAGTGAACCGCTTGACTAAACCTGCATTTGGAGTAATCCTTCAGTACAACCACTGGGGGCGTAGTGCTTAAGGAAGCATCAGATTGCTTTTTATCAAATCAGTTAAACATCACACAGAGCCCTTGCGTAAGAACACTTGTGCAAAAATAATGGTAGCACTTTTTATGAATGGCATGTCTATAAGAATCTATGAACACATTTATAACATTATAATACATTCATAAAGCATTATAATCACAGCTATAAATATTTATAAAGGGGCATAACACATCATAGGCATGTTTATTATGCATAATGAATGCTCTGTGAAACTCTCATCTATGATGCTGTAAACTATAAATAACTTCATAATGCAGTTCAAAGCATCATTAATTATTATACTGACCATTATAATGCATTACAGTATGAAGGTATCTATAGTACATTATAGATGAGAGCTTCATTGGAGCTTATGAAGAATTATAATCAACAGATGCTGTAATGCTTTATTAATTCTTATACCGACCATTATTACGCATCATAAGGGACTCTATAATGCATTACAGACGACAGCTTAAAGGTAAGTATTACCAAAATTTTTCGTTATACTTTTAACTTTCGTGAAGTGAAATTTGGACCAATTTTTCCATGGGGGGGGGGGGGGTTAAGGAAGGTGAACATGGCATTAAGGCAAAGGCAACTGCATGGATCTCACTTCCAGCCAATCCTAGCCAACAGCCTCTGTTGCATCATGGTTTAGTGGAAGGAAGGTGGACAAGACTAGTATTTATTAGACAGGCAGGATGATCTAATGCCAAAGAGGATCAGCACAATGGATTATTTTAAACTTCTTAGTGGGTCATGACCCTAAAGGGTGAGGGAATGAACTCAGACGTCTAGTTTATGAGCTTTCTTCTTTTCTGCCAGTCAAAGCTCAGAGCCCAGCCTCAGTGTTTGTCTCCTTTATCCTCAATTAACCACCAAGCAGAGGAAAAATGTTAGGTTTGAGCTCGGACTTCACTTGCATGAAACCCATCGAGCAGAATGAAATCCAAACTGTCTCAGAGCCCGAATTATCTTTTAAAAAGCCACTAGAGAAACATAAAAGTCTAGGTAGAATTAAGCCTCTATATTTCAATCCCAGAACTACAGGCGTTAGCTGTCTCAAGTGTCTGTTCAGGATGTGGCCACACTAATCCAATCCTGAAAACATTCAACATCGTTTTATGATAATCGATGGTCTGGTGAGTAATCAGACCACACACACATCGTCTGCTGATTCTTCTTATTCTTATTTTTTCTTTTACAATGATATAAATCTGATTTCCCTTATATACCATTCATATACATGTTTCCTGGATGATGAAAGTGAAGGTCGCTCCATTTTCCCAACCTCATGCCCTCGCCCCATGGTAACCGAGAGGTTATGGAAGATGGAGGGATGTACGGACAAATAAAATCAGGTGAGAATTAGCTGTCATCTCCTACAGTGAGCAGCACCGAACCCGCAACCCCGCAGCGCTTAGACAGAAAGCACCGCGGCGGCACACCGACCGATCGATGGCCTCTTCGCGATAATAAATTCAAGCTCCAGTGTCCAATGCTTAAAATCAGCCTTAAGCAACATTTCACAATTTAGCAGCTAAGCTTTCATGGAAATTCATCAGCTCAGTGAGACGGATAAATTCATAGGCAAAGCTGCATTGTACACAGGTACGATGCCATAACTGTTTTTATGACGTTATATACCGCAACAGACCCAAACATCAATTCATGACGGCTAATTAAACACGACATTAAATTCATTCTGGAGATTCCTGTTGTCATGAGGAAACGCTGGCGCTTTAAGGTTGCTTTTGGAAGGGGCTCATGAAACGCACGGCTTACTGTGTCCTGCCGACCGTGTAATTACCCCCCTGGATCACGAAGCAGATAAGCACTGCACCAAGTTCTGAAGTCAATTTCCCTGCACCTGTCAAACTTCTTCAGGAAAATGCGACAGACGCTACGAGTATAAGATCTTCTTCGGGACACACGGGTGCAACTGTGTTTTGGGGCAGTTAGAGCCCCCCCCCCGGTGCATCGATCTTACCTTCCGACCAGCAGTCCTCCAAAATGTCACGCGCGTGAGCGCTGCCGCGAGGATCGATCAGTCAGGACATCGCGAGCCCTCCCACGAGACCGCGCAGCTTTCTCCTTTTATTAAATCAATTATTCAGACTTAAACTAAGTTGAAAATGCTAAGGGGACTCCAAATTTAACCTAAAGCAGAAAGACCAGAAAGGACCAGAAAACCTAACACTACCAACACAATCTATACTCTGGGTCTCCAGTGTGAATGGTATATACATTCATGCGATTATATTAATGTATTTTTAAAACTTTTGGCATTAGTTGTTGCCCACAGAGTGAAGGCTGAATATTATGCATAGTCCAAGTAACTTGATAAATGATGACAAAAACATTTGCACCCAAGGGTCTATTTTGAGGGGAGAATATTGGACGTTTATTGCAGTCTCCAGCAGAGCTCTGCACAGGGTATTGGGCCTCACACCATAAGAGGACCCAGCCAGGGCCGTCCATAACGTGCCTGAATGTTGACTCCATCAGGCATTGCATTTTGCTTCAACATCTCCTCCAATTGTTTCAAACTATTTACTTACATTCCTAGATGATTTACTGACCTCACAGAAGTGCCATTTTATCCCTATGCGAATATAATTGATACAACACTGTACTGGTAACTAACGCTAATGTTGTATTTCCGACAAATGTACTTCTATTAGTATTCCAGAGTGGTCATTTTTAGGGTAATAGGAATGCAGTATGGATTTTCCATTTCCATTCATCAGAGAGCTTGTTAGTGTGTTTGTAATGCTAAACTGACACTTTTTGCTTCATACCAGTGGATGTATATTGGTGGAGTGGGCAGTCAGAGAAGAGCTGCGTTCATCTAAGCTTAAGCACCAACAAAATTCAAGTTTCCTTGGAAATGTTCTTTGGATTCAACATGGGGACAGGCGCAAGAATATAAAGTTCAAACCCTCAGAGATGGTCTGAGTGTTGTTGGATACTTATAACTAGGACGGAGAAAATGATTAATGAAGGTTTACATTATGTGTAATGTACCCCAAGTATATCACTCTGCTCGACTCCCAAGAGTCAAAATCCAATTTCATTTCCTTAGACCACAGACAGAAGAGCACAGGAGAAACCCATGGTGAAGGCTCCCCCTACTGTTCAGTCATAGCATGTGCCATGGATAGGCACGGCTAGCATAATATCAAACAGCAAGTAAAAGATTATTCCACCTGTAATTTAACCGACTTTTATTTGATATAATTAAACTCCTGTCACTTGAGATCTACATTCATCACATTAAAGAGAAATCATTGCATACATCGTGTCAATCAACCAAATGGACAAGAAAAGGGAGGGGGAATCAGTGTGAAGGGTAGGGATGAAGGACACGCACTTGTACCTTCAAAGAACATCTCCTTATACCTCCTTAGACAGATTAACTAAAGCGCATTTAGTCACCAGAGAAAATCTGCACTTTCTGGCAGGAAGGGTCCATCTCTGTTTGAGGCAGGGGGGGAGGCATCTTCCATGCCAAGCCTGTGCATTTTCTGCAATGTGCGAGTCTGGGACTCGAGCCAGTTGCTAACCACAACGGCACAGCTGTGACGGCTCTAATCTGGCTCGCCTGTCACTCCCCGTACCTGCGAGCTCACACGCTCCGGGCCATGCCGTGGTCATTAGCGCTATCCCCGACGTTAGCGTGAGCGCCCCCTAAAGGACACACGTTACACGTGACAGAAACGTGACACATGAAAACATATTTAGTGAAAAATACGCAATAAAAATTATGTACATTCTGTTCTATTTAATTACATTGAAACAATATAACGCGGGGCCCCCGGGCACAGGGAAGGTCCCTCAGCATGCTAGGGTTATGCCTCTGATCACACACAAGAGTGCAGTATTAGTCTGTATCCATTCTGCCCTCAGCTTTGGCAGTCATCCTCATTCTGCCTTCCTCAGGGCTTATCACTATCACATCACTATCATCATCATCATCACCACCATCATACTTTAGCTTCTCCCTTCCACTGGATCTCTGGCTGGCCAGGAGCCCCTCCCCAGCAGATTGGGGTGGGGGGGGGGGATGTTTGTGCAGTGTACTATATATTGATTAGTCAGAGTGATGGGCAGTAATTCATTGGTTATGAAGTGAGGAATTTCAAAATCTCTCCATAGTGCATAAACTTAACTTCAGAAATGAATAATGAATGAGCTTTTCACTCAGTGGGGAAAGAAAAATTGTGTCACGGCTCGAGAGTACCTGCCTGTAAACACACTGTAAGATGACTGCATAACAGCATGAGGACTAAAACAAAAGAGAATTTACAATTTGGCAAATTTCAGCCTTACAAAACCTTATAAAATCAATGCGTCGAGAAGTGGATCAGATTAAATTCCTGAAGTAGTACATCAAATGATAAAGAAAAAAATATGCTAAATTAACATATATGTAAACTTACCCTCAGATTCTGAACAGAGATAAAATCTGCCTTTGAAAATTGTACCAAAACATCTAGCTTTGTTTTCAGTGCTATTTTTCCTGCCCTTTTCCTTATAAGGTGGATTTACGTGATGCTGAAGGAATTTGGAGGGACTCCCCGTGGTAAAGATCAAAGCAGGAATATCACCAAAAAAGGTTTGCCATTAAAAGCTTTGTGATGCAGCATAAATCTTTGCAGGAGGGCATGTTTAATAGGAAGTGTTCTTCTGAATCGGGGTTAGATTCTGACTAGACACAAATATGATCAATCAAAAGAAGTCCCCTGAATTGGACCCCAGCAGTCCGTAGAAATACAATAATGCATATAAATCTGACAAACATGCCAGTATCAGCTACTTGAAAAGGATAAAAAACATGCCAAACATCAGTTTGTAACCATTAATCTTTTTAAATGCAAAAACCAGGGCACAAGTTCAGTTCTGTGGGATTCCTTTAATCTAACAACAAGCGATGAACTTAGGATTTTAAACAACAGAGGGACAGCAGAATTGGTTAGTTTTTATCTTGTTTTCTCACCATGTGGTAGATGGAGGATTATAGTATTGGCAAAGAGTTTAAAATAATTTTTGATCCAGAAATTATCATTTGAAATCAGATACTTCTTAGACCACCTTTGTATTGCAAACCAGTGTTATTCTGTGATCCTCACTTGTGATGACAATCTCACAATCAGATCTTGAGTGAGATTACAGGACGGGAGCGAGTCTCTGCGCTGTGCTGATTAGGACTAATAGCTATCTGATTAGGATGGCTGGACCCCATCGTCATTACTTTCAGCCCTGGCTAGCCGGCAGCTGCAGTGGGACCGACATTATTGACTTTCCTCTGCAAGATGGTTTTATGCATTTTGGATAAATATTACACAGGAATTGAAGGCCATGCATTACAGCTTTCCTTGCCTTTGTAACTACATAAGAACATAAGAAATTTACAAACGAGAGGAGGCCATTCGGCCCATCAAGCTCGTTTGGGGAGAACCTAAC
>JAODKC010000009.1:4400569-4412250 GCA_026777985.1 Mormyrops attenuatus
CTACGTTGCACCCTTTCCAAGGCAGCAATGTCCTTCTTAAGGTATGGTGACCAAACCTGCACACAATATTCTAGGTGAATATTCTAATTCAAATGATCACACAGACATGAGCTTGTGAAACGTGCATACAGTGGGTGGTCAGTGAAATAACAGACTGCCTCTGTGATTGTCTGTGTACCCAACCATTTTCTGTAACGACTTGTCCTCTTCAGGGTCACAGCAGAGCCTATCACAGACGCTGCAGGCACAAGGAAGGTGAACAAACTAGGATGGGGCACCAACCCATTGCAGGGCACACTTAGCATGTTCTTGGACTATAGCGGGAAACCCTCCAACAACACGAGGAGAACATGCAAACTCCACACACAAAGCTATGGCAGGGACTTGACCTCTGCTCCCAGCATTGTGAGACAACAGTGCTAACCACTGTACCGCCAAGCCCGTAACATTCAAGCGATGGTAGTAACACCATAACAGTGGATCTCATCAAAGACAGGGGCGGGGAATAAGGGCCTGGTTCAGGGGCCTAATAGTGAAATTACTCTGATGACTCAGAGATTTGAACTTGTAATCCTCCAATCAGGGTTCAGCACCCTAACCTGCTGAGTCACACAGCACCCCACGGCTAAAAGGCGGCTTATGAAAATTAATCCAACATATGCCAGCTTCCTGAATTTTATAGCAATAAAGCACAAATTTTCAGGAAAACAATCCATGGTTTCACGGAATCGAACAGATTAATTTCATAGTAAATGAGCAGAATAGAAGGGTGAACCCTCACTCAGCTGTGTTGTGTCATCACTGTCTAACAGGAAGGCTGCCTCAGATCCAAGGGTCAAAATCAGCGCATTTTCTCAGCCGTCGTGCATTTCCAGGTAGGTGACAGACACCAATGCTAGGGCCGGCTATTTGTACACACAGAGTGTTTAAGACCACAACTCCTGACACGTCAGTGATGGGTAGCGACAGCATTTAAACACCTGAACAGTGCAAGTATCCCTTTCACATTCAGATGAATAACTGCAATGGCGATCTATGTCCACTGGCTTACGGAGGACCTTGTGACACGTGACCATCACCTCAGCCAAATGTCAGGCCGTTTACTCTCAGCTGTCATATCAGATCAAACTTAATTACAAAATTGCATGGATTTAGAGTCGTTTTTTATTTGAACGGTAAGATAAAGATAACGCCTAAGATAACGGTAAGATAACATCTAAGATTATGGTAAGATAACGCCTCTGCAGTTTTCGGTGAGGTGGGTTTCACGCAGATTCATCCCCCTCCCTCCCCTGAACATGCCTCCCTCATCAGAGGCTCAGTATAAAGGCTTTTCTCACACTCGGATTACCAGACCCAAAGGCAACGTGAAGCGATGCGAATCAGCCATACCGCAAAGGCAGAGCCTGCAGCCGCGGTCCATCTCCTGCTATTTCTGGTTACTGTGAGACCGTTGCCGTCTGTGGTCAAGCTGTTTTTCGTACGCAGGGAGTAACTCTACACCTACAATCAGAGGCATAATTCCATGTTGCCTTTCATGTGCAGATCGAGCTCGTCTCAAAGCGATCGTCCCCGTCGGTGTCGGCTGGCCCATAAAAAGACATCTTAACCTTAGGTGAACCCCGAGGTCCAGGGAAACGGGTAGCTTTTTGTCCTGTTTGCATTCTGCTGGTAAATAAAAAAGGGTATTGTGGTTTTGGTTAGCAGTGGCTCCTGAAGGCCGTGTGCTCGTACCCATCAGCTGTAAACAGAGACGTAGGTAAATATTTGCCCCCCAGCTAGATGAAGTAACAGGGGACACCACCCCCGAGTGCCCAAGGATAAAATTTGCCAGATGGGGGGGTGGGCTTGTGTACAGGATATCAGATCATATATTTTTGGCATTTCAATTTCGTGACGAATATTTGTGTAATAAACCCAATTTTACACATATATTTGGGCCCCCTGAACCTGCCTAGGTATTCAGCCCCTACTCCACTGCGCCCCCGGTGGAAAATCTGTTACAGTACCAGCTCTGCCTTTGCAATCAGGAAGGGAACAGAAAAGGAACGACATGTGTGGAAGGCGAAGCACGGCATTCAGCTGATTAAGCAGCCGGAGTGTGAAACACCAGCCGCGGGTTCCCGGTTCGCGGCCTTGAAAACCGCTGCAAACCCACATGCTAAACAGCTAATTGACTTTTCATTAGGACAGAAGCACACTGGTGCCCCATATCTCCTGCCTGCCTGCTTCTCTCTCTCTCTCTCTCTCACACACACACACACACACACACACACACACACACACACGGAGCCCAGTGACATTAGCCACACAGCTGTGCGGGGCAGCATCTGGAACCGCAGGGGACTAGGAGCTGGTCGGCCAGCTGCCAACGTGATTTAAGCCCAGAACCAAGGTAACCTTCCGAAAGCGGTGATGGGCTCCCAGCTGGCACTCGAACAACACTGTGGCATGGAATTATTCAGCTATTCTTTTGCTGTGTAGCTTGGCAGAAGGACACAAATAGGCCAAAGTGTCCATGTTATTACGCAGTGCTTCTTTAAAAAAAGATTTATAAGTGTCACACACAAAAACATCCTTAGATTTTGCTGTAACCTGCCATTTTTGGGATGAACCTGAACTACAGAAAAGTGGGACAGTGTGAAGCCAGGATCTAGTTTGTTGACCAACCAAGAACTGGAAGCTTTGCTAGTTTATAAATGTACAGAGGATCAGAGAATGACACGCGAATAACCTGCTCAACAAGGAAACTCCCAACGGTACCTGGCTTGCACTCAAAAAAACAGAACTGCATCACCAAAGAAATATGACAGATAATTACAAGTTTATGGGAAGTCATGGGTCAGCAGTTAATTGATTATTAACGACAACAGGTGACAGTTAACAACAGTTACCATATTTTCACATTTTAGCACAGCAGCTAAAAACCGATGTTTTCAACGATGAAATGAATGTGACTGTCATACGGGCACAGACGAGAAATATGCCAAAACCTAAGAAATTTTCTGTAAATAGAGGTTGGACGGATTGATGGAGAACAGTGAGTGCAAGACATCAGCAAGAAGCATCCATGATAAACCAAGCTTGACTGCACTTAAGAAGGGTCAAAAAGGCAATGACTCCAAGATGAGCATGAATAAACTCAAACAAACTCTGCTCAACTAAAAGATGTCAAAGCAATTCAGAGAAACTTGCAGCATGACTGGAAACCTGCACCTCTGTCACGTTTACAGGACTGCCCCTTTTGGTAGAAGAACAGAAATATACAACATATTTTATTCAACTCCTTATTCAACATATTTTATTGCTCCCCCTCTCTACTGCTGCACCTTCTGACAACCTGTTTTGATCAGACAACACGAGCCACATTTTCATTCAAATGAATGCGATGTTATGGATGGCTTTCTGAGAAACTCACACTCCCCCTGTTGGTCATTAACCAGAGAGACGCAACAAAGATTAGTGACCAAACTAAGTGAAACACTTCCCAAGGCAAGACAAACTACACTTCATCAAATGTCAGAAATACTTTAATAGAAAAACTATTCAGACGTTACAAATGTGGTATTTTCGTCTGAATTCTCATTTTCTGTATTAACATGAATATGAATTACTGCACTGTTAAGAAACTGACATTCTTTTTTCCTTCAGTATTAAAATTATTTTACATACCAAGTATTCGTTTGGCATATAATCACAGAGAGGTAAAAGCTTTGGAGATCAGAGGCATCAAACATGACACCAAAGAACAAAAGTAAATGAAACTTCATTGGTATATCATGAATACTTTTAGGCCCATTCTACATCCGCAGTTCAATTGCAATGTGTTAAGATTGTACCACTAAAATAATCTTTAATCCACAGAAAAATGCTAAAGTTTCTTGAAAATAAAATAACTTCATAAATTTAAAAGGTAAAAGTTTACATAAACCGAACCATTTACAGAAATTCCATCAGAGGTCATTTAATTGCAAATAAGATCACATGATAATTACGTCTTTCTGAGAATTGATTAGTGAGTCCAGTCAATCCAGATTTAATTAAAAAAACAATACTGTTTTTGTTACATATACACGAATAGTTCAAGTGCCTGTGAATAAGAGCAGTAATGCACTGAAATCCTAACACATGAGCGACCATGAATATCACAATTTCTCATCCACATCTGCTCAACTAAAAGACGTCAAGTCTTATGTTCAGCGTAGAACCAGATAAAACATACTGCATAATCCATACAGAGGTGCTTTATAAGAGAGAAACCTGAAATACCTGGAAGCTGACGTCAGCTTCAGGAGGGGAAGCCAGGCGACCGAAAGCGGATCTGAATCCCACGTGGATCACTGTCACCGCACGCGCGTTTCTTATCAGGCACCAAAAATTCTCCCATGTGGCAATAAGAATGAACTCAGGTTAAATAATTTAACTCAGATGGTCACTCAGATTACAGCATGCAGTTAAAAACGCCTGTACTGAAGCACCTAATGCCAATGCATCACTGCGCCACACCCTGTTTTACCCTAGTAAAAGGTCAAATACGTCTCCCAAGCGGCATCCCTTACACGTTATCGTACAAATAAAACTGTAATTTTTCCAATGAAATAAGTTATGGAGAAAACAGATACAGATAAATAATATCACGAAGTACAGACTAATTATTTACATAGGCCTATATCATACAGATCAAAACGGGTTATGGAGTTTCACTTACTGTATAATTAATAAAAAAAGGTTTAATATATAAAAAAGTGTAATTCCAGAATGTTCAGTATTGGTTTGACACGTTGGCGGCTTTGTAGAGCGAACGTGGCAACTGTATCATTAACGCCAAAACTAGCAGTACGTTTTAAGGGCATTATTAACAGAGAAACACTGTTTTCTGTAAAAATATAAAAGTAGTGGGACAACCTCTTTCCGGAAGCACTAAATGATTTTAGTAAGTAGGAAAATCTGAATTCTAGCATCACCCCACCGTACAGGACATCCCATAATACTCATCGCTTAAATATGCCCCTTAAGACTCAGTATTATTTTGTTTACTCAAGTTGCAAAGGTGCCACTGTGTTTCAAATAAAATACTGGCTTATTAGAATAACTGAAGAAAACCCGACACACTTGGGTGGCTTATTAGAATAACTGAAGAAAACCCGACACACTTGGGTGGCTCTAGACTAGAGGAGACTAGACTAGATCTCGAGGAAATGCACACAGAAGGCAAAAATGGTGTTTTTTAAAGGACGATTATACGAATGCAAGCGTATTTCCATTAGTAATATGGGGAAGGCCGACTGACATTGTGGCAATTAATCCCACATGTAGGAGATTTGCCATGATCATAATCATGATGATCATCAGGTCCAGAGCAGCTCTTTTACCATTCCTCATGTCCCTACTGAGAGAAAAGCGTGTGGCTGACCAAGGTGCTGTTCGTCTCAGTGCCATTTGAGGTAGACATGGAGGTGTTGACCATGCTCTCGAGTGGATGTATCACTCTGTCCTGTGTTTTGTAGTAAACGACATAAAAGAGAGGCAGGATGACCCCAATCAAAAGCATGAGAACCACAGCATTCCACCACTGGATGCCCCAGTCCGCCCCATGGCTGTGTGAAGAGCCGGCCCCGTCTGTCCGCTGTGGAACCCCCGGGCCCCTGGATGGCACCTCGTCCTGGCTGTCCGTGGTCTGTATGAGCCTCTCGATGTCACGGTCGATCTCTTTGAGGAAGTCAGCATAATAAGGGAGATGTGGTGCGGCGGTGCCCTGGGAGGAAGGCAGGTGGGATTCTGGGTGCGGGTAAATCAGGTCGTTGTTCAGCTCCGTTAGAAGGCCGTGCTTCTTCACTGGGATTTTGATAGATTTCAGGGCATACAAGTCTTGCTCACGGATCAGGTTGTTCAGCTGTTTTATGTCGGCTACCTGTTTTACGAGAGAATCAGTCAGCCCTCCTGTGATATTCTGCTACCTTTTTTTGGACAGTAACTAATCATTTGTTAAGTTCTAAGGAGATTAACTAGATACTGTGGCCCAGTCACCCTCTCCCTCCACGAATCCCTACTCCTCCCACACCCCCACCTTCTACATTTTCTTGCACTCCTACACACTCTCCCCAACAATCCAAAAAAATCGTTATTAGCCCAACTTTGTGTGACTTGTCCCAATGTAATCAGATTCATGAGATCTGCATCTGTGGCTGTCCCTTCATGTGCTACCACTCTGCAGCGCTGGTTCAGTTTTGGTAAAATTTATCTGAAGCTACGAATAGTTCCAGATCTTCACCCATACATTTTGTCGCCAAAGTTTGAAAATGCTCTGCCAAATACTTTTTGAGTTATCGCACTAGCGAACAGACCAGGCTCAAAACCACATGTACCCCTAGTCAAAGACAATTTTGGTCCAAAGCTAACTCAGCCTAAACTCTTAATCAGGAAATGTAAGTGGCTGCAGATCAATCCTTTTCACCTGCTCACTGAGTCAGTGCTGTGAAATCTGGAGGACTGAGGACCCAAAGCGACCCAAAGTCACAAGCTGTGGGTCCACCAGCACGCCCCCTTGTCAGACATATGGATGCCGTACACAGACTTCTAACCAGAAAGGGTACCTGCCCTTGTGCCCTTGAGCCAGGTGTCTGAACTGCGGCAGTAAAATGTCCAGTGGTATAAAATCATACATGACATGTGTTCCTGCTTCTGAGCGGCTGGACTCACCTTGCAGCCGTACTGCAGGGCCAGCTTGTTGAGGCTGTCGCCGTGGGAGACAGGCCGCTCCAGCAGCAGGACGTCCCCCACCCGCGCCTGCTCCTGCCCGGACCTGCGCCCGCGGGGCCTCCGCTGCGCCATGCCCAGCTCCTCCTCCGAGGACTCGGCGGAGTCATCGCGGGCGCCCCTGAATACGTACACCTGGCCATCGGCGCTGGCGTGGACGTCCACCGGCGCCTGGAAGGCTTGGGGGAACCTCTCCCCGGGGCTCCCCATGGCTGCGAGAGGCAGAACGGGGACGATCGGTCACCTCACTGACAGCTCGTGTGAAGGGGAAGGAGACGGAGGCTCGTCAGCGCAGACACGGCCTGGAAAGTTTATTTTCACTTCTCAAATGAAATAAGCGTGTTGGTTTTAGTAAAAATAAAAATGCTGAGTGCAGCTATCCCCCCCCCCAAATGTTCATCAATGTCAATGCGCATCGACTTGAAAAACGCACAGCGCCGCTGAAATGGGCTGCATATGCGCGACACTTTACTGAGTAACCTTACGGTCTGGACCTCGGACTTGTCTGACAGACGTGTTTATCACAAGCCTACAGTCTGTGGCGTCCCCACAAACCCAAGGCTACGATCAGCGCACTAAAGACAGTCATTACCGATGGCAGATCAAACGCATACTCTGCTGCGGGCTCCACACTCAAGTCCGACGTGTTTACTGACAAACAGGAGCTCACACTCGGTTTCCCAGTTAACCCTGAGATCGAGTAGGTAAATCCGAAGTTGACTGTGATTCTCTTACTGGACAGTCCTGGCGAGTTCAGTAGCCCTGCCATAAACACATTTAAAACACTGCCGATCGGCCCTTGAGACTGCATGTAGCATTAACGGCGCATTTTAATGACAGCAGCAAAGCGCAGGGAGGTAAAATTACGGATACTTCAAAGATTAACTACCTGTCTACATGTAAAGTTATCCTGACAGCGCATCGATAACGAAATCGCTATAAGTTTTAAGAAATTCATGACTTAAAAAGCGTGAAATTCAGCTATAAATGGTACTCACCCGTTTTGAATGCAGGGTGTTTGCTGCCTACATAATAACAAAACACTAAAAGGCTCACGTTATGGTCAGCCTGCGATACAAAGTAACCACCGCGCAGTGTAGCGGCAAGCCCCAGATGGACAGGAACATCCACCAATCACGTCAATGGTCGACGACGCAACTAGCCAATAGCGCAGCGGATTTTTCTTTCGCTTTTCAAGGTAGGTAGACGGAGGCCCGCTGCTACGTGTTATGTCCCGTACTTTGCATTAGGTGGACGCATGTGTGCGTAGCATACCTTTTGTGCGTCCTTCGGAAGTTAATGTATTGCTTGTGTGTGGTTCCTTTGTGCTGCATCGGTTTTCTTCTAGTTTTCGGTTTCTTTCCGCAATCCAAAAGCATGCAGTGAGGGTAATCTCTAAATTGCCCGAATTGTGTGATTGTATGTAAGTATATGAATGTCCCACAATGGACGAGCATCTCATCCAGGATATTACCCTGCTCTGTGACTCGTGCGTTTGGTAATATGCTCCAGGGTCTCCGAGATGCTGCGCCGAATAATTGGATGGAAATAGATGCATGAATTTCTTAAACATTTCACACACAAAAGGTGTGTGACCGTACATTTTATGGACCACTAGAGGGCAGCAGTAGACTAAATTAGGAGTAATGTGCATTATATAGAAAATATATTTTTCCACTAGAGGGAGCTAATGTGTATTAGAATTTAATGTCTTGACAATGCCCACAAAAATGGAAAACGAGTCACCTGATAAAAGAACAAATAAAGATTTCAGCGTTTCAGATAAAGTTCCCTTTAGTTGTAAACATGCCAATCATGACGGTATGAAAGAAAAGCATTCCACGGAGGTACCACACCTGAACACCCGTGTGTTTTACAGATACTGTTTAATTAGCACCTGCCTGGTGGGGGATGTTCTAGCACCTAAAAAACCAAGTAGTGAAGCAATTATGAGTTGCCATAGAATGGAAGCCAGCACAACCGTGTCTCGCAGCCGGGTCCACGAAGCCTACCGGAGAGACAGTACTGAAGCCCAATAATCAGGAGCTACAACCACTCAGCCAATCACATCCCTCTGTGTCTACACGTGACATTTGGGAAATGGTCATCTTAAAGTGTATTTTACTTGTCACAATGCATTGTGACAAGTAAATGTAAAGTAATCCACATGCAAAATAACAGTCACAAAGGCCTAAGGTATTGCCTTTTATATTCAAGTCAATTGAGTTCAATTTCTTTTTATATAGCGCCTTTCACAACAGAGTCGCCCCAAGGCGCTTTACATGGGTGTGTTGGGATACATTACTACATCATTATGACAGAATAATACAAAAACATGGAAGACGAAAGACAGAGAAGTGAATGAAAGAAAAAAAGAAAGAAAGAACGAAAGAAAGCCAGATGACAATGGAGGAGAAAACACTTATTAGTATTTTTAGAAATAATAAATCCTAATAATAATAAATAAATCCTAATAATAATACATAATAATTGTCCATGATATTAATGTAGTGCAGGGTCTTTTCCATAAGCAGTAAATGCGAAATTGACCATCTGAGGACCTGCAACAGAATGAGGCTCGATAATCCTGCATGTTCTGCATTATCTGCAAGCCCTTGCTCTACATCATTCTCTTCACCTCAGATGGCCCGGAATTGATTCTTGTCGAAGCGTGGACGTTTTAACATGGGTGATCGCTGATGGCTGGTCGAGGCCACTGGACGCATTGCTGGGCAAGGCAGGATTGGGTTTGGAAACACACAGGGCAGAGCAGAGTTCAGCCCAGGTGCGTCTGCAGAGATGCAGCCAGGCAGAATAAGGAGGTAACGACAAGGCTTACATCTCGGATGCCGGATTAAGGACCTTTGTCTAGCCTTTGTTGAAGACGGCTGTGGTCTTTAACTTTGATAATTAAAAAAGGAGATTTATGTTACTCATCAGTCTCTGTATAGCTATGAAACCATGTTTAAAAATGCCGTCGGAGAAAAAAAAACAAATATATTTTGCTTAGGTATAAAATGTATGACCTTTAAGGTGCTGGGGGTTTCACGTGGATATACATTCATCTGGTGTAAACCTGATGTTAGAATCATAATAAAGGTCACATAAGTAATGAAATTGGTCAAATTTACCAGGGAACTAATTAGCTTAGGGGTCAGTGCTGGTCTCTGCTTTCACACCATGATTTCTTCACTGTCCTTAAGCAAAGGTCACATTTCCTGTAGCTCATAAACACCACGGGTCTTCAGATACCCCAGCTAGGCCCTGCATTTTTTTGGAACAGAAAAGATTGCATTTTAGTAACCTTGACCCTCATTTGTCATTTTTCAGTTCGATCTGTGTCATAAGCCTCATCTTTATGTATTTTTCAAGCCCCCTTTCTTTGTGACACTCTCCTATTGGTCCCTCGTCCTGTCAGTCAAAACGAAGACATGGGTATTTGCTAGCTGCCATGTTTGATTAAGAGTCCACTGAGCAGGGCAGGCATTCTGCTCCTCCTGCCTCGTCACCTGATGCTGGTGTCCGGCAGGGCGTGCATCAGTATGAATCAGCTCTGAAGGACTTTGTTCTGGCCTGAGCCTCCGTGTGTTAATCATTGCTGACAGAACGGTAACCCTAAAACTGCCCTCATGTGATGGATCAGGTGTACCCACAGACTGTCAACTGAGTGGGATTAATATTCTCTATCTCCGAGCCTCTGGGCAATGCACAGGAGTGGACAGGACGCTGCGAGGCGGTGAAGAAGCTGCACATTCAGATCCCAGTTAAGCACCAGTGTGGTCTGGAAGTATGGAATTCAAGGATGTTTCCTTACGCTGTCCCTTCACATAAACGCTGTGAACAGGTGTTATATTGTCGGATGCTTGTTGATGGTTAACAATCAAAATAATTAAATGAGTGAATTAAATACATTTTCTGGACTGAGTTTGTCATTAAATATGTACATCTCGCCTGGAAGGACGCAAGGATTCTGTCCTTGCTGTTTCATTGGCTGTTCCTGATTTAATTCAGGACTTTCCTTCAGCCAATGGCAGCTAGGTGGCAGTGTGGAGCCTTCCAGGGCCACCTGAATCCTTACCTCTTCTCATTGTAGGCCTTGACCACTCACTCCTTCTAGCTGAATTAGACACTAAATATGAACTATAAAAAAACTTCCCATATAGGTCCTATGTCATAGGTTTTAAATAAATGTGATTGAAATAATGATACTTTCAAATGATGAGCTTATTAAAGGGCTTTGGCATCCATGGAATCACTCAGTCTGTCTGCATTACCCATAATCCTCTGTATTACAAGAAGGGAAAATGGGCATGGCGACATCTGCTGCTCTTTGTTGATTGGATAAGAGCACTTTTTGAGGTCCACATTGGCCAGAGAAAGACAAAATGACAAAACGAGCCCCCTCAGCCCTTCTTCACGATGGTGTCTAATGACAGAGTGCAACTCGCGTTCAGTTGTGGTGAGGAGGTTTTCACAAGATTCAGTGACGCTGATTCCTTTGGCCCACTGCACATGGTCATCCATCCATCTTCACCATGACCAGTGCTGAGTCATGGCAAGCCCATTAAGCACAGGGAACAAGGCAGGAGACAACCCACCTTGGGATCGATGCCAGTCTGATACAGCTCACACACCACAAACACTGAGCAAATGAAAGTCCTCAATTCTGATGCTATCATCCTTTGTATGTGGGTTAAAGTTGAGGTTCCGATTAATCAGACACATCAGTAATTTACTCTGCTGTTCATTTCAACAGTTTCTTCGCCATGGAAACTAGCTGCTTATGTTCCACAGGGTGTGACAGCTTCTTGGATACTTTGCCGGAATATGAGTATAAGCCCAGCTGTCTGCTGTGCTTTGATTAAATATCCACAGAAAATTTTCTTACTGTCATTATTAACTAGAAATTAGGCGCGTGTGTGTGT
>JAODKC010000009.1:4426920-4438618 GCA_026777985.1 Mormyrops attenuatus
CACAGGGCCTTAACGACACAGTCGGCGTCAGGTGTTTCAGGAAGCCTGGAAAATCACAGGAACTTAACGACACAGTCAGCGTCAGGTACAGTGTTTGGAAAGCTGGAGAAAACACAGGGCCTTAACGACACAGTCGGTGTCAGGTGTTTCAGGAAGCCTGAAAAATCACAGGAACTTAACAACAGTCGGCATCAGGTACAGTGTTTGGGAAGCCTGAGAAATCACAGGGCCTTAATGGCACAGTCAGCATAAGGTACAGTGTTTGGGAAGCCTGAGAAATCACAGGGCCTTAATGACACAGTCGAGGTCAAGTGTTTCAGGAAGCCTGGAAAATCACAGGAACTTAACGACACAGTCGGCATCAGGTACAGTGTTTGGGAAGCCTGAGAAATCACAGGGCGTTAATTACACAGTTTTTGTCAATGTGAAATCTGCAGTAGCCTTAAAAGACTGTAGTGCACACACTGCCCCTAGAGGCTAATCTGGGGTAAACCCAGGAAAAGGAGAGATGTTGCCCTGTTATTACTGCCAGCTGCTCTATTGCTGGTGGCTGGTCTTCCAGTGCCAGGAATTTAACTGGCTTGCCCCCCCAACAGCAGTACCCTCCTGTGTGGCATGTCGTCCTCTAGTTGACATAGTCAATAGGGCAAGCCACTGGCAGGGTGCAGAGCAGCGCTCGAGTGTTCAAACCTCTTCTGAAATATCTTATTTGCACCCATATTAGAACACCTCTGAGCTCCATGTCTGCAGGATTGAGGCTAGTGGCTGATGACTGTCCAGGGTGTGGAGTCGTTCCTCTCGTATGTCATGCTGCTCAGGATGGACACTGTGACCCGATTTCAGGCGCGCCTGCTGGTAATGCAGGTTCCTCTGATTTCTTTTCTTGGGTGACCAACAAAGAAAGAGATTTTACACTTAAAATCACAAACATGACTTTGCTTAGTTTTGGACATCATGGAATATCACTGTTGGTTATATAAGATGGCCTTGAAATATTAAAATATTGAAACTTCCTCTTTCATCTGAAAAACACAAAGTTGTTCAAAAAGTCTTCTTTGTCAGAGATGCCACTGGCCAGAATTTTTAATTTATATCTTTGTGTATGTCTGTTAACCATCAGAATAATTTATCATTATGTTGAATCATACCATATCTTCTCCATTTATAGAACTATAAAGATGCTAATAATTTTTTAAATGTTTTATGATGAAATTCATCTCTAAATCAGTATATCTGCCTTTAAAGTTTTGGACATAAAAATATGAAAATAATGGAAATAATGGAGAACCTACTTCAGGTGAATAAGAAGATTTGAATTTTGAGGAAATCTCACTGCCACCTAGTGCTTTCTGTGGGCTCACCTCTGCAGACCACTGTAATCTGCATGCATCAGGTGACATTAACCTTACGTAGAGTTTGTTCCGCAGTGCTCACTAGAAAAATCATTCTGCTGGAGCAAAGATCATATGTGGTTTAAATGGTCTAGAAGAGGAATTTGGGTATAAATTGGGACAGCAACTCAAACATCATGAGGTCTTTTTCCAGACTCGACTTCCCTGCTGGCCCTCTTGTGGTCCTCTCCCTCCGATAATGTAAGATATGCATCACGCACTGACAGTAGGGCCTCCGCCCGCGGTCTGCTTCGCCGGAAACGCCACCCTGCGTGCGGATATCTTCATCCTTGTGCCAGTTCTCATTTGCGATGATTTGCATGGCAATTATGATAAAACAAACAGTAAAGTCTCTGTGGTCTGCCTCCGTTCTGTGACAAATAGATGTCAGCATCCCTTAATTGGACGGAAGGCTCCGGCGATCTTCCGGGCCGTGTGGGAAATGGATGGGGCCGTCAGGAAGCCCAGCCGGGGGCTGTGCCGCACGCTCCCTAATTACCCAGCAATACCCACAGCCCAGGCGAGCACAAATAACACCTCTGTTGTCAGACGCAGGCGTGTAACGGTGCGGCGGACCTGGGCGAGAACGCACTTAAACACACCTGCATATCATGATGGTAGTTGTATAATAATAATAATAAAAAATTATAATAATAATAATAATAATAATTATTATTATTATTATTATTATAAAACCAGTGTTATATTTTACATCAGTTGGACTTCTTCTTCTCTGTTGCTAATTCTTATCCACATGACTGCTGCTAATTTAAAAGAATAATACATTGTATAATGTTGCTATAAGACAACGTGACTGCACTGCTGCGATCTCATTCTGCGTTCAGCTTGATACTGTACACATATATTGTATATATTATTTTCCTTTTAATTTTCAAATTTATATTTATTTACTTTATCTTTTATAGCATTGGCGGGAAACAGAGTTGTTTTCTTCATCTCAGGAATAAAAGAGAGTAATTGTAAGATTACGTTTAATTATCAGAATATGAGGGGATATTCTGACATTTTGTGTCCATGGTTACAGGAGTGGGTGTGACAGGATGTTCTGGAAATCAATACCAGTGAGATGTCTGATGCTTGTTCAGGTGATCAGACTGGTCCTGCTAATGCCGCACCTACTGTCTGCTGACCACAGAGCTGCTGGTCAGGTCCACCAGACCTCATTCTTCTGGGCTAACTTCTAAAAAGTCCTCTTGGGTTTTTATGTATGACTCTGCTGGACCATGAGTTGATATTAACTCTGGAAAAACAATGAGGCAAAAAGGGACCAGTTTTCTGCTTGAATGTCGCCCTGACTGAATCCATTGATCACTTCTTGGTTGCTGACTGGGAGGGGACACGTTTCCTTTTTGAATAATGCCTGTACCTCCATTGTTGTACTACTGTTCCTGTCACCTCTGATAGACAGCACGAGTGAAGCTCCTCAGTGCTTCTTCTCCCTTGGCCCCAATTTGGAAGTGTTGCTTATCCATTGGTACCTGCAAGTGTCTGGTGGCAAAGAGCATGACGAGATTTGTTCCTCCCAAGGAATCTTTGTAGCCTTCTGTCTCAGCTAAGGTGTCTTAAACCATGATCCTAACACTCCACCTCCCACTGTCCTCTACTGCTAGTTCACTGCAGTGCTCTTAACAGCTGTTTTCTTCAGAACATCTATCCTTCTATTGAATTTTAACCATCTGTAAAATTCAGGTACTTCAGCAGGTTTACACGGGCAAATATAAGTGGAATGTGTTTATTGGTCACAGACATGCCTTAGTCAGTGGTTATTAGTCTTAGACAGGTCTTAGTCAGTCCGAGCGTCAGTGGTTATTGGTCATAGCCAGGTCTAAGTCAGTCTGAGCATCAGTAGTTACTGGTCACAGACAGGCCTTCATCAGTCTGAGTATCAATGGTTATTGGTCATAGACAGGTCTTAGTCAGTCAGAGTGTCAATGATTATTGGTCATAGCCAGGTCTTAGTCAGTCTAAGTGTCAATGGTTATTCGTCATAGCCAGGTCTTAGTCAGTCTAAGTGTCAGTGGTTATTGGTCATATAGAGGTTTTGGTCAGTCTGAGCATCATTGCATATTGGTCATACACAGGTCTTAGTCAGTCTAAGTGTCAGTGGTTATTGGACATAGCCAGGTCTTAGTCAGTCAGAGTGTCAGTGGTTATTGGTCATAGCCAGGTCTTAGTCAGTTTGTGTGTCAGTGGTTATTAGCGTCACTAAAAAAGTCTCTTCTTTATTCTGCTTCCTGAATCTTGTCAACTTCTGAAAACAGCATAAAAAGTCCTAATGAAAGGCAAGCAGGTATTACTGTGATTCTGCTCCCCAGACGGAGCCTAATAAGAAAGTGTGCGATTAATTGGGAGCACATTCCTCCTTCTGAATGCTAAAGTAGGACGGCAGCCATTGGGGGACGCGCCATATGTGCCGCCCGGTGACAGATGTCACCTCGCTGTCGCGGCACCAGCTTCCACTTTATTGTTGCTGTTTGAATCGTCGGGGGAGAGCGGAAGAAACACACACGGAAAATAGCACGGAGATGTCCTTTCCGCCGAGAACGCCTTCGGCTGGATCGAAATTAAGGACACGGCTATGTTTCCGCGTGCTAAAACCCCGCTGTAGAGATGAGCCACCTCTGATGTCAAGACGGGATAAAAATAGAGGTTCTCTTATGTATTTTCCGTCCTGAAAAGATTCATAGGCAGGCAGGACGCCGTAACTGCCAACAGCAATGTCAATTAAAGTGTTTACTGGCCTTTCCAGGACAAACCGCCTCTCTAAAGCACAGAACCGAATCAGCAGTCCCGACGAAGGAGCCCGATTCTGCCTCAATGGTGGGCCTAATTTTGTGATTTACTATCAGGACACATTCTGTATTGGGGTTAGATGAGTGTTTACAACACAAAGTGAATGAGAAACAGCCCGCTGTCTATCTCCAGGAAGCAATGGGATAGTTCAGGGTGCGATTTGAGATCCTAAGATCTCGACACGAGTCACTCTCAGACGAGGCCCTATATAAGCCTAATAATCCTCATTAAAATGTTGCAGTCAGGGAAAGTCACCTTTCCCAGCACATGGCGCTACAGTCGATTATATATCAAAGCTTCAGATCGCCAGAAAATCATTTTGCTGGTAACTTTCACATTATCTGTTGGTGTCTGCCATTTTAAAGCCTGTTCAGATATTTTCTGAGTTTTCCTCCCAAATATTCTTTAAATAAATAAATACGAGTGATGAAACAGCTCACAGGAATTTGTTAGAATCCAACATGATACAAATCACCATGGCCAATAAAAACTGAAAATCAGTCTGAAAAATAAATTTCTGAGAGGCTTTGAAGTCTGACATACATGTAGGACCAGGTACTGAAGCCGCATATTAAGTATTGGGGGTTTTGTTTGGCATTTTTAAAAAGATTAAATGCTTCAGAGACACCCATTAAAAAAAACAAAAAAAGGCTGAACTCTTAAAATGGCTGAACTCCTTTTGTATTCTGAATAATTACACTGGAAGCCGGTACGAGGACGAGCCGTAATAACCTCTGAAGTCCATTTATCGTCTCATCTAGAAAACGATGTTTTGGCTCCTGCTCTTTACGGGACGTAAGCGGCCTGGATGATGCGTTCCGCAGCCTAACTGGCGAGGCCCCCAGGGGACACGCCTGTAAATGGTAACTCGGCAGACGGACTCTGAAGATGTTCTGTAGATGAACCGAAAGATGCTAATAGTCTCCTAGGGAAAAGAAAGAGTTACAGCCTGAGTGGGGCAGGCAGAGGGGCCTCCTTGTTAGGGAGAAGTAAACTGATGTTCTCTTTTTTGTTAGCGGATACGGGAAAGGGAAGTTAATCAGAGAATAGTGTAAGATTACTTGTGGAGTATGAGAGTGTGAGCAGTGATGGACGGCGTGTAGAACAGTGTCGGGTCAGCCTAAGCACAGCTCTGTAGTAACTTTCCGTGTGTCCACGTCTGTTTATCTATCATCAGAAGATCCCCGTGTGCAACTCCCCCCCCACAACGTTACCAAGACCACAGCCCATCTGATGTAAATGAAAGCAATTACGAAAACGCCAAGCATAATTAATGGAACGGGTTTAAGATGAGAAAACAGTGGGGCGGGGGAGGGCGTCAGTGACGGATTCCAACCCGCTTCCCCTGCTCCTGCCCCGTCTCTCCCTGTACTATGATGTTCATCGGGGTCACCGACCTTCCTCCACTCTCCACAATCTCACCATCGCCCCCACTGGTTAGTCTCTCCCGGGGCGGAGGGTGGGGGGGCCTTTGAAGAGGGGAAATAAATTCGCCTGTCCATCCACTGCCTGGAAAAAAAAATTAATTGCAGGCTGCTCATCCTGTCCAAATACAACAGGGGCATTAACATAAGCAATTTGCTTCCAAATCCTTTCCGCTGGATGTTTAATAGAGCATTGGACCTGGTCGATAAGCCTGGGAGTCCCTGATGTATTACTGTTGTCATAATATCAAAATATTATAGAGATGTAACTCACCCAAGTCTATTCATAATTGATAAGAACAAAAGGTTTTATAAATGAGGGACTCGGAACGCAGCCTATAATTACAGCCAGCAGACGAGGGTGCACTCCAGAGTCAGTTACACTCCGAATGGAAATAATGATACTGGAGATCCTCTCCTCCCTCAGGATCCAGCAGATAATAGACGCCTCTGCAGTATCGACAGGGGATCGAGCGCGCGGCACCCGCCTCGCGCGCTGGAGGGCGACATGTCCGGCTACCATGGCAACTAGCCGGATGCTGTGTCAGCAGAGGTCGTCCTTACGGGTGCCGATGGCAGCAAAGTATCGCGGTCCATAGGACTCTGGAGAAGTGATACGATCGTGTAGAAGAAGGTCGACGCTGAGCCGGTCAGATGACCATCAGCGGCGGAAAGTCAATCAAAACTAAGAAAGGAGCCTGTTGTGAATTTGTCTTTTTGTCAGCGGCTCACAATGCTGAGCTCTTCACGGGCAGATTGCCTGACAGTACATAAGTCTGTGTTTGGATCATGTCATAGGCCTTTGGGGGCGGGGAGGGGGGTGGTCCCCAGATGGGCAGTCTGATGTAAAAGTTGTTGAAGGGGTGTGAATCACATTTTGTCTCTTATGGTGGGTCCCTGGGCTTTTGTGGGGGGTCCACTAGACCCCATCAATTCAAACACTGATGTAAGACAAGCATTATGGTTTACAGTGTCTTGTGACGTGAGCACAGAATTCTCGGAAGGACAGGTGCTCAAAACGGGGGTGGGGGGAGTGGTTTAGTGTATATTTTGCAAACTGGGATGGGGGTCCGTTGTAAATTTGACCAACCGTGTGTGTTGGGGGGGCAGCTTTAATCATACCCCCCACACACACATGCCTTAAGAGCTAGCCTAATGCTACTGCGATGCAGACTCGCTTAGCATTAAACAGAGGCACAGCAGACTAAACACATCCCTTGTGTTGGTGTCCCTCAGGTTTACCTAAGCAGTTCAGTATGATACAGCAGCTCTTTTCTTTCTTTTAAACCAGTCCTTGAAGAATCCTTCTGGACAAATTCATGAATGCTTCAATAACCTTAATATTTGAAGAGATAAAAGAAATAGTCCTCGGAGACTCTTTAAAAAAATAAAATCAAATAAAAACCTTTGAATCTGAGAGAGAGGTCCCCAGAGGGCACTTTGAGAGATAGACCTGAAATCGGATTAAGTTTTGAGCCACAGAGGAGAATGAAGATTTAAGGGAGACGGGTTTCAGTCTCTTCTAATTACTGCTTCTCTTCTGGAAAGACATGGGATGGTAAGTGAAAAGTCAGGTGAGAGCTTTGGCGACAGGGATTCAGGTGATGGAGTCACAGTGAGGGCTTCTGTGGTCCAGAGGGCTGCTTCCCTGGCACGCCGCCCGGCACGGGCACCCTCTTATCATCCACTTTGGGATTAGGCCGTACGCAGCAAAGACATCAAATTATATGAAGTTGAACAGACAGCCTGAGTCTTTTGTCCTGGTAAAAACGACATCTTTAAAGTGACCCTTCGTAACATAATCTTGAGCTCATTAAGTGCTTATATTTTACCGAGAGACCTCAGCTGATCCAGCTGTTGACATAACGTGGGTTGGCGGGGGGAAAGGTGCAATGGGCAGGGTGGTAGGGAGGTCGGGGGGTTCCTCAGTGGAAAGGGGATAAAGTCTGACAGGAGATAGAGGGAGGGAGAGAGCCATGACCGCCCGTCAGAGAGGGAGCAGGTCCGTTATCGACCCATTCCAGGACTTCCCTTCTACCAAGTCTAACATGATGAGATCCCACATGCAACTCCAGGAAGAGATGATTAACAGGACACGGCCAGGGAGGTGCTAACGGATGGGGCCTACGGGCCTTCCTGTCAGGGGACAGTGGCCAACACAGGAATGTGTTTGGCCGGTCCTGGTAGGAAGTGTGTCCTTGATGAGCAGCAGTCATGCAAACAGCCCTGGTGCCCAGACGCAGTATGAAGCTGCTGTGAACTTTCCACAGTCTGTTGTTACAGACTTAGGCTTTATTTACGCTCTTTTTGCTGAGTCAATACCAAGATCCACTTTGAGGAGAAGCGGTCTGATCGTCGGGTAGCTTTGCATCTCTCTACCGTGTGGGATTCACCTATTTGGCATCTGGCATGTTGAACAGGCATTTTTAGCGTAAATGATGGTCTTATCTTGCCATGGGATCTCAATCTCAATTCTGTGTCTTTGGAATATTGTGTCATATTTCATTGGGAATGATTTTTATATAAAATGAGTAAAGTGTGAATGATCCAATAAATTTAAAAAATAAAGTCAGAAAAATGCAGAAGAGAGCACATGGGTGGCCAGCTCCCAAAGTGCCTCCTGATTGGCTCCCTTTTCAGTAAAATAGTTTCCCATTTGCATACACATCTCCCAGGCCCTTATTGATCTCTCGGGTCATGAACTGGCACGAACCAGTCTGTCACCTTTTCGGCATAGCGCCCGCGCTCTTCCTGACAGTGAGGATGATGTGCTTGGGCTCCCCTCCCGCCTGCCGCACGCGTGCAGGCTGTGCTCAGACAATGGGGTGGATGCCGGCCGGGACCAGATGAGGAAGGGGAGATAGCATGGGGGTGGGGTGGGGTGGGGTGGGGAGGGGGATGGGGGGTGGAGCTGTCGGGGACCGCTACACCGCTGCAGGACTTTGTCCCTGGATCCCATTGTTCCATGGAGGAAGAACGTAGTAACAATAAAAGAGGCCTGAAAAAAGAGAAATCCATCCTGATCCTTAACTCGCAGCAAACAATCAAGCGGTTTGTTTTATCTGAGGGAGAGTCCTACAGGGCAGACTCAACTGAAATAGTTTCCTCAAAGCCTGCAAGGGCTCTGCCCCTCTGAGGCACGAGACTGATCTTGGTAACGCCTCTGACACAAGGCAGAGAAGCCTGAGGTGTCCGGGGTCAGCATGACCCCTGTACATGCTAGCGGTCATTTACCACTTCAGTGGGATGAGGGACACATGCAGAATGAGTCGTCAGGTGTGAGAGGAGCTCTACGTGAAAGTGGCCTACCGATTTGCCAGTTGGAGAGCGTAAGTTTTACTGGTCAGTCACCAGCAGTGAGACAGACGGGGGTCTCCTGGTCTGCCACTCTGGCCACTTCAGAGGTCTGCAAATTCACCAAGTGTGGTGAATGGCGTGGGATGACCTTTGATAGACTCGCAGACATGGTCTTTGTTCCCTCCCTGAGATACTCAGATACAAAGCTGTACGTCCTGTTACAGAAAGATTAACACACTCAGGTTGGTGTAGACACCGATAGCAAGGTAATCATATGGAAGTGGCATTTCTGTGCTAAACTGGTTTAAAAAAGAAAACTTTTAATCTGGGTGATGAGTTTGCTAAAGATTTAAGTGTGTAGTACTGAGCCTTTCGAAAGCAGCACATTGGACGTAGTGTTGGATTCCCCGTGTCAGTGAACGGAGACATTTACTACGTTAAGCTCCAGACTTCTTAGCCGGGATTACAGGTTCTCTCGATTCTGCATATTCCCGTGACAGCTGAAGTGTATGGAAAAGAAAAAGCCATAATCTCCAGCCATTACGTGTATCTGTACATTCCCTTCAGGAGCAGACTTGGGCTTAAGTCCCTTATTCTCGGGAGAATGCGTGAGGAGTTGCTGGTGTGACCTGCTATCTGTTTTCCCTGCATGATAATACCTTGGCACTATGAGTCCATCTGTATATACACAGATATTCTGCTGCTCTGTATCTTGTTGCAGGTCTTTGCCAGGGTCCATGCGAGCACAGCTGACATTAGAAGCAGCAGAACACTACGGGCGGGAGGTGAGGCTCTCAGAGCTTCCAGAGAACAGGTAGCAGTTTTCTGAGAGCAGACAAGCATCTGCCCGGGTCATGGTGTCGGTCCACAGAGTGATCCGTGTTTTCACAAAGCCAATAAAAAGAGGCTTTTTTTCCTCCAGGTGGCCCTCGATTGGCTGCGGCCGAGACAGGTCAGCACACCTGAAAACCGCTATTTAGAAAGTCACTCTCAAATAACGTGGACTCATAGGCAGAAGGAGGAAATGGGGGATTAATGATGCAGGTTGCGGGCAACCCCCTGACCTCACGAAACTGGTGGTCTTCTGATATCTTATTGAGGACACCAAGAAAAAAGAGAAAACCTTTTACTTGGACATGAATGAGAGGGGAAGAAAAGGGCATTTGCTTAGAACACCTACTTTTTGAAGGAGGGGCTGGGTACCATTTAATGGAGCTCTCCTTTCACTTCTCAAACTCGCTCTCCTGGTGACAGAAGGTGTTCTGTCTATTCATACATTAAAAAAAAGAGGAAAATTAATAAAAGCGGCAAGTTATCAAAAGAATAAACATTCTGCAACGACTGACACAGTAATGGGAAAGAAAGCATTGAACTTTCTCGCTTTAAAGGACAGTAAAGACACACATTAAAGAACACATGTGGGTTAATAACCTGACATTAATCACTTCATAAATAATTCATTATCTAATTCTTAACTAAGGCCTGGCATGTGTTTATGTTAGTAACTGAATATATAGACGGGTAACCAGCCAGTGCTACACTGAGCAGAGCTCTCTCTGGTGATGAGGACCAGGTCTGATCTTAGTCACTGCGACAGGACAAACACAGCGACTGAAATTTAAAGGCTCACATAAGTACCAGGCGCCTGTCACACGCCCTCTATGCGCTGCAGGCTGTGTGTCTGGCCCAGGGCGCTCGTAAGAAAGTAACGTTTTCGAACAGGTGACATCTTCCGGAAACGTAAAAGAGGAAGCATACCTCCAATTAGCTGGAGAAGCTTGCTGTCTTTGCACATGTCCATGATGTGTGGGTAAGAAGTCCCTCTGGTGAGGGATTCTCCAGCCTGCTGCTTCCAGATGGTTCCGCTCCTTTAGGCGTACATGTGAAGGAATGTATATCGCTAGCTTGATTGAGCATAGACAGCATGCATGTGCTATTATTTACATAAGTTGATTTAAAATTCCATCCATCTATCCATCCCTTCATCTTCAAACCACTTATCCAGTATGGTGTCATGAGCTGTGAGCGAGCCTGGAATCTATCCCAGGCCGCACAAGGCACAAGGCTGGGGTACAACCTGCATGGGATGCCAGTGCATGGCAGGGTACTTTGGGCTGTTCTGAGACATCAACACAGAGCAAACAGGTAAACCCTGCATGCACAGAGTGGGCTGGGATTCGAATCCAAACCCTGGGGGAGCGAGGCCACCCCCTGAAACGGACAAGTCAGCACTGCAATCATGTGTTGTTTCTATTAACCGACGGGGAGGGGCATATCATCGCGGAAACCGCTGTGAAAATGAGGCGCTTTGTTAGAAAGCTAAGCGAAAATATTGGATTAACCTAAGGACTGTCCATTTAAAAATGCAATGTGGCGACTCGCTGAGTTAAGGATGAAATCGATAGGAGGCCGAAGCTTTAGGACAGTGATGAAGGAGCTTGTCGTTGGGAAGTGACTGTTAGAAATGAAGTGTCCAGAAGCTTCCAGAAGTCGTTCAAGTTAACAGATGTTTCTATGTTTGTTTTTCCTTGAAGTGATGGAGGGAGCCCTTGTCCACATATGTAACACCCCCCCCCGCCCCCGCCCAGAGAGTCTTTCTACTCATTTACATTTACCCAAGAAAAGGGCCGGATTTGGCCCAGTCCCTATTAACAGCCCTTCTCACGCTCATGGTGAAATATCCTTGACCATCTGTCCCATGCTGTATATTAAAAACAGGAGTTAAGCAGAAGCACTGATGGCTTCTGTTCCCAACATCTCTTTTAAATTTTT
>JAODKC010000009.1:4438718-4452736 GCA_026777985.1 Mormyrops attenuatus
CCCCCCCCCCCCCCCCCCCCCCCCCCCCCCCCCCCCCCCCCCCCCCCCCCCCCCCCCCCCCCCCCCGCGCCCCCGGGCGGGGCAGATAAAAGAGGTTATTGATGATGGGAGCAGCCCAGCGACAGGCCAGAAGGAGCGACGCGTTGACTGTGAGCCAGAGACGAGCTGCACTGTGAGACACGGTGGGAATGAAAGTCCAGCCTGTTTCCTCTTTCTGTCTGAGAGAGTCCTCAAACCATAACAAGCCCGACGCAGCGATTTGTAAGTCAAGAGTCTGGCAGAGAGTGACTCTGTGGGTGTCCGGCAGCTGGAAGAGCTGGCTATGTAAATTTGGCACCAGTGCCGATGTCCGACTCTCCCCAGCTGCCCTCAGCGTCGCCTCTGACCCGTCCCCGCCAAGAGGGCGACCCAGTCTCTTTGATGGTAAAGCAGTTCTCCGCTGGAGTAAACTTTCCCAAACGTCAACGTTATGAAGTAGGGTGGTTATGGATACAGGAAATAGCCCTATTCAATGCCTTCGGAATATTAATATGACGAGTTGACAACAGAGGACACCGGATTCAACAAGACCGTGTTCTGCTGTCCGGTGTTGCACTGAGGGTAGCTTTCAGATGGAATGATGTGAGATCAGCTGAGTGAATTTTTAAACAAACTAAAAAAAACAGAATAAAGAAGTGCATTGTGGGATTGCTCTGAACTGCAGTCAGGCACAGCAAGCGCTATATGCCCTTGGCCCCGCCGCAGTGTTGTGGGTTCGGAGCTTGCAGCATCCTCCCCACGTTTCTCAGGGTACTCTGATTTACCCCTACCACCCACGGTAGGACTGGGGTGATCACACAGGTCGGCATGCCGGGGTTGGGGTTAACACGCTTCACTGCGTCTCCTCTAAGCGAGGAACTCCGCAGCAGCTCAAGGAAAATGCTGGTAATCACACACTGTGGAGTTAGTCGGCTCCTTGGTCAGAGCGCAAATTAATCGCTCGTTATCCGTGGCCAGACCAATAACCAGAACTAAATCCCTTAGAAAATTTGTGAAAGCGTCTGGAATATCCCTACACGACAGAGATAATCGCCATCGTTAAACCACCATGAATGGGAGGATTTCCGTTGAAAGCACGGTGCCAGTTTCCTGCAGAACAAACCCTCGTTGGCTCCATGCTTCACGGCATATGCACCGTCGTGGTCACGCACCGCGAGTTGGTCAGTCATGGAGTTTTCGGTACCTTCTTTGCCTGGTCCGTTACCCACTCTGCGACTCACCTATCTATCATCAACACCAATCCGTGTGGCCAAACAGTAAAGGGACTTTTGTGTATCAGTACTGCTTAGGATCTGTTTTATTGCTTATCTGTTTCTTGGATAATTATTCCTGATGCCACAGATTTATTCGGGGACTGAACATTAACATGTGACTCAAAATGGGGGGTTCCCCAGGGGTCTACCTGACAAAACAGTGCGTGTCTTACAGCACGGACCTGGGTTTGGTCCCGGTAAACAGGGCGGGAGAAGGAAGTGGGTGGCTGCGAGCACACGTTAGAGGAGGGGTGTGTCAGTACACACCCCCCCACACACACATACACACCCGCTGCCCAAACTGGCAGAGGGGCTGTTTGTTTAGGAGGATAAAAATACCAGGATCATCTCATGCCTGGAACCCCTGAAGATGAACTGAGATTATGTACATTAGCTTTGCTAAACGTATTTATACAAGACTAAACTGAAAGCAAATGCAGCCATACAGCGAGAGGATAATGGTACACGTACACGCATAATGCAGCAGAGGATGATGGTACACGTACACCCATAATGCAGCAGAGGATGATGGTACAAGTACACCCATAATGCAGCAGAGGATGATGGTACACGTACACCCATAATGCAGCAGAGGATGATGGTACACGTACACCCATAATGCAGCAGAGGATGATGGTACAAGTACACCCATAGTGCAGCAGGGGATTTTTTTCATTGTGTTGTCCCTGTGGATAAAAAGCAACAAAATTGTACAGTGAAGCAGCTAAATTGTACAATAAAAAACCTGGAATGATGTAATGATTGTTGCTACAACACCAAGACATTTGTTGATGAAGTAATCAGTGGCTCTTCCATTATGATATGTTAACCTTTACTGTGTTAAACAATGGATTAAAGTTTATAGATAAACAGAAATAAACAAAGGGACAAGCAAAACAGATGGCATCTGGCTGAGGAGATGGCTGGGGCGAGATTCTCAGGCAGAGCTGGATTCTTGTCCCTTGACAGTAAGCAGGAGTGCGCTCAACAGCGGCAATAAAGGGGGACTCGTTCATCTCGAGTGCAAGGGCTGTGACCTCCGGCATTTTCATGCTTCGATATCCCGCTCTCACGCATGCACTCCAGGGCCCCGCGGTGCCTCCGCGTCGGCCGGCTAATAGCAAAGGTTAGCGGGGATCAGCAGCACCGGGGCCCCGCCTCCCTGCCCAGACAGCGTGCTGAGGACCCTCGGAACGGCGGGCTCCTTCACGGTGATGAATGGCTTCTCTCAGGCGTTCTGTTCCCTAGTTATGAGAAGGGCGACCTGGTCACTGGATGACTTTATGAAGCCATAAAAAAAAATCGACGCCCCCTTTCCGTCAGTAGAGGCACTGCGGACAAAGACATGAAGAAGAGGAACAGCGGTACAGCCAATAAATCTTTTCTGTGTCTCAGAGCTCAGATTCCATCATCCAGGAATATCTACTGTAAATACCATCCCACACACAGCAGAAGATATAGTGACCACAATTCCAGCTGCTTACACTGATACGCCTGGAAATTGGGCTGGGCCACGCCTGCGTCCGCCAGGTGCCTCACATACCATCATCCCCGGCGAGGCCGACCTGTCTTTAGCTGCCAGCTGGCGATGGCGGCCGCGGGCCGCCCCGGTTTGCCCGTTATCGCTAACAAATACACTTAAGCTTAAAGGTTAACAGCCGACAAATAGCTCAGCTGGTCTCGTCGCGGCCAGGGACTGATGTCAGTGAGCGAGTGACCCTTTCCACTTTTTTCCAGGCCGTATCGATCCCATCCACCCTTCTCATTCCTCAGCCCGTCCCCCTAATTTCCCGCGCTGTGTGCCAATATCAGAAATTAACTCCACACAGTGTAGAAAGGTAAAAACACAGGACAGGGCCGTGTTTAGCTCCTCTACCACATTATATTTTCCCCACAAATGAAACATGGCTTCTTAATACAAGCATTAATCATAGTCATAAATAACATATGAGCATTTATTCAGTCATATTATCAAGAAATCATGTGATAATATCATACTGGCATTTTCCAAAATAATGGTAATGCAAATTTTTTTAGTTATATGATACTTCCAAAAAGTATGAGCTGCATGGACAACTTCACATTTGACATGTTATTACAGTTTATTTCTAATGTTTCTTGTCAGGGTTATTATCGTTATTAGGCATATTACACATTTTTTAATTAATTGCAATTGTCTATGTAGTGTCTTGTGATAAACTGATCATTAATCTAATTATGTTTTCAGTTGTACACACTTCCATACCGTGTCTATAATTAATATGGTAATGATGGGGGGATATGGAGTTTTTAGCTGGATACTGGCTTTAGTTTTCAAGCATGAAAAACATTAGCTGAAGATCGGTTAAATTAATGATTTTAATGACCTCATAATGAGGCCAATTCAGCAATGGTGTGGATTTGGGGGGGCGCCGCATTCATGACATTCAAGTAAACTTGTAAATTGTTATTCCGCATAATGGCTCAATAAAGCACATCAATCATGGATGATTCAGACACAGTTTGAGCTCCATGAGAGGCTGGGCTGTGGCCATCCTGGGCAGATAAATATTCTGCATGAAGATATATAAATTACATGAAGCTATAAGATACACCAGTGCATGAGAAGCGCTGCTGGTTAATGAATAAACACCATCAAAACACCGACAATCCTTTACAGTACTTTCATCACTAACTTGAGTTAATAGCTTCAGCCGTAAACACTGGACACCCATTTTGACTGGAAGGGAGTGTGAAAGAGATAACAGGAGATGAAGTAGTGGAGGTGGGTGCTTTGCTGAACCGTGCGTGTGCAAAGATCTGCTCACAGTCCCCGTTTTCAAGTGCAGCACTCTGCCCAACATGAGTGATTATCCGGTGTCCTCCACATGATGACACTGTTGGACCGCATTCCCTCTGATGAATGTCCCTGATGTGCCTGGTTTGCAGTCTTAAGCTGTAGCCTGTCCTGCACCCCCCTCCCCCCTCACAAGGCCCGGACCCCCCTCGGAGCTAGCCTGGCCTTGGGGCTCCTGTAGTCCTGCCGCAGGCAGCGTGGGGATATCCCCCCTGGCATGTCACATGACCAGAGAGGAGACGATGTTGCTTATTGGGAGGCACGCTGGGTGCGGAGCCACGGGACAATCGTGCCGTTTCCTCGTGGAAATGAGGGCGTCCCCATCTTCACAAGCTCACCCATTCCTGCCAAAGCCGACCCACCCCCCCGCCCCCCGCTGGGCCTGGAGCCCCCTTTCCCAGCAATATCGGGCTCCAAAACCAACAGTGAACCTTTTTATTGCATCCACGTGTGTGTGCTACATTATCTGTGAAGAGGTCGGACTCCATATCCTCCCAATTACCACACAAAATGCGAGCGAGAGAGAGAGAGAGAAGGTTAAAGTCCAGATGGTGTGTGAGATGCATTGCTGCTACAGGCATCCTTGATTTATGGGAATCCATAATGGCAGCCCTGTTCTGATCTGGCGGCTCTTCACCTCCCTCTCATGTGCAGCTTTAAACTCATCAGATTCTTTCAGGACTCTCATTAATCCTGCTCTACAAAGGGAGGCGCCGCTCGCAGAATTAGCGACTCGCTCGCCTCCCCTCCCCCGCTGACTGATGAATGATAAACTGACGAGCAGACCTAATCCCAGAGTGCCGCCCCGCTGGTCATCCTCCGGGTGCCTTTACACACCTAGACAGGCGCGTTTCTGCTGGAAATGTGCCGTGAAATCGGGAGCTGGTTTGCGGGGATTCCCGCGCGCTGGGACGGAGCTGCGCACCCAGCGCCGCGGCCCACAATTCCTTCCTCCTCATGTTTCTGCCCGGCGACCCGGCTGAAAGGAAGTCACTGTGTGGGATTTTCAATAAATCACGTTTCAGCTCCTCCGGGACCCCACACATGGCAGTCCAAACAGCCCCCCCCCCACTGTGTTAGCACACTCCCCCGCTTCACCCTGCCCTTCCCACACTGTTTCCCATGTTCCTTTGCACTAAACGATCCGATCGCTTGCTTGTCTATAGAGGTACCTTAAAGCTTTACAAAATGTTTGATTCTAAGCCTAAATGTTCTAAAATTGAGCTTCTCAGCATAGCCCACACACTCTGTTAAACCCCAAACACAATCAGCCCCCCCACCAGGCCCCCCGTGTGTTAGACTCTCGGTTTTAAATGAAAACACATTATCCGGTTCCTGAAACAATAATAAAAGTGGATCTCAGCCCCCCCCCACACTTATTATTAATTCCTACTTTAGAATAAAATGTTACCCCGTTTTCCCGATTGTTGAAATGAACAGTAAGGGATTCTGCCGACAGTTCGCATGCCGCTTATGAAAACTGTTTTAATTGTCAGTGCCTGTCATCATCCTGTCATGCATAAATGGTAGGATTAGGACCAGCAGGTCCCACAGTCTTCTGGGAGACGCGTCTACCGTCAGTGTTGAATTACAGTGAGCGGAGCGGCGCTCGGCGCCCACATATGCGAGCTCAGATGGCGCTGCACTTATCTCCGGCTTACCTTTCCTCCCGACAGACAGTTATCACGTCGATGACGGCTCCCTCTACCTGTCACGGTGCCACTCGGCCCGACTGCGGGCGAAGGCAGCTCGGGGGCAGCGTCGTCCTCTCGCTGCAGTGCCCGGCGCTGCCGCGATCCGACCGAGCGGCCCGATCACGTGAGGATGGCATAACAGATTTTCTGAATGGAGGAGATTAGAGGAATCAGACAGACTGCACACTACTACTCCACCAAATGTGAAGGTATTATGGTCAGAGTCAACACTGGCATTATGTTCTTAGAACCCAGCTGTATTAAATTGATTCAAATCTGCAAAAAAGAAGCAGCACAATAAAAAATAATGAAGATCCCAGTCAGAAGGGAAAGTCAAGTGTCTGTCAAAACATATATATTCAATCTCCGTGTCATGTTTTTTTACAAAGCAATTTACGACGTGTGGAAGTTAACGGAAGCTTGGGACAGAGCACAGGGTGATCTCTGCTCTGGTGTGACATGCTGCCTCTGGATTAGAAACTGTCCAGTCCATTTTTGAATGGGGGGTGGAAATGGACCCCATTGATTATACTTTAATGATTTAATATAATCATATTGCTGTATAACAGTGCAAAACATTATATACCTGTATACACACCAGACACAAGGACTGCATCCCTACAAAGGATTCTGACACCTTTTATCCTGGCCTGGTCCCTCACCTGCACACCACCACTAAAACCATTTACTAGGTGCTCCTTTAAAAACAGTCCTTTTTGGCTGGGAAGGGTTGAACGCTACACCGCACCAGTCTGGTTTGGGGTCTGGGACTGGGCCCAGTACCCTGCTTCAGCATTAGGATTTCGAGGAGAGTCTTATAATGTTGCTTAGATAATTACAAACAGAGCTATTCTTAATACCCTCTGCAATACAGTTACTGTACCTCTGAATGACTTTGTAATGAGTACGAAGTCACACGGTAATTATACCAAGCTAGCTCTGATTTAGCTGGTGAAAAACGTGGGTAATTACACGCAGAAAAATTACCGGCGCTTCGAGTAGAAGCCACACTAAGCTATAATTTAACCCTCTGGTCCAACCAACACTGTTAATAATGAGACAATGTTAGGCATTCACAATTAAAATGTAGTATGACAAGATAAGGAAATGACCAAATATAACATTTAGGGTGAGCGCTGAGAATTTAAATGTCAAAATAAAATAAGCATAATTAGGTGCATTTTCATAATTACACAGGACAACTAGCAATAATTTAATTTAATAGCTGTGCTCACAAACTGGGCCACATTAGGCATCGTAAACGCAGGTGTGTCATAAATTATTTAGGCATACTTGGTGGTGCCGTACGAAGACAATGGATTTTGTATGAACTTCCATTTCCTTCCCTAATGAAGTCATACATCGAGGAGGAACCAGAGGGGGCCGTCACGGGCCAGGCTGCTGACCCCCAGATCCGGTGTCCTTTAACACGGACGCCATCGGACACGCCTCACCGCCACGGTAACCTGTTTCACAGAGTCTTGTTTTCAAAGTGGCCTGTTTTATACCCTCTCTGGTAAGTTGAGCGCTCTGACTGCATAGTTAGCCTGAATCCACTTAAAATCAGCACTAATTCAATACTGATGCTTTCCTCTGTGGATATACACCCTACGCAACAGGCGTTAATTAACCATAAAGCTCTGAATATATGGACAGTTGTTCTATCCCATCACACAGCTGAACATCATAGGTCTGAAAAGGACTAGAGCATAAAAATGAACAGACAGGGCTCCTGATGTCAATGATAAAAATTAATACAAAAGCAAACTTCAGAACCAGGCTCTTTTAAGATCCGCCAGTTTCGCTTGTTAGTACTTCACTACAGACACTCATTGCAGACATGTTTTGACAGACACGGCTACATACTCACACGCTCACAAATTCAATCAAACGACTAGACAATTACCGAAAACAGAACGGCGCTGATCCATCAGTCTGTGTTGTTAGGAATAAGTGAGCCGTTAGACCTGATTCTGGGTTAATGGCACCCCCAGCAGTGAATGTTTACCAAAGTTAAAAGTCTTTGATTCTCCATTTAATTACTCTTCTGCTGCAGCCAATACAATGCAAATTTACTTTTTAAAAGTCTATTTTGACACTTGTGATGTTTTCTGTCCCACGCTTAACCCTAGACGTCTATCCAGAGCCTGTGGACGTCTGCGCTCCCAGAATGGAGGCCTTTCCTTTGCGGAGCCTCAGAACCTGAGAACTGGCAGCCCTGGGAACGGGAGACCGGTACTGGGGGATCGTGGGAAGCAGCGACCTCCACCCTGCTCCGACGTTAATAAATTATAAATGTGTATAAGCATGCACACCAAGCAGTGAAAATACATTTGCACCTACAGATGGCGCTGTGACGGAGGGGCACCCCTTTCAGATGGACATAAAACAGTTAACTGGAGTGGCGTCATGCTTGGGGAGATCCTGCCACCGCATGCCTCTTCGCCCCTCTGACCCGAAGGCACACACCTGGCACCGGGTCGGGTTACGGCTTGGCTCCTAGGCTTACGGGTCAGGACCTGGCAGTTCAAGCTCCTAATCCCTCGCGGGGCGGCGTGCGGTGCGGAGAGGAGCCTCCCACGCCCCCCTGGTCAGCCTGGCAAGACGACCCCAGTTCCCCATACTCATCTTTCACTTCTCAGCCCTCACTGGAGCTCTGGCTGGTTAGTGACATCGCTGGGGCGTCAGCGGCCGCCTTTTAACGCTCCCGCTGAACGCAGCGCACCCCTTCACGCAGGGCCAAACCAACATTTACTCTTGTAATTTTTTTCGGTGAGGAACTTAAGCCTTCATTGACCTTATGACATTTGAAATCCCGTTCATGTGCGAAGCCCCACAGCACAGTTTGCAGATACTGCAGGAGTTTCAGAAACTGTAAAGGGCCCCACTTATATATGGTCCATATTGTTGATTGTTGAGATTGTCTGCATGACATAAGCTGGTTTAGCTTTTAAGCCATTTTATCTTAAATCTACTTCTTAAAAAGTGATCCAAATATATAAATAAATTGAAACATACACAGAAAAATGCAAGAAAATTTGCATTTTTAATTTGGATATTCTATAATAGTAATATTAACAGCAGTAACAATAATAATAATAATAATAATAATAATAATAATAATAATAATAATAAATATATGCTCTGTGCTGATACACTTGAGAAAAGAGAGTTTAGACCAGTAACGGTGGCAATTTACAGTTTTTTTCCTTGGGCAACATTTGAAATGAGTCTCTTGTCCAGGTCACCTGTTCATTTACAAGGCGAACAATGAAAACTGTGAAAAAGGGAGAGAAATTAAATTTTAAAAAGACTGACATCAATACACCAACATTAAACAGGTTTCTTAAAACCAACTCTCTTTATGTAATTTCAAGGACAGAGTTATTACCGACGTTTGCGGGATTTGGGATTATCGCATCGTTGTTATCCTTACACTTCTCCTCGATGCGGAGTTTTAATATAAATTTTTTTCAGGAAAAACATTGTGCACAAAAAAGATTCAGGAAATGCTGACTTTTAAAGCGCCCGGATATGAAAATGAATTAGTATAGTAGTGGAATTATGCTGAGCGTGTTTTTATTATGAAGTAAAATGCAGAAACCATCGATGTTTGTTCTAATGTTCACTGACAGGAGCTGCTGTCACTGACTCTAATACTTTAACCATATTACATTATCCCAGCGTGGCCTAGTTACAGCAAAAGTACGTACAAATCGGAAGGTTATTAATAGCAAGTGTACCAGAATTTCGATTTCAGCAGCACAAAGGACTCGCAAAAATAACCATTTAATCTGCGTATTGTCTAAAAGCTACAAACTCTTAGCCTTGCGATCATTCATCCAATTTCAGTTTAACAAGGTAATTTCTTTATTGTCCACCAGGGGGAGCGATGCCACTATTATGGCGCTCAGATGGGATCATTTCCATGGCAATTCCCAGCACAGAGAGGAAAGCACAGACATATATATGCAGGAATATAGTATGCAAATGACAACATTACATTGGCTTCACCAAGCAGTTTACACACTGACATGTTCAAATATAAATGTAACTCCAAATTAGCTATGCTGAGATGCTGTGGTGTCTTCTAGCCTTTATGTTGGTTAACAACGATCATTTGGAGAGTTCTGCTCGTTTCACAAGCTGGATAACTTAGCAACCCCCCCAGCAAGCTCATAAAATGGAAAGTTAAAGCCCTGCTTCCTCCCCTTGCGTTTATGATCCAGAGAGCAAGATGCTGTGAGGGACCCAGAAGCACTTAATGGCTCCGTCTGACACGAGTCCGCGGAGTTAACAGGATAATTGATGGTCTTAAGGGTGTGACTGAGGATGTGTGATATCACAAGCGAGAGACCCTTCTGTTGGTTGGCTTGTTCGGATGCCTGATACCTACAATAGGTGTTTTTGATGTGTACTGCTCACTAAATTAGGACTGCATCCACTACTCTGCTAGGAAGCTTTTTCCGCACCTCCGCCTCATGTAAAGAAATATTTCTTTTGTCCAGACCTAAAATGGTCCCCAACTAGCTTCCATTGGTACATTCCGGCAAAGCTTCTTCCTGCTCTTCCCCATGATGTGCTCTCCCCGCTATTGTTGTTGTCTCTATAGGCAGGTCTTCGGCGAGTCTGGGGTTCACGGCTCCTCAAACGGTGTCCTGCGCGGCTTAATAAGCTGTGAGTCAATCGGGGGCCTGGGGTTCCCCCCGCTGGGAGACGCCCATTACTGGTGTGGCCTTGGACCGGCAGCTCGCTGGAGGACTTTATTTGGATACGAGGGCCCGGCGACGCGTCAGCGCTTCACCATGGTTCTGCCCGTTTCCACTGTAATATGGCAACGTACCGGCTGCAAACGGCGAATGTTCGACAGCGTTCATAATTTAATGTAACCTTTAACCACGCAGTGGAAATGGGATATGGCTGACAGCTGATAAAATTATTTTTCTGCTTTGCTGGTGTACATTACAGCACTGGTCCACGCGTGCCTGACATTTTAATAAGGCAGCAGTAACCAGTCCCTTCAACCTGTCACTCAGTATAAGAAAACACCTGAAAAAGTTGCATCTATCCGCAGCCTCTGCCAGACATCAGAGGAAAAAGGGCCTTTGAATGCATTTCTCTCCTATTTCTCTCCTGCACTTATTTTAGTCTCGCATTTCAATGCGAAATGGGGACATTTTGCGGTAAATGAATCCAAGTGGGCTCTGTGGGTCAGATGGGAGAGGATTTTCAAAACATGCTTCCGTCCAAGGAGGTGCATTAGGTGCATGAACTTTAGACTGAAGCAGATTCACCACCGCTTCACTTCCCAGAATCCTCCACTCACACCAAAATTAGGTTCTGTCCTTCACGTGCGTAATTCTAAATCATTCTGAAATTTCTCTGTCTGATAATCAGGTTGCGGAAAATAGCAGACAGAATATCGAGGAGAATGTGAGCAGAGTGGAGCCTCCGGCTTGCTCTCCCATTGGTCAGGAAAGCCGTCTTTGTTCGCGCTCTAAGACAGACAGATGGCTCAAGTTCCACCGTAGTCCCAGACAGTCGCGAGGTTTTGTCGGTGATATGAAAAACGTCTCCGTTTGTGCATCATTTAATCCGGCGTGGGATGCCCTACTCTGACGCGGAAATGCAGACACGTGCATGAAACATTACTATGGTAAACAGGAACGAGATCTGAAACGGCGACTGCTGAGGTATTCTTAGAGATCGTAACAGTGTGGATACGCAAACATCACGGCTGGGGACCATCCTCAGACAATGACTCTGAACATCTGTCTCAGAATACGATTAGAATCAGAAGTGCCGGTGCTGGGAGGAAAGAAAAATACATCCCTCTAGCAGAGAGTGCTAACCCCTGGCCTTCAGAATTTGGAAGTCACCGCTGGCTTCCTGTTCCTCAAAAGGAAGATTCACAGCTGTATCCCAGCTCTCTACCCATGTTCCTGGTCTTCTTTCCTGGTGCCGTTATGTTTGATTGATTACTTGTTAAGTCTTTTCGCTCTGCTGTCATCTGCTACACACTACGCATGCTTAAAATACCATTCTGCACCCTCCTGCATGCTGTCCTGCTAAAAGACATGCAATATATCATGTATGATGCTCCCAGACTCTACCACTAAATAATATGGCCATTAATACTGCACCTCATCTGGGACGATCCTTAATACATCGTCTTATAACAGCCCTCTTGTGTCAAAATACTTTTCATTATAACAAAGATAATTTCAGGGAACAAATATGTGAGATTCTGGGTGTTGGCAAACATCGGACTGTTTTGAGGGTGGAATCTGTCCTACGATGCACAACATGACACAATCAGAACGCAAAGACTTTTTTCGAAACCTTTCGTATTGACTGACCTGGTTTATTCAACTCATGCTGATTTATTAATGGAAATGAAAAGAGAATGAAATGGCATTTATCGTAATGACCTATGCAATAGCTTCAGAGGATCGTAACAGTTTCTGTTTAGTTCTCTGTGTGAATTCTGGGCTTTCCTAGAAGCTGAGAAGCTGCTGTGTCTGAGGGATCGGAGCATGATTTACTTTGCTGTGGTAGAACTCAGCACGAGGTTGCAGGTCAGTGGCAGGTCACTGTCCTCTTTACCCTGCCCCGTTGGAAGAGAGCCAGGGGTGGGGAGGGGCGGGGGGCTATAGGAGCAGGATGGAGAGAAGATGCCACATCTTGTGGCTGACCGTCGCTCCATTCCACAGAAGCAGAGTAAGGGAGAGATTGAAGGAGCTCGGTTCAGTCTTCTATGAGGCTTGTTCACTCTTTAACACGCACTTCGCTTTGGCCCTTGGTGTTTACCAGCTCACCCCTCCAGGTTTGTTCCGGGATGCCCCGCTTGGGGGCCCATTAGACCCCAAGAGGGGTGCAGGGTACGGACTGGTGGGGCTTATTCCGGACACACCCGTGGGGACATGGAGGAAAAAATTCAATTAGAAAAAAAAGCAATTCAATTTTGCAGGTTCTGAAATATGAAATATATACTCTTTCAAAACAATATCAATAATATTAGAAAGTGTAATAGTGAGTGTCCTGTACCATTGTCTGCTTTGTGGTAATGTCATGTCACAGAAAGTTTGTTGCTGTGTGGAGCCCTGTCGATTTCAACCGTTGATGTCGTTCCAAACAGCCCCCACACAAAAGCAGAATAAAAATAAACAGGACATTCATCTGTCACCTCGCAGCTCTCGGCGGGGAAAGCGAAAACGCAAAATCAGTAATTTCTTATCAACTGCAGGAAACTCCTCAGGCAGGATGAAAGGCTTGCCCAGGCTCTCCGTCTGCATCCCTCACGGAAGTCACATGCCACATTTCCATGGCGATCCTACGACAGGGCACGGCCCAATCAGAGCCGCACCATCGCCGTAGTGATGGAATCAACCCATGACTGACTCAAGGCCCATTAAAATAGTACTCCAATTCTGAAGAAGCTCATGTTTCACTGCTGTGAAGTAAGACCCTGAAGATCCTCCGCACAATGCTTACCGCCGGTTACAGTCGCGGCGGTGATTCTGCGAGGCCCTCCGTCATGTTTTAATGCGTCCCAGAGACGCGGACTGTCCTCCGGGACAGAACCGCCACGTCAGATCAGCTCTGACTGACAAGGTCAGGACTTCCTCTTGGCTGTAAAAAGATGAGCCATTTTTGTTAAATAAAACAAGATGTGTAAGTGATGTCTGGCATGGAGCTGGCGCTGATTTCCGCGACGTTCAGTGAGGAAAAGCGCTTTGCTCTTTTTTAATAGACTTAACTGGAGTGACTTTTTCCGTTTTGTTTCTGTTATGTGTCTGTTTGCTATTTACTCCCAAAGTTACAGTTATGAAAAAACTAACAGTCACGTTATAACTGTAAAGTGTTCTGATGTTTAAACAATCTTTAGGCGTGCACGCTCAATATTCTTATTTAAAAGTTTAATGAAAATGGCTCTCCACGTCTCGTAAGACCGTTTTATAAAAGGGGATGAGCTAACGGTCCTCATTTAGCGTACATATTCATAAGCAATAATTCCCACAAACTGATGTGATAAAATAAAATTCACGAAGTGGCTCTCAAACGCAATAAGCCTAAAAGCACTGTGCCCCCCCCCCCCCCCCCCGCGCGGCCCGCGACCGCCGCGCGGGGGGGGGCGGTTACCGGATCACCAGCCCATTGGCGAATAGTGTGTATTATAGAAGGGATTGAACGGGT
>JAODKC010000009.1:4456347-4482920 GCA_026777985.1 Mormyrops attenuatus
GAGGGGGCAAAAGGAGGGTGAGGGGGCCAAAAGGAGGATAAGGGAGCTAAAAGGAGGGCGAGGGGGCCAAAAGGAGGACGAGGGGGCTAAAAGGAGGGCGAGGGGGCTAAGAGGAGGGCAAGGGGGCCAAAACGAAGGCAAGGGGGCCAAAAGGAGGACGAGGGGGCTAAAAGGAGGGCGAGGGGGCCAAAACGAGGGCGAGGGGGCTAAAAGGTGGGCGAGGGGGCCAAAACGAGGGCGAGGGGGCCAAAAGGAGGACACCCAACTGCAGTCTGGACAGAGGGCTGGAAAAGCGGATGGTCTGGACGAAAGCCTCACCTCTCATTTCCAAAGGCTGTGAGGATCAGGCAAACCAGGAGCATCTTGGTATAGAACAAAAGGAATCATTTTCTATCCTTTTGTTCCTAAATAGTCAGTGGTTATTTGGTAGAAGACAATAGAGAGGTGAGTCCATAAGTAAAGCTCCTATTTTCAGATATTGCTCCTGTCTAATTTATTGTTATTATATTTATACACAGGGAGCTGTGTTGTCTCAGTGGGTGGATTTGTGACCTCACACCCTCAGAGTTGGGGGCTTGATTTCAGCCACTGCTCCATGGGTGTGGAGTTTGCATGTCCTACCCGGTGTGAGGCAAGTTTCTCATCAGTCCACAGGCAGGCACTTTGACTGGCATCTCTAAGACGCACGTGTATGTGTGTGTGTATGTGTGTGTGTGTGTGTGAGACACACCCTACCTTGTGCTCTGTGCTGCCTCTGATTGGCTTAGGGACCCCCTCCATGACCATCTATGGATATGTATTCATGCACACATTTCTCCAGCAGTAGTTTTAGGATTTTGCTTCCTAGTTCATATTTGAACAGAGACTGTGAGCCCCGCTCACCTTCAGTCTCCTGCCCAGTGACGCAAGCGTGAGCGAGACATCTGGGGGCGCTCTGAGCGACGGGGCCGGCAGGCGGGGTCTGCCGGAGAGGGGGGAAGGGGGGGCAGCCATGAGGGCTGGGGCATGACGCACACCTGCGTTTCCTTGGGCAGTCTGTGTAGCAGGGGTCGTCTACTGCCCAGTAGGAGGATTGGGGGATGATTAATTGCGCTGTCTGCAGAACAGAGGCCTGGAAACAGCGGGACTCTCTGCATATGTAAATACCAGCAGCCTTCGAGCGGCGCGACACCATTAGCAAAACTGCCGGCACGCTAATTATAGATTTACGCTAAGATTTATATCACATCTTTAAGGCGCTCATATCGAAAGTAAACACTGGTCTGCGCTAAAACACCCCTGTGTGTTTACCCGCCACGATCTCCAGTGCGCACTGCGCGTGCAGCTTGTGTGTTTGTGTTTCCCTTAAGGATGAATTCAGCGACATCTCCATCACTCCCTGCAGCCTCTTCATTCCTCCCATGAGTAGATATTACTTCAGAAATGATTCACCACAGAAATGGTAGCCAAGCATCTTTTTCCCCCATGTGCAGCTCAGGCATTCATACCCATGCCTCTTCCATTTCTGACATATCTCCTTGCATTGTGTTCCAGTGAAATATGCACATATGTATCGGAAGGATGCGGACACAAAATGGTGAATTACGCACTACTGATATGAACGATGGAGCAGATTTCTGTCCATTCAGTATCATTTAAAATCCCCCCTAAAATACGAACGGACTCCAAAGCGACACAGAGGCCATCGCCGCTCGCACTCCCTCCCTGCTCGTTTTTTCTCCCTCCCACCCAGGAATGCGTACTACGCTTGGCATTTAAAAAGGTCAGACATGTGTTGAACATCCAAGCCGTTAATGTCTGCTAAACGGCCACAGATTCTGACGGACGGAACCGGGGCCTTGCCCCGGTCACTCGTACTCACACAATTAGCGGTTTTCAGGAGACAGTGAATCCTCAGTCCCCTGCGTCTCCACACACGCGTGTGACATACCCGACAGCAATGCCCCCCCCCCCCCCCCGGCGTCCGTGACTCCGTTTGCACTCCTGTGACGATGTCCCTGTCACACACACTGTGCTATATGGAAACCTGCCCACGTAGAAAGTTAATGCAACGGAATATACAGCCCTCCCGCTGTTGATCTTAATTTATGTACTTTGCCAACTTTCTGAATGACAAAAGATGTGCACATTCCATCCTCCAGGACCCAGCATGTCTCTGTCAGCTTCCTGCCCTGTAAGCACGCATTAAAAACACAAGCTAGTAGATAAAAAGACTTTGCAGATGAGCAGCTCGGAAGCCTCGGCTGTTAGTGACATACGTGCAGCAGTATGACTCTCAGTATCTCCACTGGCCTAACGCAGCCCCCCGTAACTTCACCCCAAACACCAGCACCCCGGTTAGTTGAGGTCTTAGCTGTGAGCCCACATGTGGTTTAGGAATATGTCGTCCTTCGTGTCTAGAAGGACACAGACAGCATGTGACTCATCTTCACACAAGGCCTGACTCAGAAGCCCTTAATACCCAGGCAGTAAATCTTCTAGGATGACCATTGACACTTGACCTCTGACTCCTGACCTCTGACCTCCCGCATACCTGTCCAGGCACATCTGCAGTCCTGTACGTCACGAGTCCTTGCTGGCCTTTCTTCTTCTGTGCTGGTGTGTGATTTCTCCAAGCCCCTCGCATCGTCCTGCATGAGCTCCAGGATGCTGGACCAGCTTCACTGCGCACATTTAAAGTGGACATCTCCTCTCCCTCCACTTCCTGTGAGTGCACTGACTTCCCTCAGCATGTCGTGACTCACAGCCGATGTTACGGCGCCTCGTTCTCACGGGCCAGCTGTGGGCTTTACCCAGGGCCACCCGAGAGAGCAGGGAAAGCGTAGGAAGGCGTGACTGTCAAAACTCAGGGTGATGCAGGCTGTCTTCCACACTGACAGCCCCTTTCTTTGATATTTATCACCTTTCACACCTCTGGCTATTAAGCCTGAACTTGTTCTCCCAGAGCAAGCGAGAATTTATGGAAGGTCCATTATTGGGAGATAAAAGGGATAAAATAAGCAGCCCTCTAAGGTTGTGCGCGGAGGCGACGGCGTCCCTTAAATCACGCCACCTGCCATCCGCACTGTCCTCTCGCGACTCTCCGCTCTGCAGAGTGAACTAATATCATTAGTTCCATTGCCGGCGGGGTGGCCGGCCGCCGTCCCCCACGGCTTTCACGGCTCATATATCGCACAAATAGCAGACAGGGCCGGAGGCCGGAGTTCACAGCGCCAGGGAGAGCTGGCCGTCGGCACAATCATGTGACCAAGTCAGCTGACGGGTCACGTGCACTCTGTAGGGTTCACTAGGGCAAAACTAAAACATCAGGCAGTTAATCTCAGCCCCGTGTAAAGTTACCTGCTTCTACTGCATTTTGTCATGTTATCTGACATTATGTGTAGCTCAATGCAAGACAGAGCAGTATGTAGCAAGGAGTAATTATCAGTTTTCTCTGTCATGATGTTTTGTTGATGATTTTCTCTGTCTTTCGGTTTTGGGGCTTTAGTCAATGACAGTAAAGCAACACGCTCATAAATATCAGTGCATTTTGATTATAATATACAGTATATCAAATATAGAAATATATGGGCATAGCAAGAGTCGATTGTTTTGAGAACTACACAATGACATCATCGCGCCGCCTGCTGCCAGCCTGCAGAGAATAAATGCACAAGGAAGGTGAAAAAGCACAGATTGGATGAGAAGCAGCCCGTCGTTCCGCTCTGACCCCTGCAGCATCCTAAGGGGTCAGAGCTCATCCAGGCTGCACCTGGAGCTTGTCCTGCGTTCAGAGGGCCGTGACGGAGCTTGGAGACGTGGGGCTTTTGCCCACTGTTCGCGTTTTTGGATGTGTGACCAGGTTGAGAGGCATCTCTACACAAACACATGGCACCGAGATCCGTGTCAGGCCATTTTCCCGGGCTCCGGGGCCCGCGGCCAACACATCCTGCCCAGCTACGCTTAATCTGAAGTCATCTGTGGTGAGGAATGTGAGAATTTCAGAGGGGCAGAGTTTGCTAAGCAGTGTGCATGTAAGAGATGAGAGAATGGGGTGAAAATTCAGCTTTTAAGCAGAGAAGTTCAGGAAAGAGGAGAGAGCTTTTAAAAGGTTTACCACAAACTGGGCAGTCGCAATCCTATGGAGACCGCCTGGGGGCCTTTTTGGGTGTCCCAGGATATGCCCGACGGAGGGGAAACGTGGGGCCCTGGCAACCCAGACCCAAAAACACAAGGCTGGGTAGCCTGACACACTCGTCTTTTGGCACCTACCACTGGCTCAGTTTAATCTTAAATAGATGTTTGATTTCAAACGACAGCACAGCCTCCAAGCAGACCCTCTCACGTTGTTTCTGAGAGCCACACAGAGCTTGCTGAGAGCCACACGGAGATTCATTATCCTAGATCAGTGGCTGGCTCACTGTATCCCACGTTCACTGCCACTCAGAGTGGATATTATTATTATTATTTTTAGGTAATAATCTGCCCTTAAAAATATGTCTCTCCCATTAGAAGACCAGAAACTTTCAGGCACAATGAATAAATGAGATGCTTATGCCTCCCACTGGAGCAGAAATGTCTCTCTGCATTCTCTTCAACTGTTTGTCAGGCACGCTGATGTTTTTAAAATCAAGACGAAATAAAATGTGTGTGTTTCTCTTTTCCTCTGGTCAGATATTCCCAGAAGGATGCCGGTATTCTTTCATAATCAGCTACAGCCCGACGGACCCCTTGGCAAACGGACAAAACAAACAGGGGGGTTGCGAACCTGGTGTTCATCGTCTGCCTGCTCGAGGGACGTTTGTTTGTGAGGAAATTCTTAAGCCTTTCAGCTTGTTGTTTGCGTGTTTTGCTCACCTTTATCAGAGACATCAAGTGGTGACATAAAGCTGGGAAGGTGTGTTATACCCATAAAAATGTGTGAAATCCCTGTGAGAGACAGACCTACTCAGGGTTCAGGGCACAGATTCTGGCAGGAGTTAGTAAATCATATACTGAAACTAATTTTGTGGCTTAAGTTTTATGTACGTCTTGAAAGCACTTTTCAGACTTTTGTTTTGTAAAATTCCCTTTTTTGCCTTGTGGGTCTATCTTCCATCCCATCCAGGGTGTCCCCAGCCTTTTGACCTGCACTTCCTGGAAGAGGCTCCAGGCCCAGAAGGCGACGGATGAATGCTTGGATGACTGGATGGATGTCAGTCTGTGCCTTTAATCCAGCCGGCGAGTCGAGGAGAAGGGAGAGGGAGCTCAGGCTACATTAACAGTTTCTGAAGGTGATTTGGGGAGCCCCCCCCCCAACCCAACCTCTTAGGGAACTGGCAATGTGGTGTGTGTGTGTGCGTGCGTGTGCGCGCGCCTGTTTGTGCGTGTGTCTGCATTTCTGAGCAGCTGCGGCGGGAGGCCGCCTCACTTCCCGTCATTGTGGGGGAGCACCATGCAGCCCTCGCCACGGCCGCCGTTATTGTTCTGTCAGGAGACGCCGTGTTTTCCTGCCCACAGGAAGTTATTTCATTTCCAGCTTTTGTGCTTGGCTGAAAGCGAGCGGCGCTCTTTCAGCAATATTCACTCGTTTCGGCCCCCTTGTCCATCCGAACACAAATATACACCCACGTCTTGGCCCAGGGCTGCTGCTTCACCAAGAAAAATAGTTACTTCCTCAATTGGGTCAATTTCCCGCACCGGCTTCTCAGCCGTGGTTTGTCCTCACCTCAGCGGATCCTTATCTCTGACTTCCCATTGGCTTCCCAGATTAATGCCGATGGATTCTCCCAACAGCAGCTTCCCGGATGGGTGAGCCCTCACTCTCAGATACGGAGCGGGAGAGAGGGACCCACTCATAGATACTTCCCCACAATGGAGACCTGTTTTTGAAAGTGAATGGGATTTTTAAAAGTTTACTCATCTTTTTATTCATTTTATTTTCCTGGAATGCTGGAATGATGCAGGAATCACTGTGTCAGGCTCCCATCAGAGACTCAGTTTTAATGGATTAATTCTCTGTATTCATGTGTCCCTGGTTTTGCTAACTCAAACCAGAGTATGTTACAACTACTAAATAAATGTGGAAAATCTATGTAAGTGTCCATTCTGTGTCATTCACCCTGAATACTAATGATACATTGTATTGTATTCACCAAATAAGAATTAGGATTCTTGTTTAGTTAGTTAATAAACTCAATCTTATGTTGGACTGTGCCCTTAAAATGACCGTGCTAGACAACTTTTGCTAACCCTAACCCTGAAATCATTGGCCTCACTTTCATTTTCTGCATGCAAACCCAGGAGCTAAAATAGGAATGTGATGAGAACACACTACCTACTGGTGCAGGGAAATGTAGCCAATATTTGACATAATCACAAGGGAATTAAATGCACTGTTTTCCCTGTCTTACTATTTTAATGTTCTTTTTATTATTGTCTGTTTTGTTATTGACTGCTACAATGTTTTTCTTAATTTGTATTCTTATTTATTTTAATGATGCCTTCACTTTAAGAGCCCTTCCCACAGCGGGATCCTGGGAAATGTGGGTCCAGGATGCACTCCGGCGTTAAAGTGACCGGACAAGATCCTTGACGAGCCCTCAGAGTCACGGTGCTTCACAGGAACGACAGCTGGGTCATAAAGACCATTAACCTTCCATCTCAGGAGAGACACGAGGGAGAGAAAGAAAAACAACAGTCTGCATCTCTTACACCTATTAAAGCGTAGACCCACTTTTACAAGTTTTCTAGTATTTTCTAAGCATTTCCTGTCATGGTGTGAGTCAAAAAAAACATACATTTATAATGATCTATAACGATGCAGTTTTTATGTAATATATCCATGTAAGAATGTATTGCCTTACACAATATATCCATGTAAGAATGTATTGCCTTATACACCTTACATCACTACAGTCACATTGATAAGAATTTCATGGCTCTATATGCTCACATGACAATGAAACTCGCTTGAAGTTTGAAACCACACATCGGAAAATATGTCACGGTCTCTTACATTCAGCAAATAAATACTGATCGTCAGAGGTGTCAATTTCAGGTCCAGAAAGTAAAAATCCAGACCAGGATTTTGTTTCAACTAACCACTTGAATACTATTTGACTGTGACACCTTTACGCTCAGCTGGTTGGTTGAAACAAAATCCTGGTCTGGATTTTTACTTTCTGGACCGGAAGTGTCTGCCTCTGCTGATCGTATGTTAAAATGTTTAAGTTGTTCCCCGCAGGGGTTGTAACTTTTCACTTTGAGATTAAGTGGAAACATGCTGTTTCACTGGTGATGAATGAACGACTGTACATGTAAGTAATGTAGCCACATATTAATATTAATAGCAGGTACATTGTGTCTCTGAGTGTTTTTGTGAGATATTATTTGATACGAGTCAGGTAAGGCTTAAGTTCTCCACCGACAGAGGTACATCGCGGTTCATGGCCTGCTTAACTTGTGTTTATATGGGTCCCATTTGTTCCAGTGCCACTAGGAAGCCACACGTGTGCGTACATACACACACATGCACAGACACACACACACACGCACAAGTTTGTATTTATATCTTTGTGGGGACTCTCCATTCATTTCTATGGGGAAAACTAACCCCAGCATGACGACCTTAACCCCTACCCAGCCTTAAGCTTAACCATAGGTAACCAAACAAAATACAAGACTTTTGGCATTTTTACTTTTTTGATTGCATTCTCAGATCTTTGTGGGGACCTGAAAAATAGTCCCTACAACATCAAAATAACAGGTTTTTGTCACATTGTGGGGGACATTTGGTCCCCACAATGTAATATAAACCTAATCCACACACACATACACACGTATTCACTGACATGCGATCCTAGGTCCTGAAGGATCTGCACCGCCGTGTCGTGGAGGTGCGGTGAATTGTCTAATGGTTTGTGGTTTTCTTTGGTGCATGTGCTTGCCCCTGCGGTCTGAACCATTAGGCCGACTCCTTCTGGGCTAAAAGGGCCAGAGGTCAAAGTCATTTGTACTGTTCCTCTGGAGGACTGGTTAAAATACTGAACTGTATAGGGTTTCAACCTCAACAGCACATTATACATATGACAGGTAACAACAAACATCTCAGGACTGCGCTGTCATTGCACGGCTGTCCTGAACTACTTTGGAAGGAGTGTTTGTTTTTGTATTTTTGGCTTAAGCACCAGTCTGTGCGTCAGTCTCCATTATGTGACTATGCAGTCTGTAAGACACAAGCTGATGGCAAGACTCAGAATTCCATTTCCCATGTAATTATGTAATGTCAGTATACAAAAAGCAAACAGACATGATTTGGCATCTTAAAATCAAAATATCATGTTTTTTCACTAAAAGATATTCCTTGTAAACATCATATAATAACATGGCAGTCCAGTCTTCTGATACTAACACAAAAACAACATGAAAATGTGTGATAATAAACATACATTCATATATTTCATTCTTAAATGTCAAACATAGTTTTCATTCAGGCTTTCAGGAAAATCTGTGAGGCACTTGGGTCCTTCAGCGCTGCACAGCACGAGGTCAGGCAGTTTCTAACACTAGGGGCTTTAGCTTAGCTTATGTTACAGCATCAAAGTCTGTAACGCTAAGGACTTTAACTTAGCTAACGGCTCACCATGCGAGTCTCCAACACTTGGGTTTTAGCTTAGCTTACGGTAACACGTCCGAGTCTCTAACACTGGAGACTTCAGCTTAGCTTGCAGGACAGCATCTGAATCTCTAAAGCTAGGGGCTTAAACTTAGCTTACGGTACAGCGTCTGAGTCTCTAACGTATGGGACTTTAGCCTAGCTAACGGTACAACATGCGAGTCTCCAACACTAGAGGCTTTAGCTTACCTTACGGTATAGTGTCAGAGTCTCTAAAGTTAGGGACTTTAGCTTAGCTTGCGGTACAGTGTCTGAGTCTCTAACACTTGGAGCTTTAGCTTAACCACATACCCTCAACTCCTTATCACATCGTCCTCTTGAGCCAAAGACAAATCCCCAGTGTGACTCCCTGTTTTTTTTTTCTTATTAAATTCTCCTTCGTGAAAGAGGCTACAGCGGGATTTATGAGGTACTCAGCACCAGCGTTTAGTGTTTCCCTGGTTATTAAGTGAAAAATCAATACGAGGCTCAGAAAATGGAAAGCAGAGAAGCGTCACTGTGCACCGTCGCCCGTCGTGGTAGATTCATGGCGAGCGCTAACACCTGTGTGGTGGCCTTCCTGCCTACGCCAGACGCCCTAAAGTGGGGTTATTCATCAGAGCGGCCTGCCCCCCACTGGTGCACTCCGGCGGGGGTTGCTGTGCCACAGCTGGCAGTGCATCCATTCTGAGCGTTTCCTTAAAGTCATTTACAGTGCCGAGGGAAAGTATGTGAACCCTGCGGAATTATATGGAATTTCTGCATGATTTTTTCCTAAAATGTGACCTGATCTTCTTCTAAGCCAAAAGAGTGTGGATCGTGTTTCCATTTTCTTTGATGTGACTTTTCAATAAGTCTTTTTAAAACACTGCTCATTATTTCACTTATAAAATGCATAAAAAGGCCAGCAAACTGAAGCACGCAGATATTTGAATATGAAATGCATCTCATGTTTCGATAAGTGTGTTCTGCTATGTGCACTAAGACAGAAAACAGAAGACGTCTTCCTCCAGGTGTGACTGGGTTGCACACACACATAGCCCCTTTGTACAAAAGGGTACAACACACATTTCAGTACCATCAAAGAAACATATGAAATACAGCATACTTAATACTTCATGTTTCACTAGTGTAGAGTTCGTTGGACAAATATAATGCCTCTTTCCTCCTTATTCCCCCATCCTTCCATTTTCTGGTCTCCATGATTGTTTGAGTTTTGTTCCTCTGTATAACCCATGTGGATGGTGTACTTGTATGAAGGATCACAACAGTGATAATATATAAATGAAATACATGGGGGGGGGGGGGGTGTCAAAGTAAAGGGACCCCCTGATTGGAGGTCTTGAGCACCCTTGCCCAATCGCTGACCAAGCTTGGTCACCTGACACACAGGTGAGCCCCCTGCAGGACTTTTGGCCTAATTGCCATATCTGGCTGTACGTGAACCTCAAGGTCACACCGGAGCGTTCAAGGGCAGGTCCCCATGTAATCGGCACTCAGATCATAGATTAATCTTATTTGAGATCTATTAGTGCTTGATTCTTCCATCCAGGCCCCCAGCCCCACCCCACTTGGAAAGCCAGGATTACTGTGATAGTTTAAGATAATGGATTCTTATGGAAAGGGGGTCAGGGGCTGCTCGTCTCAGACGCTACAGATAATATGATTAATCTAAAAGCTTCTTTCCAAAAGGGCTGCTGGCCTAATTGGTGAGGAAACCGGGAGACATAAATCTGAGGCACTGTGTGTAAACCCACTGCATGTAATACTTTTAATTCAGCCAGAGTGTTGCATTAATTATTCCTCTGCCGACTTGCCGAAGAAGACAGAGGTTTTTCGAGGTGGTGCCAACTGGCCTTTCTGGTATTTCTCTCCCCTAAATTAACCTGAAGAGAGATCCATCATGTTGTCATTTACATGTTTGCTCCGTTACATCCGAGATAGCCGCGCTGAGAGGACAGTAAAAACATGTTGTTGACATGGCTCCGGAGGTCCCTGTACGTGCGCACAACTGACATTTATAAAGAAAAGCATTGCAGATGAAAAGAGGCTTGACCGTTATTCGTTTCTCTGACAAAACCGTAATGTCGGACGATCGATTTCCCCGACTACGAGGACAATCACGCTTACACTGTGGCTTCTGTGGGTGGCCGGGAGCCAAACAGATAAAAGATTAACCGTGATAACAAAAAAATATCCTAATTTGACAGGGCAGCTGATAACCCCCAATGACACCTCGGTTATCAGGGGCCGACATCGTTAGCTGAATATTTATCGTGTGCAGCAACCCCACCCCACCCCCCCACCCCCGCCCCGCCCCCACCAGTGCTGTCCTGCGCTGCCTGTCTGCTAGCCCCTGACACAAAGGGCAGCCGGAGGCGCAGTTCCCACCCTGGAGCTGCCAAGGTCCCGAACATGTCTTCCTAAATAGTTTTCCTCTTGATTTACAGTCTCCGACTGAAACATCTCTGTGTGAGCCACAGTTTTGCAAAACAAACATGAGCACTCCCAACGAGCATTTCCTTCTGTAGAGACGGAAATGACCCCGTGTGCCAGTGAGACGTGAGGCCAGAGTGTGAGCTTTTTTCACTGAGTTTGAGGGTGCGGTTGCCGTTTTATTGGGCTGAAACTCTGCAGCATCGGCACACTGCTGTTTCACAAAGTGCCTTTCACTTCTTTTGTTCCCGCAGCAGTAAATTACGCCTGCCTGTGTCCTCCTATTGTCATCTGGAGAGAGGGAAGTCCTGGTTTTATTTTCCTGTCACCACCCTTTAACAATATGGTACAATATGGTACAATGCAGTACACTTTACCACAGACCAGTGAGCACAGGTAATACACTCCTACAAATAATGAATTACTTACAGACTGCAACATGCGCGATATTACAATATCAGGATTATAATGTCCAGACATGTTGCTAGGAAACCTTTGTAAAGGTAAGGTTTCTCTTGGAAGTTAGTCCATTATAAGTATTACTAATGAAGACAGGCAGTTTCTTAAGACTACTTCTGTGTGTGCGCTTTCCTGAAGTCCCACCAGCTTCCCGTTAGAACTACGTGTCGTAAGACTGGTCTGAGAAGCTCCTTCAGGGTGTCTGTTCACCTCCATGCTAAGTAGTTCCTCTGGAAAGAGATTGGCATCTGAGTGGAGGATGAATCTCCATGACCTGGCTAATCAACAGTGCTTTCCACTTTTCGGGTCTTCAGGGTCTCACCCAGCAAGTTCCACAGGGTCTAATTTAATGTCGGTCATATGTGTCCTTGTGTGTATCGGAGAAGCAGTCATTGCTACCATCTAGTGCATTTTCATGTCCATCCCTAACACGGCACACTGGACCTCACATTCACACACAATATAAAATAATGTTAATTTATTGCAAAGGTTTTTATGACCTACACAAGATATTGCTTAAAAATACTTAATACCTAGATCAGCCCATTGCAAGTGCGCCGCCCCCGAAGGATGCCGTAAAACATGAAAGTTATACGAAAACAGGTCCACACAGGGTGTCCAGTCTTAACAAGAAGAGCAAAAGCTGAATGTTGGTGAAATGAGAGTTTGTGTTTAGCTTCTGTAAATGCTCCTGTCTTTTTCGGTAAAGGCATCGGAAATCCGAACCACGCCGGGACAATATGGAGGGAAAATGTGGAGAAATATCTGGCAAAGGTCTGATTCGTTCTGCAGGCCGGGCCCCGAACAGCAGCGCATGCGAGTCCCCTGTGTCGCGTGTCACGCCATTAAGCCGGAATATGGAGGGCTAAGGTAACCGCTCTGGCCGCATTGTTAATAGCGCATGGCTGTGTGTTCTTAGCCTCCTCGGCGGTGGTGAATTAGCGTGTGTGAAGCGGGCCGGCCGGCCACGCGCAGCGCTCGCCGACGCCGCCCTCATCTTCCCAGATCCATTAAGCGTCAGTGTGGACGCGCCACCTCCCACGTCGTCCTTGAATATCACCGGTTTTATTTTCACTATTCGCCTTTCATTTCACGCGCCATTAAGGAGGAGCCGAGGTTCTAATCCAGCTAAATATTTAGTAACTACCTGGAGTTAAAGAACCAATTAACTTTGGGAATAATATGGGCAATTAAGCAGAGGCTGACAGTCGCAAAGGCCAGGCTGCCCTGTGGCCCAGCCATCTCCAGCTCAGATCCTGGCTTCACTGCGCACAAGCGCTTCCCTGAGTGCCGGACGGTTGGACATTGCATGTGAGCCCAGTGTGTGATATATACAGATATATGTCTTCGGTATCATTATATATCAGCTCTGCAAAGTGTGTCTAGCAAAAATGATCCTCGCCAGTCTAAGATGTACTCCCACAAAGAAAGGTTTCAATTACGTGAGCTCAGCAAAAATTTCTGCACCCAGAGAAGTAGAAAAAAAAGGATACCATAAAAATACTCTTATGGAGTGTTCTTTATTCCGATTCATGGCTATTAAGGGAGATTCAGTCCACTGGCAATGTGCACATTTAAATGGTAACATGCTTAAATGAGGTCCCATAGTAGTTTAATCCCTTGATCATTATGCTTGATAAGTCGTACGGTTGATTCCCAGACTGAGATTGGCTGTGGCTTTTCTGCAAAGAGGAGATGCTATATAAAGCTTGCGAAGGGATTTTTCAACAGCTAAACCAGTAACATGATCCATACACCATTAAAAAAATATGTATATACCCGTAATATCTACCCTATACAGTATCTGGGAGACTGGGACGTCCTCGCTGTCTGTAGCTGAGCAGCACAGACAAGTTCTCCGATCAGTCAGTGTGTTCAGTAGCTCATGTCGGGACTTACTGGGACTGGGACCTCTGAGCACTTCTCCTGTGTGAGCACAGGGGGTGCCATAGGGGACAGGGGAGTTGAAGGGCATGCAAATCATGGAGTGCGAAGGGGCACAGGGTGCAGGAGGGCATGGGGACCTGGAGGGCACGGGGACTCAGGGTCACAGGTTAGTGGAGTAAGACACTGGAGAAGGTGGCGGGAGCCGTGTGTGGCTGGAGACAGGAGGTCTGTCCTGGCACAGGTTTGCTCTGCTGCAGTGGGGTCGTTTTTGTCAGGGATCAAACAGGAAAACCTGGGATGCCAGTGCCAGCTCTCCATTCCTGTTCTGGAATTATTCCCAAATACTTACAGTTTGTACAGATTTCCATGGCAGTTCTCATTTGTACCTGATAGCTCCCGACATGACCAGACGTCCAATCGCCGTCAAAGCCTGTTCTCTCTCCCTTAAAATGCTTCTAACGGCTGCCAGATTGCTAATTCTGGCACTAATTACTGCTTCAAAATCCAAACAAAACAAACACGCTTTATTTGCCATTTGCACAAGTATAGGTACATTAGAACACTTAACGTTGCTGGTCCCTTCTCGCTCTCCATAGCTTGGGGGGTCACAGCAGAGGGTCAGCTAACGTGTGGCACCCCTGGGGGTTAAGGGCCTTGCACAAGGGCCTATGGACATGTGACTGTCCTGCCAAGGCTGGGCTCAAATTGGCAAATCTTCATCACATGTACAGAGGCTTAGCCCACTGAGCCACTCACCACCCATCTGTGGCCATCTGACTCAACACTGATCAAAATGTGAATTAGGTGTAGCTGTTTCCTCTGTAGTAGCTCTTCTACACGAGGTATTCAGAAGCGTAGGGGCCTACTGTAAAAGCGAACTCACTGCGATGGGGGTGGTGCCCCGGACGGGCTCTTCTTAGTGAGGCTCAGCTCCTAAACGCATTAAAGGGAACAAAAATCGCTCCTCATTTTCCCTTCAGTGACGCCCTCGGCGCAGTGGGGCATCCCTTTGCTGATGGTTTCCCATGATTCCACTGCGATGATTCCATCGTGATTATTCTGTCACTGGTGATTTCATCACGGACGACTCCGCCGCGACAGAAGCCGATTTCTCAGGATGTCACGCGGATCAAGATGGCGGGGAAGTTCGCGTCTGCCAGCAAAGAAGCCAGCAAACAAAGCATCTAAAATGTCTCTTGTACTTTATTACTGTATAAATATCTACCCTGCCCAATCTTCTGCTGTATGGATTCGCCACCTAGGTCGGTTAGCGCAGGCTAATGGGTTGATTCCAGTGACATAGCTCATAATGAACAGTAAATTGTTTTATCTCTTAAGTCTTATTTGGTCAGCCAGGAAAACATATGGGCTAATATGGCTGGAGCTAAATGGAGCGTATAATGGATCTCTCTCACAAGCGAAAGGATGACAGCAAAGCTGTGATTGATGAAAGTAATAATGGTACTGAAATTTAAATCTTTCCGATTCTCCTTTCGCCCACCCCCCCGAGCTGCCCCCAGCATTCGCACCCAGACATAGCTGTGGGTGGTCACAACGACAGGCTTCCCTGGTGCTTATAAGAATCACTCCAAATTATAAGCAATTAAATTATGGCCATGATTCCCAAAGTGATGAAATAAAAACACCTAAGACTTCCTGCTTCCTGTCTTGCAGATCACTGATTGTGATGGAGAATACAGCCATCATGAGGATAATCGCACATGGGAGTTTTATAAGGCATCGTAATCGGCAGTGAATTCGTGACCTTTTGTTACCCTTTCAACATTTCCAGCATCCAAGGCAGCGAAGCGGCTCTTTGTGGAATTCCCATCTTTCCCAGATAATTATCCTACTGACTGGAAAAGAAACACATTTTTACGGAGAACATCCAAGCCTTTCTGCCAAAGGAAGAAATAAAACATTATAATATTTTTTTTTGGAAAGGGATGACAGTGCCTCTACCATATTTTGTAAATGTGTTTTTTTATTATGTAGTATATTCATGCAAATTACAGTCAATTCCTGATGTTAATTTCAGCAAAAACAAAAACACAGACATTAATTAAAAGCAAGAGATATTATAAAATTATACAAAACATTATGCATTTCATGTAATGAAAAATATGGGGTCGCACTTAGGTCCAGCACAATCACGATGAGATTATTAAAAACACATTTAAATAGAAATCAAAGTAGGTCAAGTGAAAACACAGCCAGGTTAGGATCATTTCTCGGAAGATTGCGGATTTCTTTTGTTTATGAGCAGTATTACATGGAGAAGCGGATCGTTGTTATTTTGTGCTGCTATTTTGTGCTTTATTGTTTCAGTTTCTTACATATACATTTGGAAACTATACTGGATACTCAATGCATGCAAATATTAAAAATTGTTCAATTAAAATTAAGAAGTAGGTTGTATAAATTTTACTTATTTTGTTTATGATTACTCATACAGTATGGCATCCAGGATTAATATCCACACATCAGACATTCCAGATGTTTCCCTGACTGACCAGTTTTGATTATCCAGGATTGTTCTGGAATTTAGTAAAATGTCCTGAAAAAAATCTAAAATATAAATCTGGACATGCACATATATATGGAATTCAACTAGTTTATTTATGTTTGGTGTAGAATGACAGATGTGAACCAACAGCAGACAGGCACAATCCTCCCAGCGAGAGAGAGCTCGACGATAAATGATCACGTAGCATTGTCGATGCTGACGATGCCATGTGATATTCTCCATGAACATGAAATGCTGAGTGTCCTGTATACCCTCAGGAATGAGGTTGGTGACCCCATCGGTAGTTAACCACGGTTCGTGGCTGTTTGTTTTAGCTGTAAGAAGAGCCCAACATCTCACAGAGATCAAAAGGTTCAGTCTGTCGCACACCTTGCAATCTGTATACAGTGGCACATCATAATGTGCAAACAATGAGATTTTAGACGAAGAAGAAGCCAGAGGTCAGCATTTAGGTTGTGATATTATTTGTGTTCACTCAAAAGGTCGATACGCGGAGAGACGCACGTATCAGCCATCCCAGGGCATCTGAAACAGTGAACAAGGTTTCCAAGGTTAAGAAAAACACAATGATCTTATTAAGGTGATCGGCTGGTTCTTGTCATGTTTTTTTATTTTTTTGTTGTTGCATATTTCAGAACTGAAAAGCTATTATAGATATGTTCAATATATCTTACAGGGCCACGCCCTTATCTTCATTCATATTAGCGGTGCCCGGCAGTGGTGTCAGGCTAATTGACAGAGACTGGTGACCTTGAATTTGGGCAGATGAGAAAAATTCTGTGCCGTAAATTTGGGTAGAATCCGAAAATGGCTTTGGATGAAAGTGTTCTTAGGAAGCAAACATGAAGAGAAATTCAGGCAGGTTCACCTCGCAGAGTTACAAGGAAGGTCACATAATGATGTTTGCTTAACACTGCATATCGCAAACGGTGATGAGATCCCCAACACAGACAAAGGAGGGCAAGGACGCATGACCTTAGTCTTGGTTGGACAGAGGGATGGGTTCATTCATTCCACCTGCCCATCCTTCTTGCCCAAATGTCTAAACCACCATGTTGTTGATACCAGTTCAGAGATTCATATCAGCCCTGTGACTGTTTTGGTTTCAGTGGTCTCACAGCTGCACGTGTCTTGCTATTAATTCTTTTTTAAATGACTCCTTTATCGCTCATGCTTAGTGTTCCCACCCCAACGAACCTGTCACTCCCCAGCAGATCCTCGTGTCACATGACCTTGTTCACCGTCCAGACCAGGGGTACGTTTCCCAAAGGTTCCCGTTAGCCACTTATATAACTGGAACCATTCAGCTGCATGGTTTCCAACTGTGTACGTTGCTAACAATGTCGACTACTGTGTAAGTGTAATGTTTTCCAACTGTGTAATGTTTTCCAACTGTGTAAGTTGCTAACAATGTTAGCAACTTTGCTTTTGGGAAACGCACCCTGGAGCGATTCTCAGAAGAACCTCAGACCTTCCTGCCATTAGGTCTTCAGAAGGATGCTGACATGATAGCCAGGGAAACACCCTCCGCACTGGGGTCTGGCTACGCTTTTTCACCTGAGGATGATTCGGAGGAATGCTGAGCGAGACAGAGGGTGGGGGGGCAGGGGGGGTGTTGGGTTAGGCGGCCATTTTTGACCTCTGTGTTCTCTGCTTGTGGAATTGGTAAGAATAGTTTGGGTCCCAAGCAGGCAGCTACATCTCTGCTGTTCACATTTAAGCCCCTTTCAGACATGCAATGCCACCCAGAACTTTTCTAGACATTATTAACCAATGGGGCAGTATTACCCGAAAGGGACAGTATTACCCAAAGGGGCAGTATTACCCCAAAGGGACAGTGTTACCCCAAAGGAGCAGTATTACCCAAAGGGGCAGTATTACCCCAAAGGGACAATATTACCCAAAGGGGCAGTAATACCCCAAAGGGACAATATTACCCAAAAGGGACAGTGTTTTCCCAAAGGGGCAGTATTACCTCATAGCTCATAGCTAACTAGACACTTGTTTCCTTTTGGTCCTGCCTGTGTCAGATTTTATCACACGTTACTTGATAATCACACCATTAGCACAATGTACTTTCTTTAGTTTAAAGTTGCCAAATATGGCCCAACAGCGTTTGGCTTGCTGATGACAGGCCGCAAACGTGCTTTTTAAGGCTCTGCTTTGGTTGTAGGTAAGATGCATGTTTAATATTACAACAATATTAAAACCGCATTTAAAAAGTTTCTGTCTTAAGATGAAATAAAACACCATGAGACAAATATGTGGCACTTTTTTCCCATCTCACATCTGTTGAAATAATCCAGGGTTAGTTATTTAATGTGCATAATGTAGAATTTCACACTTACATGCAAAGACAGTATTTTGGTCAAATAATGATCCCTGTGTGAATGTGATACCATTGGACCTCCAGCTGTCAAATAAACAATTAACAAGCTCAGGTGGAGGAACTTGATTCCATATGGAGACGGTGTGTGCATGTATTTATAAATCTGCACATATTTTATATAAAGGTCGTATATATAAAAATACAAACTGTTTATATTTTTATTACATTCCATAGAAATGTATTGTGCTGTTAAGAAATATGTAATATCTGATGCCAGAAACATTTTACATGTTAGTTCTGCCCACTGTACGAGAACAAAAGTCCATTTGCAGAAGAAAGGGCTCAGCGATTGTATCTCTGCATGCTTGTGAGGTATGAATCGATACGAGAGTTTGCTGCACCTGCTTGGAATGCCTGTGCAAACAGGAAGTTGACTTTGTCCCTTAACTAAACATTCCTTTTCATGATGAACTTTTAAAAAAGTGACGTGCAAATGAACCTCTGTGTCGAATCCCTTTCGTTTTTTCTTCAATAAACCGATTGCACTCTGATGCTCTTTGTTAAAATGGTGTCTCTTACTTCACTGGGATGGATCACACACGCTGATATTCATTTAAAATTCTTCAGCGCAGTTTGTATACTGTTTGAACATTCGAACCCGCAGATACCACTGGATTATTCGGCCATCAGAGTAAAATGCGAGCGCTAAAAGGAGATTAGCATCAGCTGGCTGCGGGGAAAAGGCTTGGATGTTCGAGGAGGTTTCAGGATCGATCCCAGGTGCGAGGCACCTCGCTCTGCAGGGCTGCTCAGGAACATGACCTGGGGAGCTGGGGGACAGCTCACTCTCTGGGACCCCCCCTTCACCGCCCTGGGGGCTCCGACAGCTTATCTTTCCTCCTGCTCACCTCTCCCACATGTGTTCCCTCTTTCGTCTGCCGTCCATTGACAGCATGAGTCCTTTTTCATCAGTATGTGGTCTTCTTCACCACTCTATACCGTTTATGTGTCTTTAAATCACAGTTATTTACATCCCTCTGTTGTTAAACTGCATTTTATTAGTCTGTAAGATTATATTCACTTCATTTGTATGTCATATTTGTTCTTTAAAGCAAGCAGAAAGATTTTCTAATCAATTACCTAGGATGACCAGGTTCCATACACTCTGGAAATGCTCATGTTCGATGACAGCCAGGACGTAAAGTCAATCATATTGCATAACACAATCATAACACGGTCATATAACAGAAATACAGTACCTGTGCACCAGCTGGTGTTAATCTGGTATTTATGTGGTATTCATCTAGCATTCATGTGGTTTATGTTTGGTATTTATCTAGTATTCATATGGTTTACGTTTGGTTTTCTCCTGATATTCATCTGGTATTAATGCTGACAATGCCCCAACAATAAATCACACAGCGCTCTCCCCAGGCGTGTGCATTAATGCTTATTATTAATTACAGCATAAATAAAGATCTATTTCAGAGCACAAAGACCTTGAACAGCAAGATTACCTTGTATATTCATTCTAATTTTAAGATGTACAATAGAAGACAATGCTAATTAGCGTGACTGTCTTCAGTCTAGCCCTGCTTGGTTTATTATCATTGTTTTGTTCTTGCTCTCCTTCCCCCGAATATCCCCACTACATTTTAATAACATTAGTGGTCTGTCTTTAACACGGGGGGGTGGGATGGGGGGGGGTAATGTTTGCAGCTCGTCTTCACGCGCATGTTAAGTGGACAGAGTATTTTGGTTTCCACACCTAGACACACCAATACCCCTAGTGGGGCGGCCGTCATCCCCCTTGTCGTTTCTTGGCCGTTTTCACCTTCCTCTGCACTTAAAAAGGCAATTTCTCAAAGAGTCGGGTTTCAATTAGAGCTGATGTAGATGTATGTCAGGGCGCCGGGGGGGGGTGAGCGCCCTCTTCCCAGGATAAATTAACAGATGCATATCCCGCTTAATCCGTTAGTTTGTAGTCTCTTCCACACCCCAGGCCTAATTTCCCCATCCAGCCCCCCCCTCTCCCCCCAGTTAGAAGGGTATCGATTAGCGGTAATTGAATTGTTGATAATCCGTGATGAGTATGGAGGGAGAACCTTGTGTTTCATCAGGAGGAGAAACGCCTTTACTGCCATGCCTTTTATTATTTTGTCTTAAATATGGGAAATCACCATAACAGTCTTCCTAGCAGCTGATCGGCAAGCATATTTGTGTTGTTCTGGCAGTGAGATTTCCCAGAATCCTCTGGGAGACACAAGGCAATTTCACCTCTCTTAAGGTGACACGCAAAATGACACGGGACTGGTGTCAAATCCTAACCTCACAATTCACTGCGCTGAATTAAGATTAAAATAATCCAAGCTCATGCTGGACAAAGATTCACTACCAGATTACTATCAGCTTAATAATCTCATAGAAGGTGTATGTAAGGAAGCCTGTTACAAAGCCTGCATACAGCACACTGCAGTCGGACTTTCAAAAACATCTCCATCAATTCTGTAGGCAGGAGGCACATGGCAGGAGGCAGGAGCCCGACTGAAGGCGCCGTCATAAAGGTCATAAGCTGGTTTAAAGGTTGTTTGCAGTTATTGGTGTAATTTAGCAGTAATAACTCTAATTGTCATATATACCAATAGGACAGGCTTGTGTAACACTGTACAATCATTCACACATCAACACTATGCAGTGAGCATGCAGGGTACACACACCTATACATTGTACAGTATCCCTGCACACACAGCTGGATTGTGCAGTATCCCTGCACACATTTGGATTGTATAATATCACTGCACACACAGCTAGATTGTACAGTATCACTGCACACACATCTGGATTGGACAGTATCCCTGCACACACAGATGGATTGTATAGTATCCCAGCACACATCTGGATTGTGCAGTATCCCCGCACACATCTGGATTGTACAGTATCCCCGAACACACATCTAGACTGTGGAGTATCCCCGCACACACAACTGGATTGTACAGTATCCCTGCACACATCTGGATTGTACAGTATCCCTGCACACACAACTGGATTGTGCAGTATCCCCACACACACAGCTGGATTGTGCAGTATCTTCACACACACAGCTGGATTGTACAGTATCCCCACACACACACCTGGATTGTGCAGTATCCTCCCACACACACCTGGAGACTTCCCATGGATTCTTTGTCCTGTTCCCGTCTGGCAGAAGGCACCGGAGAATCTGACCCAGTTCTGCCAGGTTCAGCAATTGCTTCTATCCTGAGGCTGTCAGGACCCTAAATTCCCTGCTGCCCATCTTACCCGCAACCCATTCCCGAGAACACCCCCCATCATTATATTTCTATTTATTGTAAATTCTTAAACACTATATTTATCCATCCTGCTATGTTGCTGCTGTCTTACTACACACTTACCCTTGTCTCCAGCCTCCCTGTTTTGTACTTTAAGCACTATGAATACCCCTCCCCCTTTCAATGCGGTAGTATGTTGCTCTGTGGTTCTGGGGGAATGTTACTTCATGCCACTGTATACCTGTATATGGATGCTATGACAATAAAGCCCACTTGACTTGACTTGACTTGACTTGACTTGACTTGTATGGTACAGTGATATCGTACACAGTGCATTATATTCTCATGTCCTGCTCAGCCCAGTGGGATTCAGAGCAGAGGGGAACACAGTGACCTTGTAAGAGCCAGACAGGCAATCTGGGGTCATAACAACATCCCAGTAAAAGTGTCCAGGGACGTCAGCCCCCTATTAAATTCACTGACCGGGTCCCGCCTGCCACTGCACACAGATAGCAGCTCGACATGGACTGAACCCCCTCTGACATCAAATGAAATATGGATAAGTGAGGAGTAACAGGCCCCCGCCTTGAGAATCTCACGAAACCGCCTTTGCCTTCATATCAGACTGTCAATGAGCTTCCCAGAGGTGTGACTCTGTAATGGCTGACGGTAAGCACTTGGTCATGTGCTCACCTGTAGTTGTTTATTACTGGTATTAACAGTTTGAACTGGAGCTGGCTGGGCAGTAAGATGGTTAGAGATAGAGGTCCCGCTAACCTTAGCGTGGCGCTAATGATACGAGCCGCAGTGGGCCATGCTGCATTAGTCCACTGTGGAGGTCCCGCTAACATTAGCGTGGTGCTAATTGTACGAGCTGGAGTGGGCCATGCCGCTTTATTTCACTGTGGAGGTCCCACTAACCTCAGTGCGGCACAAATCGTACGAGCTGCAGTGGGCCATGCCGCATAATTCCACTGTGGAGGTCCTGCTAACCTTAGCGTGGCGCTAGTCGTACAAGGTACAGTGGCCCATGTCGCGTTAGCCCACTGTGGAGGTCCCGCTAACCTTAGCGCGGCACTAATCATATGAGCAGAAGTGGCCCATGCCGCGTTAGCCCACTCTGGAGGTTCCGCTAACCTTAGCGTGGCGCTCATCGTACGAGCTGCAGTAGCCCATGCCACGTTAGCCCACTGTGGAGGTCCCGCTAACCTTAGTGTGGCGCTCATCATATGAGCTGCAGTGGGCCATGCCGCGTTAGCTTGCTGTGGAGGTCCCGCTAACCTTATCGAGGTGCTAATCGCACGAGCCGCAGTGGGCCATGCTGCGTTAGCCTGCTGTAAGTCCGTGAGGCTTTGCATCTATGCTAATGCCTTAGCCGTCGCATAGACTCCCAGAGAAGTTTAGGTGGGCGTCAGTGACCCGGATCTGAAAGCAGGAGGCAGCACCAGCATTACATACTTGGAGGCACATGCGGAATTATTACATGATGCGCAACCTTGCGGACAATTAAAGCATTAAATGCATAATTTCTTTAGAGTAATCTTTATATATTGTTTTTAACTCATTTAATCTTTTTTAGGATGATAATGGGGACTTCAGTCACCTTAATGCTGCCTATGGATGGAGTAATAGACAGCAATTGGCATCAGTTACTAAAATATGCCCGTCTAGTTGCTGTGTGGTTATGAGGTCAGGACCTCTTATTTAGGCGTCCTTTATTATGCCTGATATCTCATCCAAGCCCAAGTAGTTTACAGCACAATACAAAATGCCGTACTCTCTCACAAAGAGTCCAGGGCATTGTGCAGCACACTGCAGACCCGGCTGGTCATGTGACACAGTTCTGTACTTTGTTTCCAAAATAAAGAGCATGAACCCCCCCCACTGCTCGGTCATGTTTCCAGATGGCTGCGTGCAGTGGGCCTTTGTCCAAAACCGCTTGCGTATTTTACAGCTGGATTTGGGTTAAGTACCTGGAATCAGAGTGTAACAGCAAACTGTGGGGTTATAAGCTCATTTTTAACCCTTTTTTGTTTAATTTGCTGCCTCACTTTTACCATGACCAGCCGTGCCACCATTTTCTAAGGGGTATTTGCTGTAATCTGATCCCAGTGATGCCCGAATGGTATCGTAACCAGCACCCAAGAGAAGGGCCCATTTTGAGGAGCTTTGGTGTACCACCTCACCGCATGAGACATCAAATCGAGTCAAGCTTTATTGTCATCTCAGCGATACACCCAAAACCATGAAAAAAATAGCTCTCCTCCTAAACCCACAGCACAACATACATGACTGGACAGACATTACAGTGCCAAATTTACAAAATGTAAAGAAAATTCCTGAACAATCATCAATAATTTAAAGGGAGGGGAGGCAGAGAGAAGACTATTCCCTAACTGGTCTACCTAACATACTGATGTCCAGCTGCCATGAGCGACCCACTGTGGCATCATCCTACACTGTGGAGGAAATCAGGAGTAAGCAGGGCTGTTGCCCGGCTGCCTGGCCTGTGCACGCGCGGGGGGAGAGAGCGTGGGGGGAGGGAGCGCGGGGGGCTGTTTAAAGCTGGCAGGCCGGAGGTAATCACAGAGGCGGTGTTGCACGTCGACCCGTTTCCCCTGTCATCTCTGTTTATTATAGCCTGGGTGCTCACTCGCCAGCTAATCAATTTTCCCGGGATAGGGGGCCAATATTGCGGCATCAGACAAACCACGTCTTATCGAGGGCACAATCGCTGGCTGGGGGTCAGGCAAACATAAACAGGGGTTAATATAACCCCCCTCACCCCGCTGATGAACAGTGAATGGGGCGGGGGGGTCGAGCCACAGCGACAAAACAAAATGGCAGAAAGAGGTCGTGACCCCTGCGAGGTGACTCCTGTTACCGGTGACCTTCAGCGTCGCTCCTGACTGTCTGACAATTTGCCGGCGGAGGTGTCTTTGTTCCCCGGAGGGCCTGCAGACGCCCTCTCTCTGATTACGCTGGGCTCCCCGGCTGCTCCGTACGCCGTAACTGCCACTCCATCAATCACTGGTGTCTCCATCACCCATTTCGCGAGCGCCGCACTGATATTACTATGGGATGCACACTCCCGTGTCTGGGCTGGGGCTCCCAAACAATCTCCTCTTGGAGGCAATATTTCAGATAGTCCAGTTTGTCTGTGCTGAGCACACTCAACGAGCCACTGACCTTATTTTCTGTTTGCCAGGAAACGGAGGGATTCTTTTAAAACATAAATAAAGACATAAACATTTACAGCTTGAGACCGTATCGCCAAGGTCAACTTGTAATGAATTCTAGGAGCAGAGACGTTTTATGCAGCTCTTATGATTAACCTACGTGCACCCTGTGAGACGTACTTAGCATATTCATGATCTCAGCAACTTAAGCAATGTTCTGTTAATTAGCTAATTAATAACGATGAATAGTGAGGGACCGCGCTGGGCCTGAAAGTAGGGAGCTAACGAGGAGACAGTCAAGCAGGTAAGAGCTGCAGGATACATCCGTTATGGTTGCCAGGACGAGCATCGGTATGAGCATCTGTATGGGCATCTGTACATGCATCAATACAAGCACTGGTACAAGCATTGGTATGAGTATCGGTATGAGTATCGGTACAAGCATCAGTATGAGCATCGGTATGACTATCGGTACAAGCATTGGTATGAGTATCGGTATGAGTATCGGTACAAGCATCAGTATGAGCATCAGTATGAGTATCGGTACAAGCATCAGTATGAGCATCGGTATGAGTATTGGTACAAGCATTGGTATGAGTATCGATATGAGTATCGGTACAAGCATCAGTATGAGCATCGGTATGAGTATCGGTACAAGCATCAGTATGAGCATCGGTATGAGTATTGGTACAAGCATAAGTATGAGCATCGATATGAGTATCGGTACAAGCATCGGTATGAGCATCGGTATGAGTATTGGTACAAGCATAAGTATGAGCATCGGTATGAGTATTGGTACAAGCATCAGTATGAGCATCGGTATGAGTATTGGTACAAGCATTGGTATGACTATTACTATGAGCATAAGTACGAGCATCGGTATGGGCAGCAGGAGAAGCATCGGTATAAGCATCAGTAAGAGCATTTGTACAATCGCACCCACCCCGAATCAGTCTCTCTTCCCTCTTTGCTTCTCTAACAGTACATGAACGAGCCTAAACATTTCGAGCTGTCAGAAAGCTTCCTACAGCTACACGGTGCAATCTGAGAGTGTCTCTCAGCTGTCTGAAATTGTCTGAATTTAGTCTCCAGGGAACCCTGCAGTAATGACGACAGCAAGGACTGGGAATTATAAGGTTCAACAAGATGAGTTAAATGACCCCAAGCTGGTTTATTACTGGATACATCGGATCTGGGCAGAATGGTGATACAGCACTTTAGCTACATCATCACACCGCATGCCTGCTTCCTGTCATCTAATATTTTTTGTCTTTTTTTAAAATATTATTTCAAAGAGTATTTCCGAATTTTACATCAACATCTCACAGTCAATCTGAAGCAGACCACACCCACATAAATCCAGAATCCCCAAAGCCCTGGATATCCTTACTAGGAACTGAGCCTTTTTTCATAAAATTCAAACTAAAAATGGTCTATTTCATCCCGTGAGAATCACATGATAATAAACCATTACATCACACTTTTGAGTCCCGTCTCCTTATAACCATGTGAGAAAACATGCCTGGACACAGCCATAAGTGGTTCATTAGCTGTGCCACCACACATTAGGGTTGTCACCCATCCAGGATTTTCCAGGGCGGGTGGTCGTCTGTCCTGGAAAAATAAGAATTTCATTCTGAAACATAGACTGCCCCTGTCAATTTCCCTGTCAAACAGGCTTAAAAAAACCTTTGGGATGATGTTGCTGTGTGCAACCGTACCGCACACGCATCACTCCTAAGAGCCTTTCCACAGTACAGGCAGTGGCTGTGTCTGTCCATGCTTCCTGTCAGCTCATAGTGCTGCTTTACTGCATCTTGGCTTTCTGACTTTGTCAGGAGTCTCTATTTAA
>JAODKC010000009.1:4482957-4500926 GCA_026777985.1 Mormyrops attenuatus
TGGCCTCGCTGGGATGAAGGGTGTCAGTCGACGGAGAGCAGGGCCGCACTGGATGATTGATGACGGTAGGACTGAAACCAGACCCCCGTCTGTGTGTGGCGTGCCGCCCCTCTCTGCCCTGCCCCTCGCTGCGCCGAGCGCCACTCACTCGCTGTCAGCTCCCCTGCCGTCACGCGCAGCCCTCCGGTGTCTCGCTGGGATCCGCTACTCCAGCCTGAGAGTCTTAGCGCATCTGAACAGGATATAACCCCTCGCTGCTGCTCACCCACCCTGCCAACTCCAAGAAGAATGAGGGAATGGGCCATTACTCGTCCATCGATGCTCTGCCCATGAGGTCTTCTCAGGGTGGGGGCTGGGGGGTCAGGGACCCAGGCTGCTGAAAACGTGGAGCTTAACAGGGCTTAAAGTATTACTGGAGATGGACTCTCTCTGACTCATTGTGGTACTCATTGTGGTGGGCTGTTTATGAATCCTTGAGTACTCATTGTGGTGTTCTGTTTCCCAAGCATTGAGTACTCAGCCTTCTGCAGACCCATCATCATTGCCCTTATGTACTGCGTATGACATCTTCTGGTTCACTGTCCTCACAGGGCTGCTTCTGACCTCCAGCAATATGAATACACCTCCCCTGCAGGAATATGAAGGTTTCGCTTTTTGAGCTGAAGGACTTTCATCTCCATTAGGTACTCAGATATATGTGCATCAGCACAGTGTGTCAGCTCTGCATAGCTCAAAGCGATTACACCTTCGCCCCAGTACGCAGCATGAAGGAGGCAGCGAGAGATCCACACACATATGGCTCGGGGTCCATCCACATCCATAACTTGCAAGGCTGTTTCATCTCAGCCTCTACAACCTGCACCAAGCATCCAGGAGATGTTCTGGTGGAGTTCCGTCCCACCCTACAGGTGTTTGAGTATCTGCCCGTTTCAGTTTTGTCTCTGCACTGTGCATATTAAAGCAAGAATTTCGATATAAAAATATAAGCAATGAAAAAATATTTTCTCAGATTTCTGACTCTGGGGGGCTGTTGATATTTTCTGTCCAAACCAGGCATGGAGTGGCGTGTAAAAGTTTTTGGAACCCGAAACTCACGAGACATGGGGCTGTGATGCTGTCCTTACAGGGCCAGAACAGTCAGCAGCCTCTTCATGTACCGGATCAGCAGGGAGTGTTTATAAGCTGTGCAGAGCATCCTTAACAAATATCAGACGAGTGGGGGCTCAAACGGAAGGGCCTGGTGTGGCTGAACACAGCACACAGTGCATAGATACCAAACTACAAAGGGAACAGGCAGATAGTCCGTCTGAAGCTGTTTATTTACTGTGGTCGCGGCTTTATTTATGACCAAACTAATTCTATTGTCTGATTGTTCTGAAGAAGGAGCTTTAGATTCCACCACAGGGCAGGGAAAGAGGATGTGGTCACTTTAAAGGAACTGAGCACTAAAGCGGCCGGCTGGCAAACATCTGCTCCTGTTTGTTTGTGGGGTACGGGCTGGTGTCTGACTTCCTGACATTATTCGCCGTTATCTTTCGTCCGCCGGACTGAGCAGCGGACGCTTCAGGAGGCTGATGATCAGAGTGCACGCTCCGCGGGTGCAGGAGGGGGGACAGAGGCACGGGAGAAGGAGCCGGGACACATCCTGTGGGGCTAGGAGGTCAGAGAAGCTTAACCTCGGCGGTCAGGAGGAGAGAGAGGAGGTCTGCGGAGGACTCCAAGGTCAGCTGCAGCTTCAAACACCACTGTTTATCTGGGGGGGGGGAGCAGTGTTGTTGACAAAACTGTTCCCCAGCCGGAGTGCTGAGTGTTGAAAAAAAAAACATGTTTACAATTTAGGGTCAAGGACTTAAAGACAGATAACTAACTTTAACAGACTTGTGCCAGCTATTGAGAGGAGACTGAAAGTGCAGACGTTGCTGGTCTTATCGCAGGGTTGGAGAACAATGTAGAGGCGGGGGTGGGGGGGGAGCTGGCGAGGCTTCGGCGAGCTCCTGTGCGCCCCGCTAGCGAGCCGCGCTGCCTCCAGGTCTGGGCCGTGTCCGAGTACTGGGCCCCGGCCTGCTTTATTCTTACTTACTGTGGCACTAGCACTAATGGCCAGATTCTTTTACGACTAAAATCAAAATGAAGCCACCTTCTTTTCAATCACATCACCACCCCCCATGTCTGACTGTCTGGTCCCAGGGTTGCCAACTCTGGTCATCTGGTTGGAGTGAGATTTTCAATTCTACCCAGGTCTGCACAAACATGTACATGGATGTACATGTATGTAGCAGTTTTATTACCTTGTAAATAGACCACTGGGTTTGCAAACGGCCCCAACGTATGTAATTGATGTAGCTAGTTTTAGGCTTATAATGGAATAATATAGATTTGCTGTAAGATTTCTTACGTGAGTGTGAGTCTAAGTGTCATGTCAGATGCGTGAGAGTTGGCGAGCCTGTGGTCCGTAACTGGCCGAGCTGCTCGTTCACATTCTCCTGACCACCCACATCCATCGTACCCACAGAAGCCACCTAACATGTCATGCAAAACAGTCCCACAGTAAGGAAAAATAGCCAGGGGGCTTTTCTCCAAGACAACAGCAATCTGTTTAAGTGCAAAGCGTATGCTTCTTACTGCTTAACAAACTGCAGGTATGATAAAAAGATCTGAATCATGCATTTCTACACAGAAAGCAGACTCAGTGTGTTCAAACCTGTAATATAAAGAAGCACACGTCTCTTCTTAAAGTATACAATGCTTAAAAAAAGTCAAGCAGAAATATATTTTATCTATGAATAAATCTGTCGTTTTTTTTTAACAATACAGACTCTTCTACAAGCTCACGGAAGTTCTACTTACACAAAAGTGTTCTGAGGGCAGAACAAAAAATGATTGGTTCAGAGAGATAACCAATCAGATTGTAGAGGAGGTGGGTCCAAGCAACTAGAGGAGGCGGGACCAAGACATCAGATTGGTTGGCCGCTGGGACCCGCCTCCTCTACACTCTGATTGATCTCTGAACCAATCATTTTTCATTCTGCCCTCAGAACACTTTTGTGTAAGTAAAAAGCCCATGAGCCTTCTGCACCCGGTGAACCTCCCTCTATTTAAACGGAGTATCAAGCAGCCTTTCAAGTACTTGGGCTTTGACACACCCAGAGCTAATTGTGATCAGTGCCCGAAATGAGCTGACAAACGAGTGTGTGTTAATCACTCAATGGGCTCTTGTATGAACAGGTATCACGGAGGTGTCTGACTTCATAATAAAACATCCGCTGCACATCAAGCCTCTCATGTATTGGATTTCAAACACAGCTCTAGCCTTGAATGGCTGGTAAGTGTTCAGAGATGATGAAGGGGAGACATTAAGTAAGATTCCCAAGGTAGGGCATGGATCGTTGGCTTATAATCCATTATTATTAAAAGTGTGTTGCCTTTGGGGGAGTTGCCTTTGTGAAAAAACAGGGGGGATCACGTTACAGGCTACAATTCAGGAACATGCTCACTTGTCGTAATGCCAAGAACAATGGGTACCACACGGCAGTCAAGTCAACTTAAGGTCAGTGTGATGTATCGTTGTGGAAGCGTGATTAGGTTACATCTCTCCACCGTGCCCATTGTATACGTCCTCTGGATGTGTAGTACCTAAGCTCCCATGTCTGTTTCTCTTTGTAAAAGCCATCGTCAGATTTTAGGGGATGTTCTCATCCGCAGGATCCAGCGAAATTAGGGCATTTCACCTCATGCAATCAGGTCAAGTGACCACTCAGAAGGCTGAAATTGGGCAGGCGCTGGTTTTCCCGGGGAATTTAAATCGAAACGAGAAATCAACGGGGGAAGAGCCGGGAATTGCAGGCAAGCCCGTGGGTGGTGAACGGACAGCCGTGCATTTGAAAAAGCTGCTGCGCTTCCTTAAGTATCAGCTTCTGTGGGAGGTCAAGTGACCCTTCCTGGGAGAAGAGTTCATCCAGTACCTAAACCTGCAGTGAGAAGAAGCCCACCTCCCCCTCAGCGTTTAAGACAAACTGTCAGTCTACTTGCTTTTTCAGAACTTCCCTCCCTCACAGTAACCCTGGCGTCTTTACTGTTTACGCGAAAGCAGTTGTCTTTCATCAAAAAATGTTGAAATAGAAATCCGAACCAAAGCACAAGCCTTTCCAGATTCTGTAGGACAGCGTGCGTGTGCAGTGTTTTCTCCACCAGACCGTGTTTTTGACTCGGCGTGATGATCAGAGAATACAGGCAACATTCATATGGCTGTTCATCCAGAGGAACAGAGTGACTACGAGACAGAACATCTCCTGTCTGAGTTGCCAGTCTCACCTTTATGAAGTTATGGGGTTCTTGAAAGAGGAATTAGAAACAAAATAGCAGAATAATTTGAAATTGAAACTTCGACAGCAGGTAGCCATGAAAAGTAGCAGTCAGTACCTCCTTGCGGTGCAGCTCTACCTGCATACAGAAGGAAGGACAGCTGCAACGATGACTTACACTGTCTAGCTTTCATTGCATCATCTGCCCACAACAGGAAGTAGAGGAAAGCTGATGCGGCTGATTGGCTGGAGCACAGGGGTCACCGCCAGTAAATGGAGCATCGCATTAACATCAGCCACTGCGCCAGTGAACTCGCAGCGAATGAGAGCAAGAGAGTAGCAAAGAATAAAGCCTCAAAAATAGTTTTAAAACATCTTAGAGCCCACCAGGTTGTCCATGAGTGCAGCCTACTGTGAAATGCGCAACAGTGTTAGCTTCTAAACATTCATGCAAAACAATGCAATCTCAAAGTCCATCTCTTGTCATCTATTATCTGTGCTGAGTACTACAAGAAGTAGTGAGGGGAAATGAAAAATGTTACTCTTAGGGTATATTTCCAGATGCGACAGTCATCACTAACAGCTCGTTCAAGGGTGACCCAAATAACCCACTAAGATGTTTCTTCACTGAACGATAAGCTGTGAAGTTCACCAAGTTCTTATGAATCAGAATCCAAGGATTCAGGGATTAATGGATTTTTATTTGTCGCATGCAAGGTGACATTTAGTCCTCACGATGTAATATATACATAACCCCCCCCCCACACACACACACACACACACACACGTATTTCTATTCATATCTTTGTGGGGACCATCCATTCATTTCTACGGGAAAAACCCTGATTCCACCAATGACACCCTTAACCCCCACCCAGCCCTAACCTTAACCATAAGTAACCAAACCTTTTGGCATTTTTAGTTTTTTTTTTTTTTTTTGCTGTCACAGATTTTTATGAAATTGAGTTTCCCCTCCTGGGGACCAAAAAAAAGGGTCCCCACAATGTCAAAATAACAGGTTTTTATCACATTGCTCAGACACTTGATCCACAAAATGTAAAATATACATAACCCACGCACACACTCACATGCACACACACACACACATACACACTCGTATATATACACCCACAAAAGTGTTTGGACTGCAGGAGAAAGCCAGCGCACCCAGAGGAGAGACACACATCACAGGGAGATTGTGCAGACTCCAACAGACACCCACACAGGAGAACAGTGGTATTTTAACCCCTAACCCTGGAAGTGAAGCAATTGTGAGGTGACCCAACAAACCACAGTGAGGTAAACAGTCTGTCACGCACTAACTCACAGTAGCAGTGTGGATTAGATTTGTGACTGTGTGTATTTCAAATGCAGGAAAATGGCAGAAGGCTTGGATGCGGATGTTGTCTCTCAAAGTTAAATGCACATATATCTTGAGAGACAGAATGGATTTTTCAATTTTTGTATGAGCTCTGCAAAGCTTCCTGCTTAAAGCTTGACCACAGACACTTCCGAGCCAATGGCGTGAAAAGACATTTGTTTCCTCTGTAACAGGTGATATTGCTCAGATAATTTTGAATACACAGAGTTAATGAAATATATATTAGGCAGAGAGTAAACCAGAATAACAGTAAAAGAAATCAGGCTTTACAGTATCAATAAAGGAAAATACAAGAAAACTGAAAATAAATTTTATTTGTTAGCATTTAGGTCTTAATTGTGACAAAGTCCACTTGAAAGTTCAAAGTGCACAGATATTCTATTTATTTTGACTTTATTGCTGTTTATGTAATTTGTTACTAAAACAAATCGAGCGACGCTGTAAATACTGCTGACAGGAAATATTTAAACAGCATGGCATCCAACGAGACCGTCTACATTACATCCACTACATTTTACTGTCATCCATAAAGATTTCCTGGGATGCTTAACCTTCCACAGTGGTCCGTTTACCAAACATCCTGGCTGAAAGGAGAAGCCAGCTTCACTTATGGTGACATCATTTAGACTGAGCACTGATGTTCCTGCAGCTCAAGGCTCTGTGTAATGACGGAAGGCTGTGTGTGGTTTTCTGGCTGGAAAAAGGTACTGATCCGTGATAAACCTGCCAATGTTCAGGTAGTGATCAAGCCTAGAACCTGCCAATGTTCAGGTAGTGATCAAGCCTAGAACCTGCCAATGTTCAAGTAGTGATCAAGCCTAGAACCTGTCAGTGTTCCAGTATAGTGATCAGACCTAGAAGCTGAAAGTGTTCAGGGATAGTGATATAACCCCAACCCTGCCCCTATTCATGTATATTTATCAGATCCAGCACCTGCTAGTCTTCAGGTACAGTGGTCAGGTGCAGCACCTCCCAGTGTTCAGGCATAGTGTTTATGTACAGCATCAGCACCAATGTTTGGGTATAGTGTTAAGGTACCACATCTGCTAGTGTTCAGGTGCACTGTTTAGGCAGCGTTCAGGTAGCGTTTACGTACAATACCTTTCAGTGTTCAGGTACAGTGGTCAGGTATATGTTCAGGTACATCACCTGTCAGTGTTCAAGTACAGCACCTGTTGGAGTTCAGGTGCAGTGGTCGGAAACAATGATCAGGTAAATTGTTCAGTTACAATGGTTATGTACCACACCTGGCAGTATTTGGGTACAGTGATCAGGTATAACACCTCTCAATGTTCAGGTACTGTGATCAGACACAACACCTGCCTCTTCTGGCATCCAGCTTTCACTATCTGTACCTGAGCATGGTTGTCCTTAATGGGTCTAGTGTAGAGACACTCCACTGCAGTAGGTGGCAGTATGCAGCTGCTTTCGTTATCTGAAATCCACCAAAGTTCAATAAAGAACATGAAAAAGCAGTTATCGGGTGTGACCTATCAGGCTGCTACACCGTGTTTAATTTGGCATCAAGCACCATGTGGTTAGTTATACAGAATGTATAACTACACCCTGTCCCCAGCTGGGATGAAATTAATTAAATGAGTATTTCATTCTTATACCATGACTATCTCCAGAAATTACACGAGTTATTAAAAAATTTTGGGCAGATGTTGGTTACTCAGAAGAAAGTCAAGTTACAAATGTAGAGTGATCAGCAAGAAAGACATCAGCTGTAAGGGAAGATAAAGGTAGCTTAGCAGTCTGCAGTCACGACTGACATGTTTGGGTCGCACTGGTTTGATACGGTGAAATGGGGACAGGTGCTTTTGCCGTGTCTTTGGGCCATCTGAGCGATCCCTTTGGATACCGAGTCTCGCGCTCCATTAATGCCATGAAGTATCAGAGACTCGCTGTTCCATCACGCCTGGTGTCCCAGTGACAGGCGCTGGCTGCTCCCTATGGGCCCAAAGCTTAGAAACTTCCACCAGGAAGTGAAGGACAAGAACTGGCCCTCCGAAATGTCACAGCCTCTGAAAGTGCTACTGGTTTATGATGCCGATGTGAAGCGCCGCACTCAATGAGGCCTTTGTTCCAGGCACAATCGGGGCACTGGGAGGAGGTGCAACCTGGGGTGACCCCCCCATCCATCTTACACTAGGCCTCGCTGTCCTTCTCCTCCAGACTCTCCAGTAGTGAAGATCTCCCAGGTTAATGTACTGGAAAATTGGCCTGCATGTTTGTTGTTTGGGTAAGCTGAATAAAAGAAGATTCCAGAAAAGCCGAAAGGGACGCCGGCCGCAGGGCTCGCGGGTCCCTCCCAGAGGCCTTCCAGCTCATACAAACAGCAGTTACGCAGCGGCCCGACAGAACACGCCTTCGGCCTGTTGTTTGATCTGTAAAGCACAAGTTAATGAAGGAAATGCTGATTTCATTCATAAGCATCGATTATATGTCAGGAATAAAAGCAGAACAGAAATCAGACACACAGCATGAATCTGTCATATTCTTCCCTCTTGTCAATGTCTAACATGTTCTAATTTATCATGAATAAGAATTGATAAGTAAGGGCAGTGCAGGTTCCTGATCTCAAGGTCCCCAGCACACAGTATGGTCTGGAAATAGACAGCATCAGTTTTATTGATGAGAGACCTCAGTCTCACAAGAATAACATCAGATCAATCAATAAGGGTTAAGTGTCAAAATGAGGATAGCCATTAATGGGTGTGGGAGCATAATTAGGTAGCCCTTCCCAGGGACTGTGTTCAGGCCACACGGAACAGCTGCTCATTGCCCACGGACCATCTTACAGCAGCGGTTAACTGCCCCACTGAGGCCTATCAGATGGGGTCTGTTGGGATGTTTGGGTCCGGAAGCCCCTAATGCAGCTTCTCATGAGAAAAACACGGAAGACAGAGGATGCCCTGAAGATGGCACTGTTCGAACCATTTCGATCAACACCCCAAAAATGGGGGTACGCACCTCCTAACATAAACCTTAAAAGTCCACTTTTAATGCTGCTAACTGTCATTTCTTTTGGCTGTTGTCTTTTTTTCTTTTAAAACCCTAATCCCTAACGACACCATAATTACATCTAGAAAGACTCGTTCTGGTATAAAAATCTCCTGCCCTCCGCTGGGATATTAACTCAACAGCCTTTGACAGCACAGATGTTACTGTAACTATGCCAGAGCCTCAGACTGGAAACGTGACCTCTGACCCCAGCTGTCAGCTGATACGGCCTCACGTCCTCCGAAACGGACACCTGACATGGCGGTGGCGTTTTCCCACCGTCCTGCCCCATTCACCACGCTTGCCCCGGGACGTTTTGTCGACGGGACCTCTGGTCGAAGCACAGGGCCTGCACAGTTGCCAAATTTCTGACCCTTGGCCCTACGGGGGTCAGAGGCCTCGGCCCAGATCGCCGTCTTTTCTTATTTCCCTCCAAAGGGCTTTGTGATGGATGGCAGCCCGGGAAACAAAACAGTGCTCTGTGGAGACGAGCGGCCGCGCTCAGCGCGTTAGCATCTCCCCGCGGCACCAAAACTCGCTCCCTAACAGGGGGCCGCAGACGAAGCAGCATCCCAAACATCCCCCGGTGGCAGAGAAGATCAGGTCTGTGAGGAATTGCTCCATCTTACTGGCCAAGGTCTGGCTGTTTGAACTAAGCAGTCATTCGTCTGTCACACAAATTAACGCACAAAGTTCTCTCCCGCTTACTGCACGAGATCTGACAAAACAGCGGGGCCTACCAGTTAACTGCAAACAGAATAATTGCACGTCATAATAATCGGGTTTTTAACGAGCTGTAGCCTGTTTCATCTTTATTTAATCTTTGTGATTTGTTGCCCGGGAACTATAACTCGCTGGTTCATGACTAACAAATTCAATCACTTTGCCGGTTAGCTGCTCATTTTCGAATTACGTGGGCTGGCTGGTTGGTGCCTAAGCCAAGTACAGGGGTCAGACCCAGGCCTGGTTTTTAAAATAAACCACACATTTTTTCATACATGCTCTCCTTTCATCCGTCGCCACAAGCTGCTTGTTTATGCAGGATTTACCTGTTTTAGAATTATTTTATTAGTTAAACACGCGTGTCTGATAAAGGCTTGTTCTTGTGTGTCAGGCAGAATGTTGTGCCCTAGATTCTAAATAAACTGAGACTATCAATCAAACTAAGAGGAGCTCAACCAGATCGGTGATGGCATAAATAACTTCACCCGCGTTCGAGGCTATAATGTTTGGATATGTGTGTTGAATTCGCTTTCGGTGATAGTCAGCGCCAATCTCTCAGGGTTTCAGAGGGGAACGTCTGCAGAGAACAGGTCAGTTTGCTGTTCAGGTGAATAAATGCCAGACTGCGCTAATGTTACAGGTCACACCAGATACGTCACTGTGTCCTCTTCCGATTTCAGCCCTGCGACATGGAGCCTCACAGACTGTCCCCATCGTGGCCACGCGTCAGATGACAAGGGGACATCTTTAATGGGTGTGCAAGACAAAGATAACGGGGGAAATGTCTCGCATTGTTAGCGTGGCTTACCAGCATTAATATCCAAAAGGACAAAAGTCTCAGGGGTATTGGGCTACAGTTTCTAAGGGAAACACCATCAGACACGTATCAGACCCTCCTTAGGCCGGTCAATTCTGGCCGTGTGCGGTTTGCGTGGACAGGAAGAGAGTGACATGGAAAAGTATCACGGCATGTTTGCCCATACGGCCAGAGCCTGGGAATGAGCTCCTGGTTGCAGGGCTCGATGTCTCCGGCTGTTCCCGTCTGAGGAACAGAAGGTTATTCATCAGCACGTAATCAAGGGCATCATTTTCTTGGCTCCTTTAAACATGCGCTGTCCTCTGCTGCTTGTTTTCCTTGCGGATACATTTGATCTTTGTTAAACTGTGTCAGGGAATTAATAGGTGATTTAGCCCCCATTGTAAAGTCCCCCCCCCCCCACTCCCGGTCCCTCGTTTGCTCTCTAATGCCTTGCAGATTCCTGAGATCAAATCGGCCACCACGTTTCTGGCAAATGGAGACAGGTCAAAGGTCGCCGTGGGCGGGGGGCCTAGTGGGCGAAAGGTTGAATAACTAGCAGAAGGGTACGAGCCACTTTGAAATGGGCTGGTTAACAGGTTCGGAGGTCGGCCTTTCCATTTCCACATGCGCGCTGCAGATTCATGCATGCATTTCTGAAACAGAACCGCTTATATGATACCAGTGTGATGAATCACATCTCAGTGCTCATCTGACTGCCAGCTATCAGTCTTTGGCCTTCTATTATGGGACGGCTTATTCCTTAAAATAAAATGGTCCCTTGACTGATTCGGGGTAACGAATACGTGAAGTAACACTTTTGTCAGAAGCTGCTCACGATCGAAGGACTATAATCGGTGTTTATATAACGGCGACTGATCCCCTCAGATTTACCTCATACTCATGCTGATCCTTTTAACAGAATCATCATCTTTTTTTTTTTTTAATTACCGCAATCATCATGCAATTTCGGGCTCCCAGCATGGCGGTGTGTTTTTCAGGAAATGCTGTGTTGTCTTTCAAAGCAGTTACAGCCTCTGTAAAAGGGTCCGGTGCAGGTGCCCCCGTGCAGGTGTGCAGGCCAGAGTATATATGTCTCTCCTAAATGAGGCGTTGAGGACCGGCGAAACTAGCAATATTATTGGTTGATTACAACCAGATGATTGCTCCACTTTGGACACCAGAGATTTTTCATTAGTGCCCCTAATTTACTGGCTCTGCTCTGCATTCCAGTGACTGACATGACTCCCCCAGGTCCTAAAGGGTGCCCTTTATTTTCAGGAACTAAAATTATATAAATATATTTAGTTTCTAAGTATATTGTACATACAGCATCTTATGAATGAAACTCTGCTGTTGTTGAACGAGACCTTTCCAAAGTTCCTCTTAACCCGTTACCCAGAAGGGCCAGAGTTTAACTAATTTAATCATGTAAAATAATAATCTGTTAAGCTAAACATGTCCCTGACTGAACCTGCTGAAAGAGCCTCTTCAGTTAAAATGTGTCTGGAATGCTGAGTTTTTACAGAGGATTTTTCTGTTTGTTTAAACACCAAACTGTTCATTTTTATTTCAGTCAGAAAAACAGTGCATTTCCATATCCAGCATATCAGCATCTCGACAAAATCACTTAAACAAAACACTGTAAAAATATGTGAATTTGTTTTAAAAATGGCAGCCTTTGGTTTCTGCTAAATAACCTTTGCCCATAATAAAAAGGTAATTTCACCCAATGTACCTGTAGATGTTAATATGAAGATAATGTAAAGTTGTACTCATCATCAGTAAAAGCTGCAGTATGGAGGAACTTAAAGAGCTATGAGCTGAAACTGTTTGATGAAGAAGGGCTGGATGGAGAGCCCGACCTCCTCTGCAGGATGGAGAGCCCGACCTCCTCTGCTGGATGCCTCTGCTGGACAGAGAGCCCGACCTCCTCTGCAGGACGGGGAGCCCGACCTCCTCTGCTGGATGCCTCTGCTGGACGGAGAGCCCGACCTCCTCTGCAGGACGGAGAACCCGAGCTCCTCTGCTGGACAGAGAACCCGACCTCCTGTGCAGGACGGAGAACCCGAGCTCCTCTGCTGGACAGAGAACCCGACCTCCTCTGCAGGACGGAGAACCTGACCTCCTCTGCAGGACGGGGAGCCCGACCTCCTCTGCAGGACGGATAGCCCGAACTCCTCTGCTGGACGGAGAGCCTGACCTCCTCTACTGGACCGCTGGATGGAGAGCCTAGTCTCCTCTCCTGTACGGAGAGCCCGACCTCCTCTGCTGGACGGAGAGCCCGACCTCCTTTGCAGGACGGAGAGCCCGACCTCCTCTGCTGGACGGAGAACCCGACCTCCTCTGCTGGACGGAGAGGCTGACCTCCTCTACTGGACCGCTGGATGGAGAGCCTAGTTTCCTTTCCTGGATGGAGAGCCCGACCTCCTCTGCTGGATGAAGCGCCTGTCATCCTCTGCAGAACAAAAAGCCCAACCTCCTCTTCGGAATCGAGAGCTGGACCTCCTTGTCCGACCTCCTCTGTTTTTGTTTACTGGCTGGGACAGAGGTCTGCATTGAAGTAATAAACTTTTATTCATTCTGTTCATTATGTACAGAGTATACTGTGATTTCTTTTTCCCAAGTTCAATGACCTGCTTGTTATTATTATTATTATTATTATTATTATTATTATTATGTAAAAGGCTGTATGTAATAACAATGAAAAGCTGATAGTTTCAGTGCCGTTCATGAGCTCTTGATGCTGGACCCGGCTGCCGTGGTTTTCCAGGGCCCCTGTTTTGCCCTGCAGATCGTTAAACTGTCTGACTGACGCTGTGCCCAGAGCCTTCAGAGGAAGTGAGCCGCTGTGAGCGTCTTCATTACCATCCATGGCGGCTTCCCTTCCTCAGAGACCTTTGTCACCTCATTCCACTCGAATGGCCCTTCCTGGCTTTGGGACACATCACCACACGGGTCTCAGCACAGATGTGCTGCTGAGGAGCCCCCCCCCCCAAAGAGCGAGGGAGAGACTACTCCACCCACCACTTAACGACAAGATTCTTAAAATGAAACTCCGCAGTTGCCAATATAACCGTTTAGCAAAGTAATCCTGACAGTAATCTCTGAGGCTGAACTCCAGAGTGATCAGGGAAAACAGGACAAGAGAGAACTTCAGTCAGCTTTAAGGCTTCTACAGATTCACTGGGATAATGGTCATTTTTTAACATCTGTTTATGCTGATTTGTGATCAATTTATTATCCAGACAAGCAGTATATTAAGTGGAGCCTGTAGCACTTGGATGGGAAACCTGATCCATGGCGGGTTTTTGGGATGACCTCTCAATCAGCCAATCATAAAACAGCGGTTCTGAACTCCAGTCCTGGGGACCCACTGTTATTGGCCGATTGAGAGGTCATCCCAAAAACCCGCACCGGCCCTCCATGGATCAGGTTTCCCACCCCTGTTTTTGCAGCCTCTCTGTTCTGTAGCATTTCTACACTCTGGAGATAACGGGATGTTTTGCACAGACGATGGTTCTCTTCCCCAAACCAGCACTCGCTCCCTCTTTTCTCCCCCCCTGCCTGTTCTTCCTGTGCACCCCTCCTCCCCCCAGCTGGTGCTGAGTGGATCCTGGGAAGGAGAGCAGTGCATTTGAGTCAGTGTGACAGCCTCACTCTCAACCTCTTTGTTTTCCAAGCTGCTTTTGAATGACCAGATTATCTTTTGGTTCTGAAGCAGCTTTTGACGGCTCCGAATGGGTTCAGGTGCTGCTTCAAATCCGAATGGCCCCAGGCCATCTTTGTTTCCTCCATGGCAATGACACTTCAGAGAACACATGGCCAAGAAAAGGCATTGAAGAGATACTTACACGTGCTGGAGATTCATCTTCACCCACGATGGCAGCAGCTACGACAAGAATAAACTCACCCATCCACCTGGGGGGTGCCCTTCAGCCCACCGGACAGGGTAATCAAACAAAAATATGCAACACTTTGCTTGATGGGGGCACAAATACTTAGTAATAACTCAGATACTACTGAAGTACAAATCATGAACAAATATAGTCAATTTGAGATAAAAGATGCATCACGATTCATTAATGATGCACAAACATAAGATCAGTATTTCACATGTGTTGTTCATTAGTTCCTTCAGTAGTTCACAAATGTTTACAGAATTAACAGATATAGTAACACATAAGGTATCCACTTGAGAAAAAAAATGTGTCACAATTCATTAATGATAAATTAACATGAGATCGGCATGTAAATAAAATTTAGTTTGTGGTTCATTAATACATAAATAATAGCATAATACCATATTATTTATGCCCCGTCAAGTAAAATGTGTAATGTGTGTTAAAGAATGATGTGACTTACTGCCCCTCACTGTTTTCACTTCGTAAACGTGGTCACAGTTGTCCTCCAGCCCCAGTCATAAGGTGCAGAGCCCAGCAAACATCGGTCACTGGCTCTGTTGCCGGTATCAGGTCCGATGCCCATTGTATCCCAGCAAGCTCAGCTCAGACCTTCGAGGCTGGAAGCACGTCTAGCGTAAGTCATGCTCCGCCGAGGGGCGGGCGATGCCCCGCCGTAATTATGGGATGCCTCATCAGCACATCTGGTGTGTAACATTAGGAGCCTGATTCGGTTGTCTGGGTAAATGTAATCTTTTGCATGCTGACTTAATTCTGTTTGTCAAGTTTATTTTTAATTTGGCAGGTTGTAGAGTACTGATCACTGTGAAATCCCCCGTAATGATGTCTGTTTTATTGTTACTGGTCATCACGGCCAGTCGGTGGTTTCTCAGCGTAGGCGAGGGCCATGCAAGTACACTTGTGGAGAGGCTGAGATCTCAGCAGCACTGATGCAGGGGAAATCCAGGTAGACGGGGAGAGTCCTGGGGCGTGGGGCAGGATGAGGCAAGAAGGGGCTTCCAGCTTCAAAGCTGGAACAAAGGCGACAGTCAGAGCAGGAGGAAGTCCAGCATGTGAGATGTGCAGCTGGTCACTTATGCCAATTTCCTGTAGAACGGCCTGTCAGCAATTTGTAGCTGCTGCCCAAAGAACAGGCCAGGGTGTGTGTGTGTGTGTGTGTGAGTAGGTATACCTTACCTTATGGGGATACAATGTCTCCACAAAGTGATGAATACCCGTTTTTTTCCCTTATGAGGACCAGTAACGGAAAACTCAATTTAATAATAATCTGAAAAAAACCACAATGAAAAAACTAAAAATGCAAAAACTCTTGTATTGTTTGGTTATTTATGGTTATGGTTAGGTTAGACGTTAAGGTTGTCATAGTTAGCGTTAGCATTTTTTCCATAGAAATGAATGAGCGGTCCCCATAATGATATGTTTACCCGATGTGTGTGTGTGTGTGTGTGTGTGTGTGTGTGCGTTTGCATTTGCGCTATTATAACAATGTCATAAAAACCTGTTACTCTGACGTTGTGGTGACTATTTTTATTTCGGTCCCCACAAGAATAACCTCAATTTTATAAAAATGTGTCACTGAAACCAAAAAACTAAAAATGCCAAAAGTATTGTGTTTTGTCTGGTTACTTATGGTTAAGGTTTGGGCTGGGTGGGGCTCATCATGTGGGGATTAGTGTTATGCGCATAGAAATGAATGGAGAGCCCCCACAATGATATAAGCGGAAGCCAGAGATCTTCCTGGCCTGTATGGGTGTGGGGGGGGGACTTTCTGCAGGTCTAATTCTGTCCTCTAAATGAACAGGGCTGCACTAAAGAAAATCCCGCTTTTCTGAACACACGTAATTAGCTGCTCGAATAGCATGGAATGGGTAATTCATCACTGTTAGAAATGTTAAGGCTTCTCTCTGCATGAAAAATAGTTTCCTAAATGTTGACAGACCTGAATCTGATAAAATTCACCGTTTGGATTTTACGTCTTGGGGCTTTTGTGAGTCAGTTCCAATACCGGGGCAGGCAGCTGGTCCCCCAGCGGGGGTGGATGTTTAAAATAAAACCTTTATTTATTTAAAAAAAAAAAAAAAGAAACTTCGATCTGATAAGACAGACTCTGAAATGGGATCTTCCTTCTTACTGTCCAGCTGAGCATTTCACCTGCGACCACAAATCAGGGGACCTGAAACCGAATAAATCCCGAAATTCCTGGAAATCCTGCACCTGCATCTGGTGCAGCCATCCATCCATCCATCCATCCATCCATCTTCCTTAACCACTTAGCCAGTACAGGCTCTGCCTGTATCAGGAAATAGGGTAAAAGGTGAGGACACCCAGAATAGGATCGATATTAAACATGTATGTAGGATCTTAAAGGTATGGTGGATAGTTTACTGCCATTACCATTCAAGTTTTGAGCTCAGATCACAAAGCCGTTCTCCTCAGTCCCATTGGACACCCGCATGAAGACAGCAAAGCGTGGTGAGGAGCGGTTCACCCAAACCAGAGAGGCACGACAAAAGTGACTGTATTTCTTCTCTTAAAAATTAAGTGGATCCAAATTCAGTGTGTGGAGGGGGTGGGGCGGGGGGGGGGGTAAAACTAGACCAGGCCGCTTTGCAAGCTGTGATTTATTTCCATCATCCAAACATTACACGTCGCAAAAAATGCTGATAGCTTGGACTCCTTTTCAAGAGAAGTCGACGCAAAAGATGCCACGGAAGATCACGGCTACCTGAAAAGCACGATAACAGACAGAAATAGCCGCCGCTGTTTTTCACGGTAGCATTTCAGTAACGTCAGCAGCTGCGGAGTAACTGAGCCCCGCTGCTTGGTGTCCCTCAAACAGCGTTTCGATCGGGGAGGAGGAACCGGAGCAGTAGACCTGATGAAACCTCAGGGTCCCTTTAACGAAACGTTAAAGGCATCTGGAAAAAATGAAAACAAATGATTAGCCGCTACCTCCCAAAAAAACAACGACAAATACATGAATTTAGCTCATCCAAAGGGATCATTTTTCTGTATTTTCAAAGTTTGTCGGCAATCGAGGATTCACATTTTGTTGAGTTTTGTGCCGACGGACTCCACTTGACTGGTGATTGATTCCCCCCAGTTGTCGTTAGCGGCACGTGCTAAGCGGCCCTTTGTCCTGCTCACGTGCATTCGCAGAAGCCGCCGTTGTTTCCTATTTGGCGTATCAGGCCGTCTTTTCCGCTGGGGGAGACACTATGTGGTGACACTGGCCTGTTCGCCACTGCCGCACTGTTTTCTTTAGCAGCTAATCACCGTCCACTCCGGGCCCCAGCTGCTGTTTCGCTGTAAGAGCTCCCAGATGTGCTGGGAGGCAGGGAGTCAATTGTTTACACAGCAGCGATCCTCTCCCAAACAGAGCCACTCTGCCAGGTTCCTCGGCCGGCCGTCGGAGAGGAAGCGGCTCTCCGGAGCTGGACGATCTCAGAGCCGCCAGCGCCACCCCACCTGCCGAGGCCCACAGCCCCCGCGCACGGACGCCGACCTGCCCGCCATCGATCCGGTGCTGTGGCAGCTGTGCTCCGGCTGGATGCTTCATTTAAGCGCCTCCACATGCTAGTAGGGGTGCAGGCAGCTGAATACATAAAACAGGCACTCAGAACCACTTTGTGGGCCGGGAAAAAGTAAATAAAATAATAAAACCCAAATGGCTCAGGCCTGTATTCCGGCCTCGTAAATCTGGGAGTCGCCGTTACCTTTACGGTCCGGCGCATGGGGTGCATGTGTACGTTTAGGTTGAGTTTGGGGGGGGGGGGGCACATATGGTCATAATGGATGGCCAGTAAAAGCTCAAAATAATTAAACGACTGAACCCCGAG
>JAODKC010000009.1:4500988-4514636 GCA_026777985.1 Mormyrops attenuatus
CCCCCCCCGCCCCCCCCCCCCCCCGCCCGCCCCCCCCCCCCCCCCCCCCTAAAGGGGCACACCAAAGTGCAGGTCTGAGCAGCCTCATGGTCTTAAAGGGCACTTTAAAAGTGGTGCAGGACTGGGGATGACCGTAAAAGCAGGAACCCCACAGGAAATGAATACCGCGAGTCAGCCCTCGCTCTTTATTGTCGTGTTGTGTGCACGACGGACGTCTCATTTACGCCCTAATGAGGGATCGATGCTTCAAACGCGAGCGGGGCTGCAGTTTGGCGCGGCCGACCTTGTGTGCGGAGATGTCGGGGGCCGCTGGTGCAGCAGAGAATCTAAGGAGATCTGTGTGTAGCTTCAAACGCTGCTCCAAGGCAGCGGACAGGAAACAGGCATGTAGACGAGCGACTGAGCTGTCTGGCCCATCACATGCACTGAGACCTGGAGCAGAAAAATATGTATCTCTGTGGTAATGTTTTCTGGTTTTCCGATTTTATTTGGTATTAAAATACATCAGTCGTGTTATTTGGCTTTAAAAATGTTACACTGTAACTATCATTGAGTTAAGCTGTACAACCTATAGTGTTGTTTTTTTTGGCCGGTTAAATGTATCTGATACTTAAATGCATTTTAATTGGGTGAATTTTCTCTTTATGAGTGCAGACGGACAGGGAGACTGACACGTTGTATAAAGCAGACGGGATTCAAACGACCATTACGAGACCCTTTTATGTACAAGGGGCAGAAAAGACTAGCTTCACTGACCTGTCACTCCCAAGAATATATTAAAGAATGGCTGGCATTGATATCCTTTATTTCATGCTTGGTTTAATAAAAAATGGGATCAAGTTAATCGTTTAGAAAAACGCCACTGCTTTCCCATAAACCGTAAGCCGCAGTCTACGCAGACGTCAAGTGAGGGACACGGGATGATAAATGATTGCCGGCCGTACCAACACTGCTGCCAACACCGAAGTACGTTAGACCGACGTTTACCGAGTGTAAACCCAGACCGTGTGACATCACTCAGGATTTCTGTCCGTCCTCAGCCCCAGATGGACTTTCTGATTACCAGTGCGGTTATTCACTGCATTCGGACACGCAAATGAGCTCCATTTGGATAGCGCTTGCAGCCAGCCCAGGGCTCACCCAGACCAGCCACCACAAATGGCTTGATATTAAAAGTCAGAATGGAGTAAATGCCTCCAGCCCCCCCGTCTTAACCGCTCGCTTCTGGGCAGCTTGCAGCGGCACTCCAAGGCTACACTTGACTTCATTGATTGAATCGTGTGCCTGTGTTTGCCAGCCATGCTAAGGACCGCAGAGATTTCGAGCGAACCGTGGCTGGTGTTTGGTCGCCCCTGGCCATTCACCGTCAGGGTAATAATCCCGACCATGACGGGTTAATGTCGGCATGTTCAGGGCTGACATCTGCACGTAGGGAAATAAATAAAATAATGTATAAATAAAAGGGACCTTATGATCGAATAAAGGAAAAAAATGCACATTTGAAATTCTATCTATCCGGTTGGGTTAAAACTGCTTGTTTTTCTACATGCCCATTTCCAATATCCGAAAGTAACCGCATGTTTAGGTTCGGGGGTCGTTATCAGGACCCGGGAAGGAAGTTAATTAATTCATGGTGGCGTTCAGTAGGGAGGGAAGGGAGACAATGAAACAGCCCTGTAAATTTAAGTGTCGTCCAAAGCCTTTAACCAAGGATAATTAGATTTATTTGCCCAAGCTACCACACTTAGAGATTCCTTTAGTTCCTGTTCATCACATCAAGCCAAGAACGGCTGGCAGACCGAAGCCTCCGGACGGCCCCGCCCCCCAGCAGAATGATGCCAATTATGTTTGGCCACAGTGGAACTTGCAGACACGGTCAGCTAATGACATAATCAAATCACGCCCTGGGCTATGGGGCTGCGATGAGACCCTCTGCTATGGAGCCACTCTGGGCTCTGGGTAATTCTACCAGCTAAATGAAATTCCAAACAAATTATGTTTCTTTTTTTTTTAAATTCCGCTTCTTCATTGACATTTCTTGAATTTTTTCGGTGATGGTTGGAGGTCTGATAAACTATTTAATGCGACAATTGCCGGCGACTGAAACGGAAATTAATTAAATTTCCACTTTTTGACATTTAAAAACTATGAATCCATTAATGGCCGATAACAAAGGCGGCCGTGTAAGTTGCACTTGCCGGGACGGAAAGGTCATCTGTTTTCTCCCGTGGAAAGTTCCTCCGAGTGTCCGCGAGTGGCGGAGGGAGGCCAGCTTCTCGGGACTCGCACGTTTATAGCCTGTCAAAACTATTCATACCCGGCTTCTGTTGGGTGTCTGCCGCAAGTGCCACCTTTGACATTTGTCCTGACTCCCCTATTTTTAACCAGGCATGGCTGCCAAATGTTTCTGTTGCTGGACTGTATGGGGTGTCCTGTTGCAAATATGACTGGATTTATCCCATTTACAGAGCACATTGTGCCTAGCCTTCCATTCTCCTGTCCTTACACAATCCATCTGCTGTCTATTTTGGCCCAGATGAAGAGATCAAAGCCTGTACTGCACCTATTTCCACTTTTAAATGAACAAATTGAAATCCGCATTCCCGATGACATTTTGGGACTGGGACACCAGCTGCCCCCAGACAACCATGCTTGTCTTAAATCAGTACGAGTGTCACACCATGCCCCCATGTGAAGCTTACCATGGGGGTGTCTCATCTCCATAACCACTCAGGAGTGCTATTTCCCCGACCACCAAACCTAAACAATATCACGTGCCCCTACCCCGGTGCACTGGCATTGGTTAAATTAATTAGCTACACGTCAGGATCTCAGCCACAGACGTAATGATGTCTGACGTTCTCGAGGGTGGCCACTCATATTAATAAATTAACAATGGTCATACATATTAATGTGGTTTATTAGAAATAGGGAAAACGACATTGTTTGTCACTGTTATCAAATACCGCAGTATAATCAGTCAATATAATACATAAGAAAATAGCAATTAGCCTTAGAATAATTATTAGAATGTATATATTACAAGAATATGCACACACACACACACACACACACACACATATATATATATATATATACATGCAAACATACATACACACACACTCTAAATTATTATATAGGATATACAAGTATCTTAAAATACAAACCAGGAGTGTCTCAAACTCCAAAGCATGTTAGACTAATAAAATATATTTTACTTTTAATTACAAAGCTGATCATTTTTCCCAACAATTGTAATATCTAATTAGTGCTCAGGACATTTTTATCTGGCCTTTGGGTATTCCGAGTCAACCCCATGTGACTGAATTGGGGGGGGTCATAGCTCTTCCCATCCAGATCCCTGCGACAGTGATTGCAGAAAGCCCCCAGGCGGCTAAACACGGCATGGCCCAACTTTCGAAGGAACAGAGCAACCCTGTACCCTCCTAATCACCGTCCATGCTGACCATCCAGTTCAAGATCAGTAAGGAGGAGGCTTTCGGAGGTACCCCATTCCCATCAGCCACCTGAGCATTACCTTGTGGTTTTGCTGTCGGAAAGCCATGGCCTAGCAGCGGTCTTCATGCACAGCACCGCCATTGGTCTGTCGGTCTGTCAGTCATCATGGTAGGCGGGCTACAAGCCTACACACTGGAATACCTCAGTATGGAAAAACAGGAATGTGGGCACCGACTGTGTGCGTTGCGCCACCTGTTCTAAAGGCAGCATGTGTGCAGAATATTAACCTCTGTGCTGCCATGCTGCTCCACTGCACGGGCTAGGAACTCATAACCCACTGTGTTCTCACTGTGTCATCATGCAATGAATAAAGTGCTTTTCAAAGTTGTACTCAATAAAAACGTTGCAATCATCAAAGGGAACAGTAAATATCATAAACACCCGGAATCGCTTCTTCAGACTCCCAATGTGTTTGTAAATACACACCTGTTCCCTGTTACCCAGCATAGAAACAGTTATTTCCAGGACATAAAGCAGCACCTCTATGTGGGGGTTACATTCAATGTGCCAGCACAGCCCCCCTGGCTGTTCTCATCCATTTTCTGCCTGTAAGCGAATCCAGAACCTAAACATCCCCAGGGGACCCCTGTTAACTGCTTTAAATACAAAAAAGGCTCTCATTTCTATACAAAGACTTTTTATCCAGTTTTAATTTTGATTCCACTTTGTTAATGCTACTGTCTGTTATCACACGTCATTTGTTTCTGTTCCGCTCAGAATCGCTTTCCCTCGAAACTGTTGCGTCAGGTAGAATCCTCACCATGGGGCTCATTTTCCCTGCACCCACATATTTACGTCTGCATCCCTTTTATGTCTTTCAGCTGAATTGCTTCTCAAAATGAGTTTCCATTTATCTAATTAGTCACAGTAATTTCATTGATTAGCTGGACTAGAGAGGCACCCCAGGGGATGAAAGTTTAGAAAAAAAACACAGCTCTCTTCAGAGCGCTCGGTGTCGCATGTATTGTGCCCGCTGACCCCTGCGAGACTATCGCATTAACTGCAGCACAGGGATCTGCTGTTAAACTGAAATAAATATGACAGTGTGCTGCTTATTGGTGTTTACCCGCTGAATTAGCGATAAATGTTATATTAATGGTGTAGAAGCCTTCTCCCCCCAGGACGCCCCCTCCTCCCCCAAGCCCCCTGGCCTGGATCACTTGCAGCAGTGTCTGAAAGCTTGGCACCTGGCCCCCAGTGGCATGTCATCATGTGGGGGTGTCCGTGAGCAGGGAGGGCATGGCACACAGCACCACTATCCCTGGAGGACTCGCATTGCTGACGCATACTCCCATCATTAGTACCCGTCGCACGAGGGCCCCTAATTAAGTGTACTTTATAATAATAATAATAATAATAATTCAAAACATCTCTCCGTCTGTACGCAAAATAAGCATTCTTTGTGCCACAAGGTACCATGTTGTTTGTGTGTGCAGATTATGTTCATATTACATTGTGGGGACCAAATGTCTGCCACAATGTTTTGACCACTTTTCAGGTCACAAAGATCTGTGAAAGCTATCAAAAAAGTAAAAAAGTTTGTTTAGTTACTTATGGTTAAGGTTAGGGCTGGGTAGGGATTAAGGTCATTATGTTGTGACTGGAGTTTTCCCCACGGAAATGAACCCCCAGAAAGTCCCCACATAGATATAATACAAACCTGTGTGTGTGTGTATGTATGTAGGTCTGTCTGTATGTATGTATATATATGTGTGTGTGTGTGTGTGTACATAAGTGTGTTCTGTCTCTATTTAGGAGGAAAGTCCCAGACAAAAGGCAGAGTGAGTTCTGTGCAAGTCATTAGAGTCCACTTTAATCTGAGAGTGTGAAAGACGCCTACAAAGAAGTGGCGAGAATCTTCACTCATTACTCAGGCCCCTCCCCCCATGCCCCCTCAGTAAAGACGAATGCTGGCTGCTCACGCCATCCAGCTCCCGCCCCCCACCATCACAGGACTCAATTAGCACAGTCCACCTGTTGAAACGGACACCAGGAGGATCTTGCTTTCTGAGACCCACAAGTGTTGAAACCATCAGAAGATCAGCACATGGACATTGCATAAAGTTCCTGTTTACTAATCTTCTGTCAGTTCTTATTTATATTTAAAAAATAAATAGATAAATATATAATCCCCCCCCCTCAATATAGCTTACTGTAGATACCAGACAAATGAGCACAGTCTTCAGTCCCATGTCTGTGACGTCGTGTTCATGGTGGCCAATCACACAACTGCTGAATCTGTTGACATCACCCTGGAGCCAGTGGGTATGGTGCACAAAATGAGCCCCTGAATTACTGTACTTTGTTGCACTTGTATCCAGTTAATCTAGTTGCCATATTCTGTTGGGAATTTTGCTCTGGTGTGCAAAGAGTGCTTTGAGTCACACACACTTAAATCACGTTTAAACACCACTATAGAGTGAATCCATAAATCAGACATCATTAGATGGTGGAGTGGCGCTCACAGTCAGCTCTGTCCTGGGCGGAGGCCATGCAGGAATAGCGCAAATATTCTGCTCAAAGGCAGCAACAGGTCATTTTAGGGATAGCAAAAATAACCTCATGTAAGAAGCCATCAAATGCTAGGACCGCCCCCTTCCTCCTAACCTCACAAACGCTAAGCATTCTGGGAAGATATATTTAGGCGGCCAACTCAACTGTTAGCCAGGCTCAGGACCATGTAACAGGAATGTGAAATGTAGCCCCTCTAAAGGCAAAGTTGGTATGCCGTCGTGCCAGTTCAGATCAGCCGCCCCATTGGCTGAAAGATGTAACCAATCACTTGCCAAAAACATGCAAATTCAATCCAGATATATGACTGTTACACAGTCATTTCTGGGAACAGTTTAATAACTATGACTGCTGCATGAATTAGCATTATTAAAAAACTCAAAGAAACGGCTTAAACAGAGACGTGTCTTCCTGCATTTCCCAAGCCCGTCCCGTGGATCCCTGGGTAACGCTTTCACGTCTTCCTGCTGCTCTTAAATTCCACCGCAGGTTCACCAAGAGTTACCCGGCTGCACATGTCACTGTTTTTCTTGCAGCAATAGCATGCAGTTAACCTACAATCAAAGACTCTAATTCGTGGCTGATGAGGCGTGTTGAGGTCCGTTTGGTCTCCGAGCTGCGGCCGTATTTTCCTAACCCCTCTCCTTGATTTGCTAAATTATGCCTGAGAGCCGTCATTATGGCACAACTCTCAGCAAACCTCTGCAGCCCTGTTTTCAGGCCCGTCTGAACCTAAATCGCTACGGACAGGCGGCGACTTATTGCATTTCAGTGCGATGAAGGTGGGAGAATTGCTCTTAATGTAAAGATGAGGGTTTTGATATGAGGCTTGCTGGCCTGCTGTAGATCACTGTAATTACTGTATCGGTGGCATTTTGACGGTTGATCGCAACAAAGCCTGATATTTGTGTTTGTTCGCACTCTTGAAATCAGACGGTTTGAAGTTTATGACATATAAAAGTTAACGTGTTTAGAATGTGTCAATGGGATTTTAAAATGGCCTTTTATCGCATTTTACGCTGCTTGACGAAATAAAATGCATCCTGGCGCTGTGAATGTCCGCCTTGGGATTTTGCACTCTTTGAACCTGTTTTCAAGGGGCTTCCAGCAGATCTGCACTGGGAACCCAAATGCAGGGCGCTTGTATTTTTAACAAAGAAACTCTTTAAGTCCAGTTCTTTGGAAGCGTTCACACTTGTCCCTCAGAGCTTTGGTGTAGATCTTTAACTGCAGATTGTGTCACCGATGGGGTCCCACCATGGTTCAAACTGTGGGGTCTTTGCAGTAAGACAAGGGAGGGGCAGGTCCAGGTCCCCAGGATCTGGCGATGTCACATTCATGCTCATGTCATGCGTGTGTTCATGTTTCAAACATGGCTGCACAGGAGAGTAGCTTAGAGCAGCCCTGAGTTTACAAACTTCATTAAATCTTGATTAACTTGAATTATTATTTATGTAGAAATATTTGTACCTCTGCAGTAACTGAATATGTTACAGTTTGCATAGTTGTGTTATATTTAAAAATTATGTAATTTATATATTTATTATTTCACTGTTGTGTGCATAAATTACTCAATCAAATATATTAACATGTAATTCAGTTCTTGCTAAATGGATTTTTTGACATACAGGCTAATGACTGATTTGTATAATCATTTTCCTCAACGTGTAAAAGCTTTTTATGAAACAATGCATTGAGAAAACACAAACACACACACATACACACACATGCATGCACAACACACACACACGCACATGCACTCACACCCACGTACACACACACTCACATACAAACTCTTCACATCTTCCTTCGGCACTCATAATAAGGACAAAGAGGGGGCCGTTTGAAATGGTTTAGCATGTCAGCCGTTTACCGTGCCCATGTATTCATCCGGCGCCTTGGGTCCAGCCCTAATCCCTCTCGGGGCCCCTCTCGCCCTGTGCCTGTGTTTTCTGCGGAGGGGTGCTGGCCAGCCCCATGTTGGTAATTAGCTCTCAGCGCTGGAACGGAGCATGCTGGGCTGGGTGTTAATGGGCAGGGCAGACCTTCACTCTCCCAGCAGGCTGAGAACAGACACAGAACCGCCCTTTGTAGCTCTCACAAGGGATGGGGGGGGACGGGGGACGGGAGAGAAAATCATGGAAAAGGTCTCCTATTTAAATACTGCGGCAAATAAAGGCCGACTGTCCGTACAAAAGACCAGACAGCCAACCGAGGTGTCTATGTAACAACACAAAGTATGTCGTCTGCAAATGAAAGATGGTGAGGTGTTTCCAAGGCTCGTAAAGGATGGAGTGAAATGCATCAAGTCACATAAGTTTAATGTTAAGCAAGAAAATAAGCAGGAGAAGCTTTGTGTGGTCAGTCTACCCTTCTGTTTACCACGAGGAGCAACATTAAAAAGCCATTAAGTTTTTTATGTGTCTAATAACTACGAACTCTTTGCAGAAAAAAAAGAAAAACGTTACAACAACATAGTTCTCAAGTTACATCATTATCGGAAATACAGAAAATTGATTCTGTAATTACAACAGAATCAGACCCTTTGTCCTCCAGGTTACAAAGCTTACCTCGATTATGATTGTTTTACTTGTAATTAGCAAACCAGGGTTCAGCGCACAGCAGCTTGGTGGTTTTGGACTAGATTTATTTTGAGGTATGGAATGAATTTCCGTCTTTGGCCATTTGCCCCCCCCACCACCCCCCCTCTGGGGGGTCAGAGTTCACATTCCCGGGTAAAGCTCCAGGCTTTGTTCCCAAACCTTCCTAACTCCGCCCCTTTTTCAGAAGCTTTCAGCATTTTCCGTCAACACTTCTCTAGACATTCTACTCGTTTCCTTTCCCCACTTGTGTTTTGAGGCACAAGCTCAGTGAGGAAAGTATCAAAGATGTCTCGACAACCCCGAAAATGTGTGACATTAATGAAGCGGTGACAGGATTAGCTTAATACCGTCACTGTTCCTGCTCGTCTGTGTGCGCAGCCTCTACAGACTATCAGGAAAGTCAAATTCGCTGATCTTACTTTCCCTGAAGGCCGGTCTCCACCCAGAGCAGAGCGAGGGTGACAAACGGATGTGTCGTGTGTGTGCGAGTGTTGTGAGCGCAGACGCCATCATTTTTCATTCGTTTTTTTTTTCATTTTGGTGGTTTGGGCTTAGTGATCATTAATTGTACTTAACTTCGAGTCAGTGGGAAGTCTCAAGAAATATAGAAACAGAGTGTGTTTGTGTATGTGTGTGTGGGTGCGTGTGTTTGTGTGCTGCGCTCATATGTGCATACACATAATGCCTACAGTTGTAGGAGACAGTATTAGATGACATGTGGGAAAAATATGAACTGATATACGTGAAATACATATATCAGTGATAATCATTATTTCTGCAAGTGACATCATGGACATCCAACATTCCCCACAGGAGCTGGAATCTCCGTTTGGTACGATATCACATCACACAGCTATCTGCAGGGAAGCTTGTTACAAGATGCTGGCATCGTCGAGCAAGAAGGAGACCACAGAAGCAGTCTGACCTCTGTTTGGAGAAACAGCTGTTTTCTGACCACGTCTTGCTCACGGCACAGTAGCCCAGAAACCTCGATGGTAAAAGCCGGTTTCATTGCAGGCTTTAACTGCAACAGCTATTCATAATCTGCCGCTAATCTGTGATGATCCCTTAGCATCATGGAAATGAGCTCTGAGATCCAGTGTCACTGTAAGGTTAGCCACTGCGCCATTCTGATCACTGACAGGCCTCCTTCTTCATCTTCAGCTTTAACAATCTTCATCATCTTCCATTTTGTCTTATTTATTTGCCTTCAGTACATCATGTCAATCCAATCACTACCAAAAATGGGCATGGGTCTCAACCTCAGTCTCAACATGTGTAATTCCCATTATTTCCTTCCCATTGAATTCCTGTGTGTTCCTGTGTAGATTATTTTACTGGTCAGCTCAGGCTTCATGGGAAGAAATCCACGTGAAATTTGGATTACAGTTAAAAGCCGTAGCTTAGCCTCCATGCAGGACCTCGGTGTAACAAAATAGCTTTTAAAATATGATAAATAATACATTTCTTTAATTTCCCGTGATACGTTTCCCTCCGACAGCGGTTCACGTCTCACGATGTCTGATTTTCAGCAGGTCCGTCCTGCTGAAGCCATGTCGAGACCCTCATCACTAGATAATATTTGCTGCAAGTCAAAGGGGAATTTAAGAAAAGGTAGTCGTAGGATTGGCGGATTGATGGAGTCCCAGATAACACTTCAGCTCTGCCTGAAGTGCAGCATTTGCCATACAGAAGCGGATACTGACACAATTAGAAAAATCTGAAGAATGTGACGTCAGACCAGAAGCTATTGTTCGTCACACAAAGCTGCTGTTTCAGCTAGCAAGCACTGGAATACCAGAGGAAGACCCCGTCCTCCTGTCCAATCAGAAGCCTGCCCTATACATCAACGAGCTGCCGAAAACGAGGTCCGTCTCAGGTCCCCTCTGCGTCCCTGCTCACTTAAGCGGCGGGACAGGGGAACAGAAGTGCCATTGTTTCTGGGTCTTTTCCACTCAAACAGACCTCGGTGTTTGCACACCGCTGATAACGTGGAATTACCGCAACCTGGGCAGATATGCTTCTGAGGGAATGATTACTTCCCATTGTGAAATCATTAGGAAATCAATGGCATTGGAGTTATCCTTGCGTGTTAACTGTGGTGGGAACCGAAGGGATGGGAAAGTTGTCCTTGAATCCAGACCCTTGTTCTCTCTCTCTCTCTCTCTCTCTCTCTCTCTCTCTCTCTCTCTCTCTCTCTCTCTCTCTCTCTCTCAAGGACAGAAATAAACAGGTGGAGAACAAAATACCATAACACAGCAACACAAATACCTACGAACAAAGCAGAGAGCGTCATACTCATGGTAAATTGTTATCCGCATATGAACACGGATCATTTCACTCAAATTAATGAGCTCCATCTGCCAAACATTATTTTTTTAAAAATCCTATCGGTCTCCCCTGTCCGGAACACTTTGCCTAACCTACACGGTCTGGTAGCAAGAAGGAAGCCATTACTCAAACGTGCCACCACAGGGCCTGCACCAAGCCAGCAACCAGCGAGGGAACGTTCCGGCTAAAATGTGGTAAAAGGACATGGCCTAGATTCCTATTGCACACTAGCGGCGTCAGACAGCACCGTGTCCGGTCGAGGGCACTGCCAGAACCAGGCGCGGTGACACCTGGATCGTGTCACATGACCACACCTTACAGTCTTGGTGAACCAAAGCCATGTGACACAGAGCTGGGCAGGAAATGAGGTTGGGGGAAGCGATGCTATGTTGGAATGAGGTGGATGGCACGGGTGATGTAAACACTGAAAGAAAACTGAAAGAATCCCTACAGCGAGGCGGGGCCTGCCAGGCAATGTGGGCTAGGCTGGCGGGGTAGCCAGGGCTGTGGATTTTCCCAGGAAGAAAGCAGGACCAATTAATGCAGATCAGAGGGACAGGTGGAAGTAATCAGCTCACTAGCACTGGTCAGCTGACTCTCCATCCCAAGGATGCCCCCATCCCCCAACATCAACAATTGGGAAGCTGGAGGAAAAATGTGCTTCAGTAGCCCATCAAAGTCGAGTTGTGTTCTTCAAACAGAAAGAAAGAGAGATACTATGTTTTAGTAGATTTTTGGGGGGGGCTGTGGTAAGAGAGAAACACAAATTTGGAATATCAGCTCGAGCCAATACTAGTCTATCAGTTATGTGAGTCCAGTGCAGAGTGGAGGAGAGCAGCCTCATTCTGGTGTTCACTTTCTGGCAGTGTGGTTCATGCTAAGGTAGCGGCGGTGCCCCCCACATTGACTCACAAACATAGCAGTCGTTGGACCGCCGATCTGTTTCCTCACACATCTCCCTGCTGGTGTTCTGAGTGTGCTGCTATAACGGGGCAATTAGGGCTCCTGAAAGTCAACAAATAGCACATTAAATCAAGTTTAAAAATATATTTTGCAAATATAAATATTAATAATAATAATAATGAAGAAGAAATTAAAAATAGAGCCATGCACATAATCATCGCTCATCACTACACACCTTCATTCTGCAAATAGTTTTGAAGTTTTATTAATCAGGCTGAATAATATCTAAAATACTGAAAATGCATACAATGATTTTTTCATTACATTTTTGTCATGAATAAAGGCTTAGGCAGTTCACTGTTTCAAATGCACCCACAATGCTCCAGTTTCCTAAACATGAGCCTACCTTATAACTGGTGACAGGAATGACTTATGATTGTGTTTTTTTTTTTAAATCAACATAATCAGAGTTAATTTAATACAGATATCTTGGAGGGAAAGCCGCCTCGGAGAGGCAGCCAATAGGACCTGGGCTGACACCGCTGCGGGGGGGGGCTCTTGTAAGGCGATTATATGGACAACCTATAATTATACTTGTAGTTACGTTTGATGGTACACACTTGCAATGCAGTAAAAGACCTGCTGCTGTATTGTGCACCTGTTAGCAATACCTCTCATTTCCAGTACTCTGTAAGCCACACAGAGGGAGAAGGTTATACCAGTGTTTCCCAATCTGGTCCTTGGGGACCCACCGCCGGTCCACGTTTTTGCTCCCTCTGAGCTCCATGTCAGGCAGATCACATTTTGCTCCTTCTGAACTCCCTGTCAGGCAGTTCACATTTTGCTCCCTCTGAACTCCCTGTCAGGCAGTTCACATTTTGCTCCCTCTCAGCTCCCTGTCAGGCAGTTCACATTTTCCTCCCTCTCAGCTCCCTGTCAGGCAGTTCAAATGTTGCTCCCTCTCAGCTCCCTGTCAGGCAGTTCACATTTTGCTCCCTCTCAACTCCCTGTCAGGCAGTTCACATTTTGCTCCCTCTCAGCTCCTGGTAGGGAGCTTCCCTATTGAAGTTCTGGGTTCTGTCTGGGCACTTCACCATCATCTGGGAGCCAGGTGGCCAGAGCAAAGTTGCTGGATGAGAGAAAGACATATCCCTAGGTGCATAAATGTGAGCAGTATAATTGGCTTGCTTTATAAACATCAGGAGCAGAGTCTGTAGGATTAGGCTGGTATAAAACACTGTATGTCCTGGATGGCAACATATCACACAACGAAAACACAAAAAGAGGTTCTTCCACGTGTTGTGGTTCTACGGCTTCTGCTGAGCCCAGGACAAAGCTGCGATTTAATCAGAACAAATACAGATTTCATAGGTCATGACCATGGCTCATAGCTTACACGAGGTCAGCAAACCCCTCAGCATACTGTTGACATTTATAGAGCAAAAACCTGGTAAGCATTTGCAGAGGTCATAAGAAAATAAACACCGATTAATGATTGGCTGGATGGACGCTAGATAAACAGGTCACAGTAATGATTAAGCTACCGTGGGCAGGGTCCAGGTTGTTGGAGAAAGCAGGTTTGTTCTGGTGCAAAAGAGCAGGAGTGATTGTGTTAGCACAGCGACCCTTGACTTTCAAAGTGTGAAGGTAATAGCTCCAAAAGGCCCCATGCATGTGTGGGGAAGCCCAAGCTACGTGGGCGTCTGACGGCGGCAACGGCAATAAAGCACACCTGATGACAGGTATTAGATCAGCTATGCAGGTAGCGCGGGGGGCTGGCC
>JAODKC010000009.1:4514671-4565076 GCA_026777985.1 Mormyrops attenuatus
TTCCATATTGACACGTGAAGTTCAAGGGGTCCCTCCTGATGTGGCGATGAACTCAAATAGGTGTAGCGTTACAAGCTGAGACTCATCAGAGTCACGGCGTGCCAGAGTGCTTAGCTGGGAATGGCAGACGCAAGAAAGATGGGGTGGTGTTAAACAATGTGTGCAGCGTCGCTGAGTTTACAAGGAAAAAATGCTCGATCTTATCTTCTGTTGCATGGAGAGGGGAGGGCCTGCGCTGTTTATCCTGCTTGGGGGAGGGTGTTCCCCATGGGTCTCTAAGCCACAAAAGCCCTATACATTATTATTATTACTATTATTATTATTATTATTATTATTATTATTATTATTATTATTATTAGATGATCGGAGCACATAGTGCTATGGACCAAAATTGTTTTTGTTAGGATTTGAAATAATAATAATACTTATTATTATTAATAACAATAACAATAATTGTACCATTGTCATTTTTATTTCCTCTTCTTTATTGTCTGCTAGTGCTTTTTAAACGCATAATTAAAATTGTCTAAAGTTAACACTACGGGTTTATTTAATCTGTTTTGTATAATTTTGCTGTTAGTTCGTTTGTTAATTGCTTTGGGGAATACTCGATAGTGTGTTATATATTAAAAACAGAATTAAATCTAATTAAATACAATAAACAAAAGCCAGAATGTTTCTGAAAAAAAACTATGGCTGGCTTTGATAATATAGTTAGATATTTTTGTTCACTGACGGAAATCTTATTATATTCCTTTGAATCATGCAGTTAATGCAATGTAAATTACACTTCAGGGCTATAAACTCACGTTATAAATAATGTATGTCTTTGCTACACGTCTTAATAGTCGTGCAGTTATATAAGGGCTGTGTCAGCATCGGAGGAATGTGGCGCATTTGCTTCCATGGAGATCTGTTGTTGATTCTCTGTAACGCTGTTTGCTCTGCTTCCCTATAACAGGGGATTTGCAGGCTGACATGCCAGAGGGTCTGCAGCACGTGGAAAATCCAAACACAGCATCTATTATATTTATATTTGTAACGTTAAAGTGAAAATGGCACCATTTGGGCCTCATACAATCCATTTGTTTCCATTCTCATTGTTGAATATTTGCACTTTGGATGGTTATTCATTTCATTGGGAAAATATTACCTCCAACAAGACTTTCCATTTTGGAGAAACTTTGTGCTTCAAATGGATGATTAGTGGTGTTTTTCTGCATGCCGAAATGCACCATCAACAAGCGAAACAAACCGTGATGAAATTCAGCTCAAGGCTGGAGACTCACAATCCTCTATGGCAAATAAAAGCAATTCTGAGTATTTAAAATAATTTAAAGTTCACATTGACATCACACTTGAAAAGAGCAAGTAAGCTTTTTTCCTTGGTCTCCCAGAAATTCCCATCGCCATTATAATTATGAAGTTAATGTAGGAAGGATAGAAGGTGTGGCCGCTATGAGAGAGACGGCAGGTGATCCGGGTTCGATGACGAGCTGACCATCACTCCCAGCCCTCGCGTCACCGCTGTGCTATGCAGGATGTGGTCCCTAACCCCCCAAGCCCCCCCCCCAGCCTGAGATTCACCCCCACCCTGTCGCATCTCCTAGGAAACTTTCCAAATCCCAGTGTAACGTGGTTCTTTTCTCTTTTTCTAAAGAGGGGATTTTCACATCTGGTTAAATAAAGCTCAGGTTTTAAGATAAATCAGGTTTTTATACATTTAGCGGAAAAATTCGTTTTGGCTGAAAAACCTTGTTAAAGTATTATATACCTTTCTAGATGTTTCCACACAGACTCAATGATAAGTGGGGCCTCCTTCACCTTTGGACTAACCCTCCTTGTTCACAGTGTGTGTCGTATCTGGCTGTCGGAGGAATTAAGGAAATATATTTTATCCCAGCACTACACCACTAATGTAAAGAAGTTGTAGGTCCTCATAAGCCTTCACTCCCTCTGTTCCTGGATGGTGTCTGCACTATTCACTCCACTGGCAGCCATAGCGGCTGAGAGACTTCAGCAACCAGGCAGCGCTAAAGCTGCTCTTTTAATCAAAAGCTAATTTTGTGAGATACTGTCTGACACTCGGCCTGCTTTGGTCAATGTCAGAGGTCCAGAGCTGAAGATAACACCGAACACGGCAGAAGACTGGCACGCTGGACTGGCCAGAGGTGCAGAGGAATACACCCCGCCCCGGCTCTTTGCGCCAGACTCCCCGGAAATATTTCATGGAAGCCTTTCAAGTAGTATTAGTTAGCAACAAAAAAAAATTGCAAAACAAACATGAAAAGCTCTCCTCGTTGAGACAGAGCAAGCTTGGACCTGAAACTGGTTTCATTTGGCTGGTTGCTAGCTATAGTGTGATATCCTTTACTTAATCGGGGTCTGGCTTTTCTGTTCCCAATAATCCTTACAGGATTAAAACATATGCGACTTTTGAAATGTAACATTTTACTCTTTTACTTTTAATATCTATTACCTTGAATGTATTTCATGTTCTTTTGCAAGCAAATGAACTGAATGATTCTTTGAAAACAATTAGGTTACCAAGTTTTCAGAAGTATCACAAATACACAAATGAGTCATCCAAGGCTTCCCGCCACACCTGTACACTATAAGAGCGAATCGGTGTATCAGCTATTAGTGTGTTTATACAGTACACGTGTGAGTGACATGAGGGCTCCAGGGGACTGGCGTGACATTGGAGGCTTACAGTTTAAATAATGAATATATTTCATGTTTACCTTTCTCATTGGAGAACGGCTCGCTGCCAAGATCAGTGGTCTGCGGGCTGAGGGGAGGCATTTACTCTGCATTAACCTTGGATTAACATCTTGGAGAAATCGCCCAATCATGTACAAGCTTAGTACAAAGAGCCCTGTCACAGTGATCCATACTGCAAGACCCATTTTATTATATGTCCAAGTTATATGCAGATTAATGCACTCGATCCATTTGTCTTCATTTCGATTGCTGCTTAATAAGACTTTTCTATAAATTTATGTAAGAGTGTTTGTATATTTTCAATAAGAAAGTTAAATACAAATGCTTAATGATGTCGAATTTATAATAATATACAGTACAACACAAAGAGTTTAATCATTCCAGGAACATAGTAAAAATCAATATAAATGATGGATTTGCATTTGGTCACAAAGAAATATGCTTTTCAGATGTGGCAATAACTTTAAATGACAGTGACTAACATGCACTGAGAATGTTACATGCAGCCCATGTTTTAAATTTGCTAACGATGTGTCTGCAGGAAGTGACACAGGTGATCCATCGCGGTGCAGTTGAATTTTGAAAGCATATCCCAGAATCCTCTCACAGAAGCTGTGGTACTGACCACTGCACTTTGCTTTTCATTTAATCACACTCCCACATCCCTTCAAACGGTCGGAGTGCGACCAAGATCGCCTTTTTATGACGACGCGGGGAGCACTTTTCCTCAAAACCATGTGTGAATAATTTCATTACCGAAAAATGCCTGTAACTGCCTTGTCAAGCTGTTAATGGGAGTTTTTCTGTGGGAATTGAGACTAAGTGATGGTTGCATTTAGGGAGCAGAGTGACTGTCCGTCTTCATAGTGCTGTTCTCCATCTTCAGTAATGAATCCGTCCCATCTGACTGGCTCTGGTTAAACAAAAGCAATAGATACCCTCGGTGTGACTGGCGAGGCATCCCCCCGGCTCACATCCACACCTGCAGCTGCCCGCTTCTGCTCTGCAATGAATGCTGCACATCTGGTTCGGGGTGTACGCTCGCCGGACTCTGAAATTCCCCACGTCTGCCAAAGCCCTTGCCAACATTTGACTTGAATTACCGCGCCGGGCTTTATTGGAGGGGTCACCGTAGAGGGCTCGGGGGTCACGCAGCGCCATCGCCAGGAGCACATAGCTCACCTCCTTGCTCGCTGACAGTCCTTTCTTACTTTTAATGTAACAGCCTCAGTTCGTTGGTTGCCTTCATGCCTGACTGGAGTTAAATGCGTGCGTGAGTATGAGTATGTGTTTCAAAATGAGGCCCGAGTTCAATACGCGCTGGATTTTCCGAGGAATACGCAATAATCACATTAAAATCTCGCACCTTCTCCCTCCATTTTCACTCTGCTTCATGTTTGTCCAGAATGACGCAAACACGTCCTACAGCCTTTCAATAACTTTTTTAATTCAGCTCTTAAATATTTGTAAAATCAGTTTTTCATACTACACAACAAAGTTTGTGGTATGATTTTGTTGTGAGTTGAGGCTGTACAATTTGCAATGAACAGACATTTAAGACATTTAAACTCAATGATGACAATCTGATATGTATGTGAATATGACAACTGAACATCAGTACATTAATACTGTTGGTGAAGTTAAACTGAGGCTAAAATTCTGCTCATTTTCATTGACTAATGTTTCTAATAAGTCTACAAGGTCATGAGACAGCAAGCTGTTTGATGTACTTCATATTGTTTCAGGGTTTCTGTTCTCTATTCAGTTCTTAAGCGAAGAGGGGTTCAACCGTTTTGAATCCTGATTTTTTATAAAGTTATTTCTATCTGCCTTTAATTACTCATTTTCAAATGTGGGCAACTAATGACCCCAGAAGCAAACTTATTTTTATTAAGTTACTCATTGCTGTCATGCTGAAAACTTTTATGAAAGCGGGTGTCCTTAGCCCGCTGTCCCGTTAAATAAGTTATCCATTTGTTTTTTTAAGCTATTCTTTATTTTTCTTTTGCACTAGTGTTTAAAAGAAGAGCACAATAATCTGCCAAGTGGCACAGCATTGCAGTGTGGAGTACCCGGGGACGTGCCAAACACAAATGTCACGATATCAGGTTTTATTCGGGTCTGTTGGGTATGAATATCAGGTCTTTGTCGGGGATGTAGGCGGCCACACATCGCCGTTTGTTCACGGCGGAGAACTGGGAGAGGGCCGTAGTATTTGATTTCAGATAAGGCGGACCCGGAGGAGTGGCGCTACCCCGGTGCTCTTTGCGTGAGTCACTGTGTACTGTGGGTGCGCACACCTGGGAACATCTGTGTATCTGTGTCGCAGGGACCCCCGGGAAGAAAGTGGGCCGGCTCAGGTTTCCCCACTGTTAAATTACAATTTGTCCTGTTTTATGACGGCTCTGACAACAGCCGTTTATCTGCTTAACCTTTTAAATGCCACCGATAGCCACTGGAGATTGTCATTTTCGGAGGCGGGAGGGTTCTGACCGTGACCCGCTGTAACCCGATCTGTGGGCGGGACACGCCAGCGACGGTACAGGGGCCAGGAGTGCCCGGGCTGCAGTCACTTTCGGACATTCCAGGCTTCTGCCCGATTCCCAAAAGTGACACACTGCCATACATTTACAGTGTCACACAGCTTTATCTATTTCCAAACCTGAGCGCCTGTAATGTAAATAATGTACATTCTGAACAGCTACAAAATGCGAATCGTTTACTTTCCACATTCCGTGCCGTGATTTGTTAGTCCATATTTTATTGTGTTTCTTCACTTATTCACTCTTTAACACGCCCACGTTTAACGTTGTATTGTGTCACTCCAGAAACTGCCAGAAGTAAAAGAAAAATGTTAATAAGCAAAACACAGATCTAGCTAAATGTTGGTTAGACATGTAGCTATGGAAGGCCATCCTATGGCATGCCGGACAACGCAAGGGCTCATTGTCCATCCATCAGACCTCCACTTTGGCCTGGGTCAGTCAGATAAAGATCAGCAGAAGATTAGGTGCACACATTCTTGACGTGGTTGACCCTGGCATCTTTGCAGCGAGCAATGAGCCTTTCATCGCGTGCACAATGGGCTTCTTTCTCTGCCTTATCGTCACCAATAACTCCAAGTTTTTTCTGTTATTATCATTAACTCGGCAGTGACACGGAGGCGGGGCTGGCGTGACACTGAGGAGCGTGAGCCCAGGCCTTTGAAGCCGCACTGCGATGGACATTTACACTGCATCTCCACAGACTGCTTATCCCTATGCTTACTACATTTAAGTCATACTTGTTTTCATTTCTTTAAAAATGTGGTAACACTTTACTCTAGGGGACACAAATAATGTAGTAGTATACTCTTACTTAATGTATTAAATAACCAGAAACTAAGTGTTAGTTACATACTGATCCCAAGTTTGTTCATCATTAATCAATCATAACGGTCCATGTATTTATTGCACTTATACTTGCTCATGATTTGTACTTGAGTAGCGACTGAGTTACTAAGTTACTTGTGACTCCTAAAGTAGAGTGTTAACAAAAATCCATGCATTTCTTGCTGAATATATCCATCAGGACAGCTTCCCACCACAGACCGTGTGCCGCAAAATGTTTGATAAGTGACCATGTCATATGTGTATCAGGTACAACACTCTAGCTCTTTATAAATAAGTATTGACTGATTAATTGACTAATAATTAGATAGTTTTCTCATTTTGTAGTGAAGTTAGGATGCTTTTTGTAATCAAGGAAATGATTCACAATAGTCTAACGCAGTGCTTCCCAATCCAGTCCTCAGGGACCCACGGACGGTCCACCTTTTTTCTCCCTCCCAACTCCCTGCCAGACATTCACATTTTTGCTCCCTCTGGACTGGCAAGGTACTGGGAGGGAGCAAAAACATGGACTGTCTGCGGGTTCCTGAGGACCGGATTGGGAAACACTGGTCTATCAGCAAAAGTTTGGCTTTGGTCTCCCCCAGTCAATTATACTGATGAAATGGGCCCTATTTCTATTTTGCAAGCAGGTAAATTAATATTTGAGGGAGGCATTTTCTGGCGGCTGCCACTGCAATCACCCTGAGCTCCACAGGAAGATGCCCTGCATTCTTTGTCCCCTGCCTTGATGTCATCTAACACCAGCTCACTGTCTGGCTGCAGTTCACAAAGAGACAGAAAAGGGTAACAAATACGAAAAAAGAGGCAGACCCATTTCATGATGACGTTGGGTCTGAAAAAGAGGAAGACAATGCCGGCTTGACAAAGGGATGGGTGAGGGAACTCAAGAACACCTCATCCTCCAGCAAGTGTGGAGTCTGAGAGGCACAGGATGAACTTCAGACTGACAGTTATGAGAGAGGACCTCAAATTCGATAACAGGAGCAGAACTGATTTAAAGCAGAGTCTGCAGTACACATCTACAAGCAATTTTGGCTTTAGAAATATTATCCTTCATAAGTTAGTATTATTATAATGATCGCTATTTTAACATCTGTGATTCATGCTTACACAACAGCGGAAATGTTGCATGCATTTTTAACAACTGCATTTATGTTATTTTCTGGTATGTATGCTGAGGAGATTTGTCCGGGCGTGCTTTTAAGCGTGCGATTCCTGTCTCAATTTACAGATCCGTAGTCAAAGCACACATTCTCTGGAATGGCAGAGGACAGGGTACCTGGCAGTCCGGATTAGCGAATAAGCTGTCAGCTGAAGCCTGACCGTCACACCATGTGACCTACGGCCAATTTCTCAACAAACTCATTTCAGCTAAAATGCCTTGATATTTTTTCCCACCAAAAATAATATTCCTTGTTAATGATTATAACAATTAGTCTCAGACCTCAAGTAACTGATGACTGTGAACTTAGTTCTAACAACAGATGAGAGATTTTTTTTGGTTATATATTTTTTTTTTGTTCAAAGAAACCTTTGTCCAACTACAATGAAATTACAAAATTGACTACATCTGGCAATAGTCTTCTAAACGTCAAAACACAGAGACTTCTTAAAGAGGAAAATGTTTTCTAATATGGGAACAATTAAGTTACAACCACTGACTGATGAAATGGTGTCTGTCTTTCATTCATCACTCACCTAGTGTCCACTCGCTGCACATTATGGAGATGCTAACGGGTGTAGGCGAAGGGAGTCGTTAAAACTCGCAAATGTGTCTCGATTTTCAGTCAGACATATCTGGCATGTCTTCCAACTGAACAGATTGTTCCAGGCGTGCAGATTGTTTTTCAGTCAGGGACTTCGCTTACGCTAATCAGGGCCTAGCTATACGTCCCGAGACCCACGTATACAAATAAGCGTGGGCCTCTTGCCTTTCAAACTCCTCTTCCTCCTCCCCAGGATCCTCGGAGGCTGCGCGCACTTTCAGCGCCTCTCCGTTTACAGTGTGTCTTTCACAATGGACCGTCTAGACCACAGAAAGCAGGCCGGTGTTAGTTAACGTTAGCGAACATTCTGCAGATTCTGTGACCAGATATGGGGCTTGAACATAAGGCAAACATGGAAGATCATGTTTCGACAAAGATGTGAAATCTGGAGCTGCCTATAGCTCCTGCATATCTGTGTACAACAATGCGACAGATCTAACGAAAACCGACAATTATGTTGAGACATTAAAAATTGTCTGGTTCATGAATAAATGTATTCTCGCATTCATGTAATTACATAACATTTGTAGAGACAATCTGCTCTTTGTCTTTTTCTATATCTGTACCAAAATATAACATTTGTGTTTTTAAGAAAAAAAAAACACATTCCTAATATATTCTCTCGGCAAATAAATTAATCATTAACAAATGGGTTGATAAGAGAAAGAGCGAAAATCTTATATCATGCATGGCAACCAAGCCAAATGGTTAAGTAACTCACTGACGTCACCGTGCCTGCCGATGTCTCACAATTAATAAAAGACAAATCAAATCCTGTATCAGCATTTCTACCAAAAATTAATGAACAAATAAATAGATAAACAGATAAAACCAGCATTATTGATGTTAATGACTTGCTTGCTGATTTGGGCTATTCATGTGAAACGTCTTCCTGCTGATTTGCCGGTCTTTCTAATTATCGAATAGGTAGATGTTTCTGTGTGAAAAGTATTTCACACAACAATGGAAATGCCTTGAAGGCCTTGTGTTCCATCAACGGCCTCCCTGAAGCTTTAGATCCGTCTGGCATGACTTCACCTTAGGGGGAAACCTCGAAGGAACCGACAGTTCTGCTGCAGTGTCTCACACGCGACCGGGTAACGCTTTCCATCAGAAGACGTTTCCGTCAGCGCAGTTTTCCATTTCTGCGGATGTGATACCAGCCATACTTTGTTCTTTCTGGAAGGCGGTCAGGAGGGTTACTGAGGAATGTAGGCAAATGTAGGTGGGTGTTTACAAACTTTTTCAGTAATTATTTTTTTTTCAGAATCGGCCTCCATCTGGCTCTGTTGGCTTGTGACCATCCGGTTCCATCTTACATTCCCTCGTGTTCTAGGGATCTATGACGTTTCTCTGAAGAAGCTGAATTTGTCTCTGTGTGTGTACATGTGTGGGTAAGTGTGTGCGTGTTGACGTTATTTATCGGCCTATTCTGATCGAGAGCATCCATTTTGCTAGTCAACTAGAGAAATCGGATGGTCCTGGACATACCCTGGTTAGACAGAGCCTGCCTGGTTTCCCAGCGGATAGCAGCGGAGGGGAACTGAGTCACAATTCCAGTCTGTTTAAGTGATCAGAAGAATCATATCATGACCAGTAGGACATATGTGCTTTAGCTGTTTTCACTCCGGATGATTTAGTAACCTAACCCTAACCCTAACCCTAACCCGAACCGTAACTATAACCATTCAGACTTTAACTAACAGATCTGTAACATAGGAATGTTGTTTTACGAGTGTGAGAGTTACCTGACAAGCACCAAGTTGATTTTTGGGTACAAAGACGATCATTTCACACAGTAATTTAATCTGATTTCATATGAAGCCCCATGTAACTAGGTTTACTTTGCATATATGGATTTATTTAACATTTTTAAAAATTATTTAAAAAACATACTTTTGAACATTATATAGTGGAATAACGATCAATTTCAAAGAAGCAAATAATGGATGTATAATAATGAGTAATGAATAAGGTAGGGGTACCTGTTTGCCCGCAGTGTGAAAATCACTCCACCTTCAACAAACGTTTATGATGACAGGGGCAGCCAGAGAGGGCGGAACAGTGGGACGGCGGGTATGGGCAACGCCCCGCATGGTGAGGATGGCACAACACCTGGATGGAAATGCAGCGAAGACAAAGCCAAGGCGAGAGTGGCAGCCGACGGCTCAGAATACTGATCTAGGACACCACGGCTCATTTCTGTTTCATTACAGTTTGTAGCATAACAACGCACCTCGAAACAGCAGTTATAGGAAATATGAATCCTGATTTAGACACCACGCATACCACAGAAAAGCCTTAGGAAAGCAGGCTGCTCTGTAGCGGTCAGGCATCATGGTTTTGTGTGTTCTTCTAGAAACTCTTCAAGCTCAGGGCATAACGAGCATGACAAATGGCACAGATTCAACACTTTCGTCAATTCAGTTTTGGTCTTACCAAACGAAAATAAAATAACATGGTAAATGAAGATAATAATAATGATATTATAAATGAACAAAATCACCCAATCCCTGCAACATAAAAAATAATAAATGTGACGTATCGCAGGCACCCTTATGTCACATTATAACGTTAAAGCGTTTACGATAAATGTGTCGTATCGCAGGCACCCTTATGTCACGTTAAAACGTTAAAGCGTTTACGATAAATGTGACGTATCGCAGGCACCCTTATGTCACGTTATAACGTTAAAGCGTTTACGATAAATGAACAATGATTACGTGCACTAAGCGGCAGGATGCGTCCTAAGAATGGAGACTGCTCAGCAGTGAACACGCGGGAACGGTGTCGGCCTGTGCTTGTTTTACGTAAATGATGCGCTAACATTGATTGTATTATTTTCAATTTCCCTGGAAAACGATTGTGGGGTGTGTAGCTGTAGCCTACTCCATTGTGCTTCACCTTCTTCACCATAAAGCAACAGGCAATGAATTACCGCTGTGGAGTGATTCCGTGCAGGATAGAGATGGATTCTTATGGGACATTTTATTCTTTTTTCCCAATCACTAATTCCATCCTTCCTGAAAGACACCCGCGTACGGTGACAGCACTAAAGTGAACTTCTATGCAAAATGTATCCCAGCCATCAACATCAGTGCTGGAGATGACAGGTGTGATCGTATCACATTGCTGCACAGGTGTGGTGCTGGGAGACAATAACTCAAACTCTTTTTTTGGGGGGGGGGGGGGGGCAGGGGGAATGCCACCAGAAAGAGCACATCATGCAGGGAGAGCAGTGCTCCGATGAAGCTCTGCTTCACCGGCAGAATGATGACGTGAAGCACAGCTGTATCCTACTGTCGCGTGCTTCGCGCCCATGGGCGTCCCGGGGACATGATGCTACTCCCGAAACTTAAAGTAACTTCGAACAAATGATACCGTATTTGGGCAGAAAGCCAGGGGTCTTTGTGGACCGAAACCAGAATCCTGTTTGCTTTGATTGTAAGCGATATCAATGAATGCTGAATGGGCGAAGAACAGTAAATAGTCTTTTTGGGAAGTTCACTCATTATATCAGAATGAAATAACACACCATGCCATGTTATTTCCACAAACCCCAGCAGTTCCAGTAAAAAAAAAACAGGTAAAACTACATTATCATTATAAAAATAAAAAAATTAAACATAAAACTCAATTTGAAATTGTTTTAAATATCCCAGGCTTCCACTATTAGTTTTTAACATTTGTTTATAATACCTTTTCATGATTTAACATATTTAATTTTGTGTTTTAGGTTTATGAAGGCACAACTAATTTTGTTAGGCATCTCTTCTCACTTGTTTTTCTTGAAATTGATTTAGAGAGTTAAGTCTTTAATTCTTTAACGAATATGGAGGGGTTAATCAGTGCAGGGTGTTGGCGACCCTGGTGCACTGGGCCTCTAGCTCCGAGGGCAAGCAGAAGGCGGTGATAAGGTCCTGCTGAATTTCCTGCTCCCCATACAGGAGTTCACTCTGTAAAATAAAAGGTGAATTATAAGTCGGCTGAGAGTCAGTGTACTAAAGTTCAGGCTAAGGTTGATTGTAATGGAGCTTCTTAAGACCTATTTGTCTCTCCTGTTGACAGACAGAGACACACACATACACACACGTGCGCACACACAAGCACACCAAAGGGTCCTGTCCATGAAATCTCAAATCGCAGGAAGGTACACAAAAAAAACATACTGTTTCGGGAGCTTCGACGGTGTACTGGGATTCCATAGTATGTCTTCCATGAATAACATGCTAACTACAGGCACATCGTTTACATCATCTGTGTGTTTTGCTGGTGAGATTTAGCATGAATAATAATCTGTGGAGCAGTGACCGTATAGATAAGGAGCGTGAGATCTGTATGTGCCGCCTCGCCAAATTCCGTTTATAGATATCTGACTATAAGGTGATGGTGTGGGTTCGCTGGATTGCCTGTCACATCCAGAGCAGCCGGGGTTGAATTTGGCCTCAGCTGTGTGTGGAGGTTCATATATTCTCCCCACTGTTGGGCGGGTTTCCTCCTGGTCCTCTTACTGTCCAGGAACACTCTGGTCAAGTAAACAGATAACTCATATGTATGTGTGCGGGTGCTCAAGTGCCCTGGGGAATCCTGTCACACAAGCAGGATAAACCAACCTTCAAAATGTATAGATCATATTATAGTATGTCTTTAGCATAACGTTAAAATAATATCTGTACATATGTCTGTTTTTATGCATTGGGAACACTAGGAGAAACTGACTCCAATACATTAAAATATTACCAAAATATATTATATTCCTCACTTGCACAACACTTTAGACAAGTGTCTACTGAATCAAATAAATGTAATTATAGGTACAGGAGCACAATTATTAAAAGAAAACTGATTTCTAAATAATATGAACAATGGACCATCTAATCAGGGACAACAAAGAACATTCGAAGTTTATGTACCGTCAAAAAACTGTCTGTTTTTTAATCATTTACACAACAGTGGCTACTAGAATGTTTATATAACCTTACATCACCTTTTGGTTTCAGTGCTGTATTTACTTATAAATGATAAATGACTAAAAGCCAAATAGTTATTACAATGTAGTACATGACATTTTCTCGTGTATCCCTGGAATGGGTTCTTCATCCCTGTATGGGAAACATTGTTTTTTGCTAAAAACACAAAAGCAGCCATATTAACACTTTATGACTGACTAAAACATAATGTTCACTGACCTGAAAAAATATGATATTTTGACTCTTCCAAAAGAAGCCAACGAGCTCAAACATCTTCAGTAATATGAACACCTGAAAGATTCCCATACACGCATACACTTATACCATCCCTATATGCATCGAACCCAAAGTATCTCAGAAATAATACACAAATTATATACCTCCATAGCCATATACACCAGAAATACCTCTATACACATCTACACTGAAAAATATCTCCACATACACCAAGACCTGAAACAGGCAGACCCATGCCTGAATCTCATCAACAAGCATCCAAATACCATTATATACAGCTGGACCAAAAATACCTCGACACATGCCCTGTGCTGAAATACCTATATGTACATATACACTTGGAAATCTGCATTATTTTGGGTAAGCCCCACTATGACTGAAAGATTAAAACTATTGTTTTGTTTAAGGTCACATAAATTTTAGTGTTGAGACAGAAAAAAAGTCTTATTTTACATAAATGGTAAAAAAAGCAACATTTAATATAAAAACCGCCGACACAAACTGCCGTCTCTGAAATATACACTCTATATTTTGCAGTTCTTTCGCTGTCCGTTATATAAGAGTCTTTGAATCGTCATCCCAATCAGGAATGACGCGATAATGAACGTGCTTTTCGATCTCCGTTAATTTTAAAGATCTTCCTTAGTTGAGCGTAAGGACTCCACTTGTAGGACCGTTTAAAGCAGGTTCTTACAAACGGACAGGTGTCCATCCCGAGACACTAGCCCCCGACCAGCAGATGTGAAGCCAACCCTCATGCCTCCGCTTGGTTCTATAGAACTGTTATGTTTGCTGAAAACCCTGTAAATGTGAAATGCGGAAACTAAAACCATTCAATGCACTGCGTTACTTCTTGTGAGTTGTTCAGTCCCGGCCGAAGACTTGAGGCAATAGTGATTGTGAATTGTGAACATTTATCTTTGTGCATGTCTGATTTTTCCGAGGCGCGCGCGCACACACACACGCGCGCGCACACACACACCTAAAATTATCATCATCACGCTACCCGTCAGATAATTTCGTACCGTCATAAAATAGTTTTTTTTTTTAGAAAATAAATGGCGACTCCATACTTACCACAAAAAAAGTAAAAATCCAAAGTGACACCTACAGTACCTGCATTGTCCGTTTTGCAAAAGTAAAACCTAAAATAACACTACTCGAGAAAAGTATTGCCCCCGGGCTAAGCACAAGCTGAAATACATGAAACACAGAATATCCAACTTGAAGGAAGGATGATGCCTGGACCCAAACGCGTAATTCAGAAACGTCTAACTCAATTAGAAAAAAAGCCCTGAAGCGTCAATCAGATGAAAGCAGGCGCAAATGACTCGCTGGCGGCCGGAGGAGATCGAGCCGGATTGCTTTGCAGGACTGCCGTCTATTTAAGCGAGCTGATGAAATGTAACCGTACGCTAGGGGGCACCAGTATACTATCGCTCACTATAATATTACTGTGTAGGTTTTGCCCCCCTTTTGCACAGCAGATCCCCTGATTTTTGCGCTGTGTACCAGGAGTGACAGCCCCGAGTGATTTTCAAAGTACGGTAAGCCGACGGAAAGAGGCTGCACAGTCTGAAAAACCGCAGGAACTCAGTGGGACCTACTTCCCAAGTCCCACTATTTCCACATGCAACCACTGAGGCTAGAAAATACATAACCGGGTGAAAGACGTTTTACTTGCTCTCTCCCGACAGTCTATGCCAGACTTAAGACACCAAGAAGCATTCCTGCTATTGTCCTTTTGCTTAAAACAAGAATGTGAATTTTAATTAGCGATATTCTTTTTGCTTTTTCAGTGGCATTTGTCGCAATAAAAAGTAGAAACGTGCCTTTGACTTGCAACGAGCAACCGGTTCTTTATAAATGTAATGCTCGGTTTTAAAATAGTTTTTCACCATGAACTTGCTTTTAAATGATTGCACATCTTAAAAAATCCTCAGCCTCGGGCAGACCCAGTATAACGTATACTTTGTTGAGAAATATGCATACATTCTGCGGCTTTGTTTTAATTTCGTTTGATTACATCACTTTGAGACAAGCGTGACCATACTTGGATTTATTAATGAAAATATCCAGCGACCAGGAATTAGATTTAAAGTTCCAAATTTTTGTTTAAATTTAATTTTAAAAATATGAAGTACCCTACACTTAAAATTGGATAACGATTCCGAATTAGTACGATACAGGCCCACATAATATTAAGATGTGTGTATCCAAGCGTATTACTAAAATGCAATACAGTTCGCGCAGCCATAAAACAGACTTATTTAGGCCTATATTATTTAAAAGAATTGAATATCAAGTAAGGCATAAATATTTAAAAATATAATATAACCTGCTTTAAATGATATGTTTCATGGCTGATATTGAGCAAAAGTATTGTTTTTTTTTATTTTCGCATTTGTTTTAAAAATAAATGTAATAAATTAATTGCACGTGATACAGAGAATATTACGAATTATTTCTCTTATTTTAATTGTTCTAGAACCACTGGCCTTTTCAGGTCTAACCACATATTACTAAATTCAAAAACTTGCTACATGCCCATAAATTATATTTCGCTGAGAAGGACAAGATGTTTTATGAAGACTGAAAGTGCCGCTTGAACTCTGAATAAACAATGGAAGCTTTGTTATCAGCAACAATTATTTAAATGTTGCCTGTAAAAAAAACAAAGTGCATTGCCAAAGTTGCTTCTATGTCAATTTTTTTTTATATTACGCCTACTTTTACCTTTCTATTGTGTTGCACTTATGTCTTACATTTAAATTTCGCTACAGTATCATACAACAACTAAATGCGGACAGAGAATGAGCGTTTAAATTTTTATTTGTGTGCGTAAATGCTGAATAGGGAGCTGTCATTGCTTGACAGCGCAAAAACTACCGTCTTTAAGACAGCGCGAAGCGTCCTGCTCGCTCCCCCCCCCCCCCAGAGCATCGAGGAGCTTCCAGCGCCCAGACAGCCAATGAGGTCCGGTGATAGGGGGCGGTCCGTGTACGCTGACCAGTCAAAACACGGTTGGTTTTCCTTATATGGAAGGCGATCTCCATGGTAACGTGCGCTAAGTTGCGGCAGTCGTGTCAAAGTTCACTATATAGAGAGCCGGGCGAGCCGATCAGAGAGACAGCGTGCTGCCAGCCCGGCTCCGGCAAATCGCAATCAGTTTCTAACCTCCCCACCTTTTCAAAATTATATTCCATCACTTTGATTCCGTCCGCTTTGCCTTTTCTTTTTTTCGAGCACGAAGGATAAGGATGTTCTGTACGTTGTGATCTTTTTTCTTTTCGTTTTTTTCTCTTTTTTGTTTAAGCACTGCTCCTCGCTTCCCAGAGAGTTGACTTCATACTTGACTCCAGCGTCGACCGTGTGGTGCTCCTAAACAAGAAAGGAAGAACCAACAATATATATTTTTTTTACTAATTATTATTGTTATTATTACTACTGTTCGTCTATTTCCAACAGCTCAACTGGAACTTAAATCGTCCTTTGCCGGTATCCAAGACCTGATTTTTTCCCTTTTATTTTTGTGCGCATGTCATCGCTAAACTGTCCGTCGGGCGCTGTCAGTTTCAGTTGCGTCCGTCTCCTTTTATTACAGTTATAATTATATTTTTTTTCATCAATGGGTTTGCTGAATGGCCGACTGCAAGCACCTCTGGACTTGGCCTCTTAGCGCACGGCTGCTATTCGGCTCATCTTCTCACAGCCTTTAACATCCAAGCCTGTTCTGCTTAAGCAATTTTATTTTGTGCGGGATTCGCCGGAGAAATTCAACGAAATAAAAAGAAAAGATATATACGCCTTTTTCTGTCTCCGAGCTCATAGCTGAAGCACCACAATACCAAAAACGGAAGACAATAAAAGTTACTTAACGTTGGCTGGTAGATATGGCAATGGCAGTGTGGAGAGGCTCCCAGGACGATGTGGCCGAGACCCCGGGGACCCTCTCTTCGCAGACCCCCCAAGGACCGCTGTCTCTACCAACCCCTCAATCAGGGCATCTGAACCTGGCCGCATCTCAGGTCGCTCCACCGAACCCGCAAACGCCCGTCCAAGGCGGCGGACCACCGGGAAGCACAACGCAGTCCACGCCGCCCAACCACACTGGCCAGGCACCGGACAAACAGCAACCCCAGCACATCGAGTGCGTGGTTTGCGGGGACAAGTCGAGTGGCAAACACTATGGCCAGTTCACATGCGAGGGCTGCAAGAGCTTCTTCAAACGGAGCGTACGCAGGAACCTGACCTACACATGCAGAGCCAACAGGAACTGTCCCATTGACCAGCACCACCGCAATCAGTGCCAGTACTGCCGCCTTAAAAAATGCCTCAAGGTTGGCATGAGGCGGGAAGGTATTGGGATCTTTCCTTACCGATTGCGCGTGTGTTGTGTTTCTAGCAAGATCGCTTCTCCGTGGTGCTGCGATTATTATTCCGGGTTCCTCCTGCTTAATGCTTTTCTCCGGGATGTCCGTCGGAGCACACAAAAACACCGCCTACATTTGCGACTTTATATGTACTTCAACGTGCGCGCGCGTGTGTGTATTAATCGTTTTACCCTAAATTGTATATTTTCACTATCATATTTTGGGGTGGGGGGTTAAAATTGTAGGCCCAAATCGCGTTTGTACGTTTAGTTAGACGTTTTACGTGGATATTATGTGCGCTTGTACATTGCACTAAGTCGAGCAGTCGCTGTTTTATAACGAAAGACTGGGGAGAGGCCACGTTCGAAACGACACAAATTGTGACTTTAAATAGTGTTGGGGACCTACAGCCTGCAGTAATCGTGTTGATATATATGACAGCATTTTTTAATGCGCAGCTATAAAGAAACGATTATGTCGTTGGACTCAGTTTAGTTTTACATTGTATCCGAGCCTCGGTTTTGCAGGACACAGAACTGCATGAATAGGCAGCTAAGTAGGTTAAGGGTTAGTAGGCAAGGTCCGCTTAGCGTGCTTTGTGCATGCCATGAATCTGATTAAAATGCCTACCAAACGGTCTACTTCATCAGCCTCAAAAGTGAAGCATTAATGTGAAAGCGATCAGCTCGCCGATCGCAGCAAATGGCAGGCGTACTTATAACGTGCGGGTAGACGGTGTCTGGTTGTGTCTCCTCCTGCATCGTTAAAACTAGTTCTGCCTCATCCATTAATGTTCACGTTGATAATAACGGAGGAGGAGTGAAAAAAAAATAATGAAACCCTTGTTTGTAAGCGTGTGTCTGTTTCTATAGCTACTTTCTCAGGTCCTATTTGTGTATGTGTGGTAAAATTACGGCTTTTTAATGAGTGGAATTCAGGCATCAATATCTAAGGTTTCTCTCTTTACTGCAGCAGTGCAAAGGGGACGGATGCCACCCACACAGCCACACCACGGCCAGTTCGCCTTGACAAATGGAGACCCTCTGCACTGCCATTCATACTTATCCGGATATATCTCTCTCCTTCTGCGAGCGGAGCCCTACCCAACGTCCCGATACGGCAGCCAGTGTATGCAGCCCAACAACATCATGGGCATCGAAAACATATGTGAACTGGCGGCCAGGATGCTTTTCTCTGCCGTGGAGTGGGCCAGGAATATCCCATTCTTCCCAGACCTGCAGATTACGGACCAGGTGGCCCTCCTGAGGTTGACCTGGAGCGAGTTGTTTGTGCTCAATGCAGCGCAGTGCTCCATGCCTCTCCATGTGGCTCCTCTGCTGGCGGCCGCTGGCCTTCACGCCTCCCCCATGTCCGCGGACAGAGTGGTGGCCTTCATGGACCACATTAGGATCTTCCAGGAGCAAGTGGAGAAGCTGAAAGCTTTGCACGTCGACTCTGCCGAGTACAGCTGCTTAAAGGCCGTAGTGCTTTTCACCTCTGGTAAGTCGAATTGAACTTGACTCGCTGGGTCGCCTCACTCACGGCCGGGTGGATTTGCTTTGTGTGTACCTGCCCAGCAGATCTGTGTCTGTTAAAGACAGAAATGGCTCATTAGCACTTTGACGGCCGCTATAAAGTGAATCATTCTCGGGCAAGTCAGTATAAATTTGCCTTTGAAACTTAAGAAGTATGGCACCTATGAAGATTTAAATAATCAAGCTACATGAAGTAATATACATTTTTTATTGGCTGTATTTCACTCTAACGGTATGAAACGCTTCTTCAAAAATCCCGTTTAAAAACACGTAACATTTCAGCCAATTATGCCTAATTCCGTAATCTTTTATTAGTTTCTTATAAGACGCAGCATCAGTAACACTAACTGAAATTGATACACTGTTCCTGTAAGTGACCCTTCTTTAAGTCCTTTAGCCTTTTATTTGTGATTATGTGGATGTTATATATGAGTTATGTCGCGTATGGAGCAGACAGGGCTCCCAGGCCCGGAGCGGTTCCTCCTTATTAAAGTGATGCCTAATTACGCAACGCCTCGGCTTGTCACCCGTGGGCGACCTCCGTTTGTCTATAAAAGCTCTCATCTATTTTCACTTAAGAATTGTAATTATTCGCCGTAGTTTTAGGTCTTGAAATCAGTACATCAAAAATGCTCCATCTGAGGAAAAACTGAAAATGTTCCCCGTGTTATGCTAAGATGGAATGGTGATTGAAAACATTCTTTGGACCTTTTCCAGAAAGGGGTCATGAACTTCCCAGTTCATTACTTTACTGAATAAAATGGGCAAAAATATAACGCACGTTATAATAAGACAATAAGGATATTTAATGTACAATAACGTGGATATAATGTAAATGCATTCATACGATCACTGTCTTTGTACTGGCTTCAAATGGCCTAGAATAGGAGTAGTGGTACATAAGCATAATCAGTCAATAGGGAGGATGGATTTGGGTGTAACTAGTTTTTTTTCCTTAGTTATCTCTTTTGTCTTTCCCATTGTATGCAGCTTTTCGAATACGGGCGTTTTAACTATGATTGCCTACATCGAGCAAGGCTAGAATCGATGAAGAATAACGTTATAAATAGACTCGTGATATATATATATATATATATAGTTTTTTGCTTTTTAGTCATTCCGTTTGGTTAACAATTTGAAAGAGCAAGTAAACGAAAAGTGAGATGGATTTTTTTTTTTACAAATCTGCGACGGCCATATTTATTGGTGATTATACAGCCGTTTTTCTGAACGCTATCGCTGTACTGTGAACGTGTTGCTTTCGTTTTTCCGTAGTTTTCAATTGTAATAGGACAAATGTAAAGGCGTGTCCGAGTATATATAACGAAAACACTCTGCAGATGTTTTCCGAATAAAAACCCGCGGCTGACCTAAAACTTCGACGCGAGTCAGGCTTTGAAGTAATTTGAGATAAGCTGCCGTTCAATTACCTCAAAATATCAGGCCTACGTATCCCTATTGTTATTGCAGACACAATAAAATAACTGGATAATGCCAATTTAAGAAAAAAAAATAATGATAGTTATGATAGATTGAGTATATGCACACAGATATGCTTATATATAAAAGGAAAATTCGCTTGCTACCTATTTTGTATTATGTTCTTCATGTTTGTGAATTACTACTGGAGAAATAAGTCATGAGACTGATTTAATAATTCATTTTGTCTTCTCCCATCTCTAGACGCTTGTGGTCTCTCAGATGTGGCCCATGTTGAGAGTTTGCAAGAGAAGTCTCAGTGCGCTCTGGAGGAATACGTTAGGAGCCAGTACCCCAACCAGCCGACGCGATTTGGGAAACTTTTACTTCGCCTGCCGTCTCTTCGCACGGTCTCCTCCTCGGTCATAGAGCAATTATTTTTCGTCCGTTTGGTAGGTAAAACGCCAATTGAAACGCTTATCAGGGATATGTTGCTTTCCGGAAGCAGTTTTAACTGGCCTTACATGCCGATTCAATAAACAGAAGGAGAAAAACAACGATACAGAGACTACTGTAGTTACCGCTTCTTTTAAAAAGAAAACGGCTGTTACACAAATTTATTTACACCAGAAAGACATTTTCTGAAATGACTGTGAATTTTAAAAATGATACAGTATGTGAACTTTTAAAATCCTGTTGAAGGCTCTCTTGTTCTGAATAATTCGCTACTTAATCTTTTTGTTAAAATACTTTTGGGGTATCGACCTTTTGAGGGAAATTAAACTCTAAAGTGCATTAAGAACAATTTGGTGACATGTAGGAGAAAAGTGTAAAATGGTTAACTTTTCCAAATGCCCTATGCCCCGTGTCCGTGTACATTTGGCTGTTTTTTGTATTTATTCTCCTGTCTGGTTCCAAACCAGCTTATGTGATTCTGTAGTATACAGTTTTGATATTACCATGGTATTTTATGAAACAGTAAGTGATGTAAAGAAAAGAAAATGTTCTTCTAGAATTAAAACTGAAAACATGGCAATATAGGGGAAGCGTTTCCACAATGAGAAACACTGCAGGTGCACTTACCGTAATGGCAAAGTATGATTTACTTAGGTGGGGAGAAATGATGAGAAATGGTTTTAATTTTTATTTAGGAAATCAAATAGAAATAAGCCCACTGAAAGACAAAAAAATGAATTGCTAGTCGATGTCACTAGTTAAAGACTAGGAACCCTGGCATCATTGTTCACCAAACTTTACTTTAGAACAGCGCTCTCACCTTTTTAGGAGTCAGGGGGACTTTGCCGAGCGTTAGCATAGCGTAGCATCTCCATTTAGCTAATTACGGATATTCCGGCTCAGCAGATTTCTGTTGGTTTAACACTATTAACCCGATTTACTATTACGCATGAAGCAAGCATTTCACCAAGAATCACGTATTTGGGTTTTTTTTTTTAATTATATCAAAGCGAAGTCAAAGTTTGCGGGTTTAAATATGAATTGGAGTAAGAAAACGGTTCGTTATGCAATTTTATTTGCCTGTCTGTTTTTTGCGGGCTTCTCGGATGCCAGTCATTAGTGAAAATATTAAGTTATTTCATCGACGAAAAATGGGGTTCAAGGGTCAATTTACTTTTCGTGTCAGGGCAAAATATTTTTAGAACGTGTATTATCTCACCTAAAACGTTGAAATGTAATACATTTCTTAACGCCCAATCCATGTCCAACATAAAGTGCCTGTGAAGAGTGTGTCGGGTGGGCGGGGGGTCATTCTTAATTTATTTAATTTGTTATTTAAGTGTTAAAACCTTAGGAATACTATAAGGTTTAAAACACCAGTCTTATCATCGCGTATTTCACGTACAAAAGAACAGTTAGAAGCAGTATTGTTGTAAATATAGGTCAGTTCCTTTTAACGAGTTTCTTTTATACAAAGTATATGTGATTAAGGAAATCTGTGTTTGCCATGTTTTGGTAAATTGAAATGTCTTCAAATTGAGTAACAGACTTAGCTAGTAGCAACGAAAGTTCAGTTTTTAATGTATAAACATACTATTTTTTTCCTTCAAATGTATTTAGACTGTGAATGCATGGCCACAGGTCACTAGCCTATTTTACATTTGGTATATATATAAATGTAAATTCATGTCTTTTTTGCACTGTATAGATATAATCTGCGCATTCAGTACATTAGCCCTTGTATTTAAAATGAAACGAAGCTTTCAATAATAAGACTTAACAGGGTGAGCTGGTTTGGAAAGGGTAGTTACTTGGTTTGGAAAGGGTAGTTACTTGGTTTGGAAAGGGTAGTTACTTGGTTTGAGTTTTTGTTTTCCTTTTTTTTTTTGGTCTGTAACAGATGCCTTGTGCGTGTTGAAAGCTTGCAATTTTGTACTTGTTCTGAGGCTTCCCTTCGACACACCAGACCCTATTTTGTGATTGGATAAAAAGGGATCACATTGTATATTTGATTAATAGTCATCTTTCCATGTTCTGAAGCAACATATGGACCACAGAATGATGCAACTTGATTGTAATAACGAACAGTTTAAACGACTGACCCACGTTTTATATATAAATATATAAAATATATTACTGCAGGGTATTGATAACGTATAGATACTTTTTTTATTATGATTATTATTACTTGCAAGTAATGTACGTGAGTGTGCGTGGAGGTTTATAGGTAAAACAATTCTTGTTTGTGCTAGCTTATTGTCAACAGAAATGCTGTAAATTTGTTCTTGATATTAAATTATAATTTATGAATTTGAAATGAAAAAGAATTCGCTGTTTTATTATTCGTGTTTCCTTGAAGCGTGGTGTTTACGCGAAGACGGTGTTAGGTTTATCGCCGATGTGTGTCACGCTTTCCCCTGGGACCGCTGCGCTCAAATCTGTGGGCCATTCTTTCAAAAAATATGTATATAAGATGACGGCAGGCCAAGGCGGTGAGACAGGAGCGTATCTATGTTAAAGTTTAAGACCTCGTAGGTGAAAAATAAAAGTGACTGCACCCCATGCTTCATTTTATGTTTAGTGACACCAGTATTCAGATGCAAAACCTCGAAGCGGAAACCACATTCCCAGGCCTGACTTAAAACTCCCTCTCTCTCAGTCTTTATTTCAACGACGTGCAGCTACGTGCGCATTTAAGCGAAACGACGCAGCGGACTCTAAGCGTGAACAAGTGCCGTCTAGAAAACAAGCCGCGCTACTACTTTAGTCTTTCTACGGCTTTACCTCCCTCGGTTAAATTCCCCCATTCAAATCTATGAGTATTTCGGATTGTTTGTAATGGGAGATCAAGCGTGTGAAGGTATGCCTTTGAGCTGGAATTTTACTTGGTGTCCTATTAGCTGAGTCAATATGGCGTCTTGCAATGCGATGCAAGTTACGGCACCCCGGAGCAAAGCCGTGCTTTGTAATAGAAACCACATTGCAATAAAGATGACCCCTTCATCTAGACGCGGAGCCCCAGTAAAAGTGCTTGCGACAAAAAAAAGTCGTGTTCCCTGGGCAATCTTGTTTTTCAACATATTGGGGAATCTCAGTGTTAATGATGTCTTGGAACAGTATATTGTTGTTATGCGTACCTGCGAGTACATTTACCATAAAAACAGTGAATCAAGTGTGGTAAACATCTCGCACGATGGTATGGCCACTCATAATGTTGCAAAGTGGTACTTCTGCATAATTTCAATTTTCTGTCGCCTGTAAGCAGTGCAAAAGGTCTGTTTTTTCATCCTATGTGATTTCTGTCTGAATGAGGATTGAAACATTCCAAAATATCACGAAGCCGACATCGGAATTTGCATTTAAAAAGTTGACATTAATTATCAATAACTGGGACACGTTGGACACTAATCCTTTGCCGTTATACATACCATAAACACCATTAAAGTACCATAAACATTTCAGTGGCACGCATGCAATTCGTCATTTGTGGTTCTGTCGTGCCTTGGTACCGAGGTTGAGCGGTTTTATCATTTGCCGCACTAAATGCTGCCTTCAGATACCCCCTGCCATTTATCAGATTCCAGTGATGTTCTGCTATTTTGTCTAATTAATGGTGAAAGTCAACTAAATCCAATTACGCAGTAATTTCAGAGCAGTTAACATTGGGCGTCGGTACAGCCGGACGACAAAGGCAAATGATGTGCGGCTGTAAACTGTGGACATAATTGTTTTGAATATACGACTTCGTTTCAAGTACTCTTACTGTACTTTAGTAGACTGTTGGAAGTCTTGTGGAGGATAAATATGTTTAGTTTCTGTGCTCAACATGACTCTTCATTAACTATATATAGTAACAATTTTCCTCGCGGTAACTATAGCAATTGCAGGGGTATCAATAGTTCCGTTTTCAATCACTTATCATTAGTCTAAACGATTAATAATCAATAATGTATGTCGCAATATCACCTATATAACTATAAGGTGGGTTATTGACGATTGGTGTTTCCCTTGTTCTGAAATAAACCTTGCTGCGGAGTCATTTGGATCATAGCTTCACAGGGCTGATTTTAGTTGACAGAGCGTGTGTTGAAGCTGAACTCTATAATTTGCGCGTCTGTGCTTTGATTGCCGTTGGACAACGAACTAATGAGCTCTCCCTCCATACAATGTCACTTTTTTATTTCCACCTGGAAAAAATACACGTTGGAACACACACCTGAGAATCAATACGTTTCTGCTAATACTGCTAGGAAATCGCACACCGCGAATTAATAGAAGATCATAACAATAAATTCACTGAATAATCACAATACCTTTGCGTGAGAAGCCTGCCTGCAAAAAGGTGCTCAAAAACCTATCTTAGGAAAAAGGCGTAGTGAGCCAAGTTCTTTGTGTATTTGGATCGCAAATTACATGCATTATATACGCTGTATTTAGAATATTTTATTGAACGAATAAGTGTTTTGTTAATAATGTAATTAAGATTAAAATAATAGGTGCAATGTCCTATTATAATGTTTTATTAGTGTACTTTTTCATTATATACACTAAGTAAGAATTTGAGCGTTTTTGGTTGGGAAACTATTGAATTAGTCTTTTTTGTAATTGCTTGTAATTTGGTTCATTGGTCTTCAGTTTGAGTTAATATCGATTTATCTAGTAGCAGTTAATAAATATCCTTACAGGAAATTTTCGATAATGTGTAAGCCCATTTATATCTACATTTCGGTTGCACTAACAAAATTGCATTATCGCGTTTTTCCGCATCTGGTATGACGTGTTTATAAAAATACAGCTTCCAAACGGCCCGTATTCAATGGACGTTTTATCCTTCTCCGCGGCGACCCCTACAGGGAGAGGAGCTTGAGTCTAAAGTCAATGTTTTTATTCGTGTTACTCGAAACCCACGAATGTTCACGCTTTGTTAGTTTCACAGGGTGGGTAATAGCGGGTCTCGGCGCTGTGAACAGCCTCCTAAAGGCTAGTCCACCCAGGTTTAAAATCTTCATTTGTCTGCCGCAGATCAGCGGATGTCGAGATCTGAAGAGCGATTCCAAGTGTAAGCCATCCTATGTCGTGAATGAATTCGACAAATGTGAACTATTATTATTATTATTATTATTATTATTATTATTATTATTATTAGTAGTAGTAGTAGTAGTAGTAGTAGTATTGTTCCTTTCAATAGGCTACATAGATTTTAAAAGCCGCTTGTTCATGGGCCGTGGGAATAATAACAATAATAATAATAATAATAATAATAATAATAATAATAATAATAATAATAATAATAATAACAATAATACATCTGGAGAAGTTTATAATAAAAAAAAATCAGCCATATAAAGGGCAACATTACTAGCAGTAGTAATATCAAGTTCTTTTGTTTGTGTTGCTGGTGCACCGATTAACGTATATATATATATATATATTTTATTTTTTTTCCCCAGAACATTACGGGAATTGGTGGCTAATTGCCTTTTCACCCTTATAAATCCAAATATCACCCCTCGTATAAAAGTAATTTTGAACATCTAATTTTGTCCGTGATATTTTATTGAGATGTATATATGTGTGTATGTGTTTAAACCGGCTGTCTGTTATCTTTGTTACTTTGAATAAAGTGATTTTAAATTGACTCGGTGCTCCCATCACGGTGCGTTCGACACACTAAATGTTAGAAAATTGTGCCATCTACCCGCTATTCATTGAACTGTCACCTGCGGGACCTCCCAAGACCTCAAGCTAACTTAAACACAAAAGGATAGTCTGCAGGGGTTGGGAGAAAGACTTTGCACAGACCACCCCCCCCCCCCCCCACACACACACACACAGTCACACACCACATAATTATTAGCCAATTTTTACTGCAATTCTGTAAATGGAAAATGTGATACATATACGTTCTGCTGCCTCTCAAATTTTCAACATTGTTGCAGCATTGTTAAATACTGACTGGAATTGGATGCAATTATCCTAAACCATTAAGACGGCGGTCTAATTAACGAGTTTCTTGATGTTGATATGTCATTTCTAATACGCTACGTAAAACGGTATATTTTATCCTTTACTGTCAAAGAAAACCCTGAACTCTAACCTAACCGAAACCGTAGAAAAATATCCAAATATTAGTTTGCGCAAATGATGAAGCAGCGCCTTGAAACAATTTAAATCTGGAGCTCTTTTTAGTTAGGCCTATTTTTTCCGCTACGTAGGCTACAAGTATTCCAATGCTAAAAACTTTAATTACTCTGTTACTGTTATATTAAATAAATAAATCACATAAATAAATCGTACCGATGTATTTAAGGGTTTAATTTTGACCTAGGCCGGCCACTTTAATGAACTTTCAGTAACATATTTTATATTTAAATTTTATTTCCTTTTTCCGACATGCTTTATACTTACAGATGAACATATTGTGGTCCGAACTGTGTCATGCTTCTGCAAACCGTTTTCGGAAAACGCAAGAACGAATTGTGTGCGAAACGAATTTACTCTGATTTTACCATTAAAAGACAGTTATCTTGGTGACGTGGTCTAATTTCTTTTTACAGGGAAATTATTGTTAAAGTTGCATCAAAGAAGGCGATAGCACGGTCTCACTTTCCGAAGTCCTGCAGCCCTATACGCAGACTCACGCGCTTTAAGTAAGCGGTGGGTTTCCTGCCGTCCCATAACCGGACGTGTACATTTTCTCTAATTTGAATTCCTTTGGCCAAGCTGAGTTACATAGGACTTTCCAGTTTCACATCTCTCCACATCACGCTGTGTTTTTCCTTCAAAGGATGTTAGTATCAAGTCTTTTCCGTCCTAATTTGGAATATCTTTGCTGATTTTTTCATATCGATATAACCAATAATTAGAGGGTCCTCGCAGACAATGTTATATTCTTTAACAAGTCTTTTTTGATGTGTTGTGTTTCTGTTTTAGGTCAATAAAGGCGTTATTTAAAAAAAAAAACCTGTCTACTCTGCTTGAAGCCCCCTGCCTCCTCCCGCAGCAGCCCCGTATTCTCTGTACAAATGAAAAAGAAAGAGGCCGGTTGACACTGAAATGGCAAAGTTCATTTAAAAAAAAAAAAAAAAAAAAAAAGCGGCATAAACTCAGAGGGGCACAAGGCTCTGTAGCTGAATTGAAAAGGAAAGTGCGTTAGAGGCGAGTGTGAGATGTAGGCCTTTTTGTATATTTCATTACATTTAAATACAAAAAAGTCCTCAGTAATCAATTTATCCCATTATTTCACGCGACGACAGACCAGCTTTACCTGTTTATCGAATATTAACTTATTTAACATTGACCCGATGGAGCTCAACTTATCGCTGCGGTTTCTAGTCTGTGCTTAGTAACTACGAGCAACACTGCATGTGGGAAATACATACCCTTAAGCAGGACATACCCTCCATATTTTTTCCAGTAAGAGCACAGCGTTACATATTACGGGATGAAAGCTTGTTGGAGATGACTTTCAGCGCACTTAACGTTTAAATGCAACTAATATTATTCTTCAATTCAAGACTTCATTGCAAATAAACGATTTTAAAAGAGTATTATTTCACAAGAGCGCTAACAATTAAAATATCACCTTTAGTCAACATTCAAATACAAATAAAAGATATGTATACTGTCATGCAAGCCACGAATCTTCGGTATGCTTCATAAATAAACTATAGCAATATGGGAAGCTGCAGTACAGGCACTCTATCGCCTGCATTTCGCCTGGTACTCCACTGAGATGAAGGTGCGGCGCAAAAGACGCAGGCGGGCAACTGTTTAAAGGCGAGGTGCAGCAGGCAAGCCCGCGCCACGTGGTACGCGCCGTCACTTTCCGCAGCAGACAGTATTACAGAAAAGCAGTGGCATCTGAACACGTCTCAGCTCTGCAGAATCTGATACAGTGCGGCTCGAATATCCTATGTTCTGAGACTCCCGTCTAGATAACTGGGAAAAAAGACAAAAAAGCTTTATAGATTTATATGTTGGTAGTTTACACACACACACACACACACACACACACACACACACACACACAGAAACACATTCGACCTGTTGTTCAACAGCATTTTAAACGTTGTAATTACGTTAATAAATTGTGCATTGTGCGTGGACGCCAGCTGTCTTGTTACTTGATATTATACATTATTTGTATTATGCGAAATTATTAGTAGGCCTACATGATTACCGTTTAATTTCCAGAAAATGTAAAATAGAAGTCATAGCTAAAAGTTCAAAGTTGCTTTAAAGCGCTTTCAGAATGTAAACGTCCAAATTTTGTAGTTTCCTAAAATAAATAAATAGATTTTTTTATATTTGATCAAATCTACATTGGGCTTTGATTACAGACCTAACGGCTTAGGGTCGAAGCCATTTCTGGGAAATGTTTGAAGGAGCAAGCGTTTCTTTGAAAATGCCGAGCGAAATTAATCAGTTTCATGCTTATTCGTTTGGAAAATGGTGGATTCTGCAAATATTCTTGCCATTTTAAGAATATATTTCGTTAGAAGAATGCTACATTGATTCATACTGACTGTTGTTTGCAAAAGAATGCATTTATTTAAAAAACATATTTAATTCCGAAACCACTAAATGGAATTAAACAGATATGCAGAATTTCATATTTGATGAAAGGAAATCGGTCTGCAAAAGGCGGGGTGCTCGTGACGGCTTTATAATAGCAAAGTGCGGAAATGCATACCTTCTACCTGTCTGGAAAATGCTTTTTTTTTCACCTCTAAAATTTGCATTGGTGACCTTCTGTGACAGGCGAATCCGAGCTTCATAGTTCTCGGGTGCTACCCCCCCCCCCCCTTCTCTCTCTCTCTCTCTCTCTCTCTCTCTCTCACACACACACACACACACACACAATGTACTTCACTTCTTGAGCTGACCTATATTAAAAGCCCTTCAGCTGTTCCCGAAAACTTAGGTACCCCGCTGCCGACGGCCATCCCCTGCGACTGCAGGATACGCACAAAGCCGAAAAGAGGAGAGAGGCTCGGTGCTTGTTGCCATATGACGTTAATCGCCGGCTTGAGCATCAGAACCAGGGGATGCCGTAAAGGGCATTAAAAGAGACCACAGATGAGCGTGTTTTTCCTCATTTTAATTCATCCACACACTCTAAATTAAATAAATACAAACATTGCATTTTCCACCGAGATTCCCAGCAGATTTTAATTTTAAAACGAAGCCAACTATTATGACTTGAACGTTGAGCGGGCCTGCTCAATGCTGCAAATAGTGTACAGCCGAAAAGTTCAACTCTATTAACGGGCCGTGCTAAAGGAATATCGGTGACATTTAACATATTTTTTGTACAACACAGCTACAAGCTTTCTTTGTTGGTAGTTAAATACATAATTTAGATTAACACGTACAATTAATGACGAGTCGAGGGCGTTTCCCCACTCTGTGACATCAGTAACTTTCGGAACTCATCTAGATCATCATAATTATGAGTAATGCATGTTTCCTGGGTAATTTACGTTGTGCAGTGTGCGGTTTATAAGGTCTTGTATATGGGACGTGAAGTGTATTGAACAATATGTAAAAATGTATTTATGGTACTGACACTTGATCCAAAAATAAAATATTAGTAGCAACCTAAGTCGCTTACATTAAAAGAATGATACATAATTTTAATCGACACTCGCAACATTTATTTTATCTTTAAATAGGCCTAAATATTCTCACTCATGATTATTCCATCATTAATTACGGATTGAACAATAACAACAACAATAATAGCTAACTAAATAGGCTACTAAAGGATGGATACATGCTTGTTATTTACAATAAATAAATCGCGCGAAGGGTGGATCAGTTTTCCAAGAAAAGTATCGGTTGTTACAAATTGGAGTAGCCTGCGTATACAAAGGAACCACCTTCATGCTTTTAATTTCACTCAAGGCTGACCGTTAATTCTGCCGGCGCATTCTGCGTAAGGCCGGAGCGGTCCACTCAGGGTTAGCTGCGTGTTAGTCCCTTCTTATCTAGAAATCATTATCAGGCCCCTCCAGCTGGAGAGCGCGGTTTGTGTCAGAGTAAAGTTACGACACGGCTGTATTACGAACTTAGCCTCTCCTCCGCACATCGGGCCAGGTAATGTTACAGGACGGACACCCGCTCAGGCTGGCAGCGGTGCGTGAACCTGAGCATGCGTGTGTTTCGAACGGCGGCGTGGGCAGGTGTTAAGTCTCTGGTGCCGTAGTTCATACGAATAATAAGCAACACGTTCTGTAGGTTGAGCATAGCAGTGTTACAAACCTGATATTAGTGGAGATTGCCAATTTAATGACTATAAAGAAAATATTGCAGTACGTTTTAGGTTTGCTAAATTTAACAATTGCAATGCAGGCCTAATCTATCGCAATAGCAGGCAGAAGCCCACATTATCCGAGTTATTTTAGTGCAAAAGATAACTTTAAAATGCTTTTAAAAAACTTTTAAAACATCAGTGTGTGTTTTACATGGTTTATTTGACTCCCATACTTTAAACACTGTCCGTTCTACTGCATTTGTCTGTGTTAGTTACTGATTCTGAACACCAATATCATTGAATAACCTCCCAGTGAATGATGCACATTATTAATTATGCATCGGAAGCGTCTTCATCTTTCATTCATTCACTTCAGAAAAGCGGCACCTTTAAACTGAACTTGCTCATTTTAATTGCGAGATGGCGCTGTGCTGCATCCAGAAACCGGGATGTGTTTCCATAGAGCGTACAGCGCTTATGAGCTGAAGTAGGAGATCCTGCTTCTTAATGTCTCACTGAGAATTTTGCTTTTAAAAAGTACAGTTGCAGAATACCAATAAATGTCTAAGCTGAAAGGAATCGTTAACTGTGGCACTTTCACCGGAACACTTCCCGAAAGTTCAAGTCAAGTCTTATACAGACCTTCGCATAAATTAATTACATTGAGTAACCTTCGATTACTTAACAATATTCTTTGTACTGATAATCATCCAATTATTTCAAAACCCAAGTGATGTAAAAAGCATCACGACTATCCAGTGCTGGAATGCGTGATTTTAATAAAGCGAAAAGCGGTCCGCTTTTGTATTATTTGTTTCATTTGTAGTTGTTTTTAAACCCAAATATCTTCTGCAGTCGGATTATAGGTTTTGCAGTTACACATATACGCTTGAGTTCCTGTCAAAAACTTGAAATATAAAAGAACAACACACTTTTACCAGAACAGAATCACAGCGCTGCCTAGGCTAATAATAGTAATTTAGCGACATAAAATAAACAACGAGTAGAAAATCCATTATTCGTGCGATTTTAGGCGCGACATACTTAATAATTACAGTTATTTATTGCAATTATACAAACGATACGTAGTCAGTTCCTTCGAGTTTGCTTGCTGGATAATGCAGACTGAGGTACGCAAGGGATTAAGGTAGTCTGCGGAAAAAAATGTTTTATACTTACGACCCCCGTTATAGAAATGTAGCCTATATGAAATGTTAATCCCGCCAAGAAAAGCTTATAATAGCTAATATTAAGCTAGGCCTATATATCTGATATTCTCCTTAAGAGAATTTCGACCAACACTCAATTTAAAATGAATCTCTGCTATAATTTAAGAAACATTTAAACAATTATATGTGCAAGCAATATGCCACGCGTATTAGCAAAATGATTATTTTGCCATTATAATGAGAATTTTGTCGATAATGACAAAATTAACAAATGCGACATAAGCACTTTTACTTATTGCAGATATCGCAACAAATGTCTCCATTACAGCTACAGTTCATACAGCCTGGTGTAAGTTTGTAAGTATGTATTTAACAATTTTAAAGGGATATTTAAAAGGTTGATTATTTAAAAATAATTATAGGCTAGATTTAAATGGTCTCTTTTATATCATCGATATATGCGGTACCACTGAAACAAGTTCCCAGGCAAGATTCCTCCAGAAAATGCCAAAACGAAAGTTTTGATGAAATTTGATGCTAAACATAAAACCGCGGTTTTCCCGCAAAGCATCCCGGACATGAGGGGTGAGTTAAAGAGTGAGTTAAAACCTTTAATATCAATGTGATAGACCAGCCCTCGCTAGATTAATACAGCCTGGTGTGAAAACTGTTTTAGTTCTCATGGGTTTTAGATTTGTTTTAATCTTAGATTATGTTTGACAGGGAGACTCTTATATGAAGCGGTCAACATCAGAATCATCATCAAGAAGAGCATAAACAACTTAAGTAAAACGGAATCCGCAGGATTTAACTCACAAAACATGATTTCAATATTTAATTTTAAATTAAACAGATATATTTATCCCTGGAAAACATTACTTATTGATAGTATTATGGAGGTAAAATTGCGTTTCGTATATTGATCAACTTCCTTTACTGAACCGAATACACATTAACGATAAACGCGCCCTACGAATAAAGAATATGTCATATTTAATACTTGATCTCCGTATGCTACGAAGATCATTTTCTTGTTGCAAGCGGCGTTTTCCGCGTGAAAAAGATTTTTCAAAGTCGAAAGGAAATTATGCAAAGCTGAGAAAGTTTTGGTCAAATGGCCGTGAAAGAATTTGCAAAATGCCTTTTCAAACCTTTTTAAAAAAAAAAAAAAAATTAACCTACGTATTTTGTTATTGTACACTACAAGGGAAGACTGCGGGACTGAGTAGGTCATTCTCAGTGTCACCTCTTCAGTGCAGATATATGTGATCCAACAGACAAAAGCATGCGACACGAATGGACGAAACTTAGGGATACCTTCAGCCGGTAAACGCCGTTTAAGAAGAAAAAAATGAAGTCGGGATTTACAGGGATTGTGAAGCAATTATTTTTAGTTTTGATGTATGATGATATTAAATATTAACAAAAATAACAACAACAATAATAATAATAAGCAATCGAGCATCAAGTCAGAACAATACACATTTTGCGTAAGAGGGACCAGCTGACGACGCAGTAGTACTTTGATAATAAGTGAATTGCACGTAATCTATGTCTGCCTCATTTTCCTACTGACCCGACGTCGGTCTGCTCCACAATGATTTAGGTGATCTGCTTAAAGTCAAACAGTGGACTATGAAATCGTTCAGTCAGCAGATAAAAAAAAATGTGTTGGGAATTAATAAGGTCTCAAAACTCGGGGATACTTTTTTGCTGGGTCATCTCATACAGTCAGGGTAAACGAGAAGGATCCCGACAAAACATTTCAGCACCAGGATTAAGAGTCAGGCTTTAATACCTGTGCCTATAAAACAGTTGTCAGTTTGAAATGTATCAATGTATGATTCTCCTGAAATAAAATTTCTGAAAACAAGATTTAAAAAATAATTTCTTGTCGTTTGTGTGGCTAGAGTTTGGTGGACAATAATATAGCAATTGTCGATGCTTGGTGACCCATAAAATTTGAGGGTGGCTATTCTGGCTTTGGTATGCAATTATGCAAAACACTAGATAAAGACTTGCTATCCGATCTAATGATAGGGCCTGTAGTCTAATTTCAAAAGAAGGCGGGACTTTCTTCATATACCATCTTAAAAAGTGGGAGGGAAGAGTAACATTCACATAAATTTAAGGCCTGCTAAAATCTCTTTTTTTCTCTAGTTTCAACGCAAGCAAGTGCGAGGAAAACAGCTACACGCAGAGATGAACTCGTGAATTATTTTTCCATTCCTGTTGGAAGTTTAATATATATTATACATAAGTGTTTGGTCAGTGTTTTTTGTTCTTTCAAGTTAATTCCCTGCCCCCAGAGCTTTTTCACGCTTAAGTAACAAACATTAAATCAAGTACCAAACACTGCAGCACATAAGTACAAGGACCAAGCGATCAGCTTAAAGTGAAACATGTCTATAAAGCAATATGCTGTCCGAATGACCTGCCTTCAGACTGCGGCTTGGCTCTAATTTCTGTCTCCCAGTGAAATGATGATGAATCACATTTTCAAACTGGATTTTATCATGGAAATGGTTAATGCTCTGATAATAGGCAACTTAATTTCTGCCACGACACTAGCTCCCTCCCCGCGGCTCCGGGCTATATTTCGCGTATTGTCACGGTTTCCAGGAGATTTAGCCAAGATCGTTTCACTTTTTCGTGGTTTCTTTGGATTCGGACGTTTATTGTAAATCTGCAAGGCACTTGTGCACCCTTCATATAAACTAGGAACACATTTTCTAACTACATTAAACTGAAACTAACGACCTGAATGCCAGATGAACTGTGTTGATTTCTTCGACAGACTAAAACATTTTGCAGTCAAGCTCCTCATTTCTACAAATAAGCAAATAGTTTAAAAAGCGCAGTGTTTACAAATGCATTTGTTCAAATGGTATTGATATAATAATACAAATGTGAAAATGAAAAATCTGAATACATGATTGTTGGCGGAAGCGTGCCCTTAACGTAATGCTTGATGGTCTTAATGGTACGCTGAGAACTTTCAAAGTTACCTTTAATATTTCCAAGGACAACAGTCCACACGGGCCATTAAAACAATTTGTACCTGACTCAAGTAAAATGAGTCAAATGCTCTGAATTTTAAAAGGAAGAAAAGGGGAAACGCCACCCCAAAAGACGGTTCCTAGCCGAGAACCGCGGGACCCGCCGCCCTGTGCCCGGGTAACTTTTGGAGCATCATTAAAAACGCAATGACGACAAATCACGGAAGAAATACCTACAAATAATGCAAACCCATACAACTTCATTAGTCTTTTTTTAAAGTCTGGATTATATCCGTGTTTGAAACAAAGATGTGATTTTTCTAGGCGAGGCAAACGATATTGATTACTCGCAGTGTTTCGATTTGATATCTGTCAATCAACTGTAGGCTATTTTTAGACCGTATATTTAATGTTACGTCACCCGCAACATTAGCCAAATAATGCATCGCAAGGGAAAGTGTATTGTGGGGTGAGCAGACTTCGGCAATTTAGAGAATGAGTTTATATATCTATTATTATAAACTTTATATATATAAAATAAATGAAGTGGCAGATTTCTCTAAGGCAGAGTAGCCCCCCCCCTTGTTCAAACAGTTCATGGGGATGGATAAACTACGTCGATCTATGCTTATTGACTGTGGGTTGATTCTCTTTGCTCGGCGTAATGAACTCCTGTGCCGCTACACAGAAGTGCGAATCTACCCAGCGGACTGGGAGGCAAAGCGAGGGATGCTGTCCGGGGTCAGCTGGGTGGAAATCGCCCCTAGAAAGCGACTTACCGCTTTGCTGTCCTTGCATTCCAGCCTCAGAGCAAAAGTAAAAGAGTTTTCCTGGGGGGGACATTCCTAAGATTTATGTGGCATAAGAGGCAAATGATTTTTGGAGCGTCGGTATAAACCGTTTATTTCCGGGCAGTCTGTGAGAGACGACGCAGACGACGGGGTGTCACAGGCAGACTCACCTTCATTACATCTGTGTGCCCGGAAGCTTGTGAGACTTAATAAAGACTGGAATATATTACAGAAACGGTGAAAATGACCAGATAACAGAATGACGTACGTAGGAATAAACAGGTCAGCATTATTAACACTGACAGCAGTCGTAAGGATACCGTATGTCGGAAAAGTGATTGGTTCGATAAAAACGAGTGTTTCTGCTAGACACAGGATATCTTTCAGTGTTTATCAACGTTTTTCACCTTGTTTATGTCTCTATGTATTTGTACTATGGCTACTTAAATGAACTGGATACATGTATATACACTGAGACTGTTTCATGCTCATGAATGGACGAGAGCCAACATTAAGAGGAAAGCGAGTAAGTCGAGGTGATTAGCTAAAATGCACCGCTGGAGTCGTGGTTGTTCTCTGTTTTCTGCGTGACTGCTATAGCCAGACTGTGTCATATGTGATGGATAGATGTACTAAAACCAGGATAAGCAGATGTGCTATCATCTGTGTACCTGATTCGATATATTCCATACCTACAAAACAATACTAATACCTCAGCATTATGAGAGGATTACAAGAGTATTACAATAAGCATTATCCCCGCAATTTAATTCCTTATATTTGACCAGGAAAAAACAAGTTAGCTGGCTGCTATACTGTGTGTTCTGCTATCCAGTGCCAGTGATGTAAAACAACAATGAATCATTCTACAGTAAATATCTGGTGACATTACGGTCATTCAGTGACCAGGACCATAAGCTGACCATTTAATGATCAGCTTACAAGCACAGTCTAATGATTTGTCAGTCTTTTTCTGTGTGGTCCTCCTCAGATGTCTGGAAGCAACCTTCCAAGCATCTGTTGATTTCCAGACCTTGAACGTTTCTCCTTAGGTTTTAGTTCGAGTCATTAGCTCCAGATGAACTGTCAGTCCTACAAAGTATGTCAGTGACCACTAATGGCTTGATGGCAATGACATCAGAAGGCATTACTGCAGCCGGGCACCTTCAGGATATGGACAGTTTGGCACTAAGGATCTGGAGCAAGAGACCTACTCAAGTATGTCTGATGTTAGTAAGTGAGCTGCAGTGCCAGACCAGAACTCAGTATAAAACAAGGAATCATTACACACTTCAAATAATTACTGTTTTACCCAAGTTCTCACTTATAACCTTCTTTAAGTTCTGTGCATGAGTTTAAATCAATAATCCTCTGGATAAGTTCCAGATTTTTCTCAGTTGTTTATCTTGAAATCTAGTTTGAGCTACAGAGAAACGGATTAGAAGGTAGTAAATTGTTAACACTGACAGGAATCTGTCTTCTCATTCAGTTACAACTACAGCATTATATGGAATCTACATTGCTTAAAAGGATGCAACCCCTACACTCATCCACAGCTGAAATGTTTAGAAGTTTGATACAATTAGATAATCTGCACGAAAATCTCTGTAAGCGCCGTTGGATTACAGAGTATTCTCAGTGCTGTCGTAAACAACAGGCTTTTTTTTCTCCCTCATTTGCATTAATTTAGAAACAAATTAAATATTCATGAAAATGTTCAATTTTGTGAACGAAAAATATCTTCAGCCTAGTATGATCACCCTTGTCCCAGATGATGCTTTGTGGGCCAAAAGTTCAGAAGTTCTTTGCTTCTTCATGTCCAAAGTACAAAAAGGCTCGAGGGCACACTGGTCTGATATAAGTATTCAGGCTGTCTGCGAGACACAGAATTTAGTGTCTTTAGCTGTTGTTAAATAGATAAATATCACAGGCCCCTATACTGGACGTGACAATTTCACAGCCAGTAATGTCTACAGTTTCTTAAAAAATATCCCTGTATTATGAGGATATTACCACGTCCTCCACTTACAAGATCTTTTATACATTACAAATACATGCATAATTAAGGCTAAATGCATATAACTTTGCATACATTATTTAGAATGATTTGGTAATAAGAGAAATTAAATCAAAGTTATTTCAACACGTAACTATAAGGTGTTGTAGAAGCTGAATGTGTATTAGCTTCCCTATACAGTACCGATAATAATAAAAGTATACCAAAATAATCAGTTAGCTAATTAAGACATACAGCGATTCTGCTGATACTTGCAGGGTAAATATCAGAATACAGAAATACAGGCTTATGGTTTATAAATAAAGAATTGGAATAGGACTGTGAAAACATTTCCACATAGTCATTACGCGAATCCATAGCAGCCTACATTTTTATAATTCTACAGTTGTGTCTTCTACCTACCACCCTGCGTCTGAAGTGTGGGGAAGTGTGTGTTTTGTTGACAGCCGTTCTGCCCGACGTTTTGAGGATGAGCCACACGGCACATCCGGATCGAACGCGGCACAAGCCCCTCCCACAGACCTGTCACACAGTGACACGCTGCCAGTTGTCAGCAGTGAGTAATACTGTGATACTGTAATACACGGTGCTGCCCCTCCTATCCAAGCCACCTTTTTCTGTCATGTGTAAATTGGCAATCTGCTCCACAAGACATTCACCGGACAGGTGCCACCCAGAAGCTGGCTCAGCAGGCACCGGCAGCAGCCCACGCTTCCAGCATCGTGGCATGGAGTCTGGACGCCACTCTGTCAGTGTGGAGTCCGCGTGTTCTCCCTGCGCTCGGAGAGCCAACACCTTTAAATCACATGTCTGCGAAGAACGTTAGATAGGTGTGTCTGTGTACGTTCTATGGCAGATATGTCTGGATGTGTTGTGCTTGGATGGAATGGGCCTTGCTGGAGAAACTGTTAGTGAGAATGGGTGCATCAATTGTGCATGAATTTTAAACTTGTGGGAGTTTTACTTACACAAAAAAATGTTCTGAGGGCAGACAGAAAAATGATTGGTTCAGAGAGATAACCAATCAGATTGTAGAGGAGGTGGGTTCAAGCAACTAGAGGGAGCAGGACCAACCAATCAGATGACTTGGTCCTGCCTCCTCTAATTCCTTGGACCCACCTCCTTTACAATCTGATTGGCTGTCTTTCTGAGCCAATCATCTTTCAGTCTGCCCTCAGAACATTTTTGTGTAAGGAAAACTCCCACAAGAGAAATTTAACATTCAGTTGACTTTAAAATGTTCAAAGAGGTTCTGGCAGTGCTGTCGCTTGTTGTTCTGAGTGTCTGGTTTGTACAGCCAGTGCAGAGGGCTCCCCAGTCGCCATTGCTGTGGATCACTTATCCGTGTCATGACAGAGCACTCTGACGCTATCGGTCTGCTGCTTAACCTGGCTAAACTGTCACTTTCAATTTGCACGTGAGTCCCCTCCCCCCACCCCTGCAAAAATGGGAGGGAAGTGGCAGAAAGCAGGACTGAAAGCTCACATTATTGGCCTGACAGCTTCTCTCATCTGGAAGTAATGAAAAAGGCAATTTATATTTATAATCTTTGACCCTGTTCTCAGAGAGGAACTCTCAAGACAAGCTACCAAAGAGATCCTTGGATGGTTCTCGCGTTCTCTGGTGGCACCGCTGCATGCCAGACGCGGGCTTAATGAGCGGTACGAGCCGACGTAGGCTGCTGGTGATGCCCGTCGGGAGCGGGTCACCGTGGCCACGACGGAGTCTGACGTGACCCCGTGAACTGGCGGAGATACGAAGAACCTCAGAGATGAAGCTGGTGTTTCTGTGGAGCCCATGATCCAGGCACGCCTGTAGATGCGGTACATTCTGCTGCATTGTGGAGATATCCGGGGCCTGTTACGTGTCCACTGAGGACGGGAACGTGGCTTTCAACGACGTTGAAGCTTGAAGTGAACTTGCCACTTTAGGATTCTGGATGGATTTCAGGATTCTGTCGATGCAGGAGGATGTTCCTGACAATCCTTAAGAAGCCTCAGACCTTAAATCAGACAGATGATTTAAAACATAAATAAGGAGAGACGGCCGTGCGCCCTGTAAGCCGCAGCTGATTATCTAAGAGAGGTTTGGCTGAGTTGACTTGTTTGGCCTGAGATGAAGGATGTCAGTGGAACACGGCTATGGCAAGAACCCAAGAGCGTTGGATGGCAGCCACGCAGGGCCGGCTCTCGGCAAGAGGAGACAGGCCCAATTTTTCACTTGACTGCGGAACATGAGGATGGGCTCCTCAGTGCACATATAAAAGCAGCCATGTTTTAAAGCGCACACCTGTTAATGAAGGCCCTGTTTGTTTATTTATTTATTTGTTTGTTTATTTATTTATTATCCAGCTGGATCATGCTTTATCGTCTCCAAGATCTAACGTATGCAGAGTTTAAAGGTTATTATGTACCAATTATAATTAATGCATAGATTTCACTATAATAACGGCAGCTTTCGTCATCATTATCCCTAATTAGATCACAAGGCTTTTATTAAAAATTGTTCGGCAACATTTGGCAATATTAGAAGATTATTTATTATATTTATCAGCGCAAGGAATTGAGTTTTTCAAGATGTGTGAAAACTGGAAAGAATTTTACTCTGCAGACTCTAAAGAGTTATGGTGATTAGATTTGAATGATTGAATAACCTTCAACTGGAGAACCCGGTAAAATGACGGTAAGAAGTCAGATGTGGTATCAGGGTCATGTGATAGCATAGGTCATGTGATCTGTGTGGTTTCACAACCCAGTTTCAGACCGACCTGTTTTGGGCTTCTGTGTCTTTTTGGTATATTTTCATACATTAGGAGGTTCAGATTTCTGTGTTTAATCTGAGCTCTTGTCCTTTCCCTGCCCTTATAATCCCCTGGCATGTGTTAGTGACATCGCATGTCTGCAAGTTCCAGCATACTATCCCTTTGAAACTGTCATTAACTCAAGCAGCAAATGAAAAATGACTTGGAGACTCTCTGGCTTCCACGGCCGACCCCAGGGCCCGGCTACGATGATGTGTCTTTGTTCCTTTGGCTTGACCAGAAGACCTTTTGATATCGCTGCTGGAAGCAGGAGTCAGCGAGAGCCAAAATGAAGAGGGGAAAAAAGCAGAGACTAGCCATAACTTCCCCAGCCTTATGAAAACACAAGGCTCAATCCCACCGCGGGCTTGCATCTTCTTAATGAGGCTTATGGTTTACTTGTGGCCCTCCGGACTCCGGAAGGAGGCTGTGAAGAGCCGTGTGCCTCGGGTCCCTTGGAAAAGGCACAACAGTTCGTCCATGCAGATCCCCACGAGTGAGGAAATCCAGTGAGGGGAGTCGCACTCTGAGTTGATACGGAATACAAGAGCCTATACCTTATCTTTTCATTCCCACCCTTTTTTTTTTTTTTAAAAAAAAAAAAAGCTGGTTCATGTTTACATTACCCATTCACAATAACATACAGCGATGGATTTCTAAAACACGTCTGCCCATTAATTAAATTAAAATTAATTTAATTACAATATGTTGCAATACATTTTAACCACGATATGTTAAGAATTACACGGCGCTGATATCAATAGCATCACTGATATCAAGAGCTCCGCGCCGATGCTGACAACATAACGCTGAAATCAATAACGCAGTACATTCAGTAACACGGCACTGCGGTATCACCGTGTTCGCTTCGGCTGGGGCACATATCAGCAGACAGAGAATCTGGACATGCTCGGGTTCGAGATCATGCATAATTAAAGGTAAAAGGGAGCACAAGAAAACCTGTCCACTGAGACAAATCTGCCAAAGCAATATATAGAAAACAATCAGAGGAAATGCTCTGGCTTTCGTTCCCTCTTAATGATGAGTGACAGCCTTCCAGTTGGAGAGGAAGCATTATGACAGTAACAGTGGATGGGGCAGGGGGGGCCAGCTAAAGCCTCTACTCTCTGTAATGAGCGGTGCAGATAGCACGCACCCAGCAGAGACATGGCGGCACGCAGCGACAGTGGCTTCAGGGGACTGGCCCGGAAGCTTCTCAACCTCTTCAAATCTCTGTTGGATGGGGTCGCGCCTTGCCAGGAACCCGAAGGCAATCAGACACGCACAATCGAGCATATTACCGATCTCCCGAGTGCATCACAGTGAATGGGCGAAGCACCGGACGCGTTCATTTTGCACACACGGCAGATACATGTGCAGCGTCTCAGAGATTAGTCCCCCACCCCCTCGTTCTCGGTACATGTGAGGTCCACCAGGCGTCGCACGTTGGCGTGGCAGAATCTCCACGCCAAAACTGTCAACGTGGGTAAACAGAGAACACGGCGGCTCCAGAAGGCCGTCCCCCTTTGTCGTCTCCTGTCAGCCGAGAGTCGATCTGATGCCCTCTGGACCCCGGCTTCTGAAAAACAGGCCGCTTTCTGACTGGTTATGGGGAGCTGCTGAGAGACGCCGGCACGGGAGAGGCAGACGGATGGGAGGCCGCTTCAGACGCTGAGCAGATTAGGCAAACCAGCGCCTACGATTATCGCCAACGGCTGATACAAACAGGAATTCCTCCCTGTAATTAGTGGCTCAGCTCAGTCCGCATTGCACCCCGGCATTCTTGGGAAGGCATAAAGAAAGGCTATCCTGTGTGTGTGTGTGTGTGTGTGTGTGTGTGTGTCCGAGCATGGACAAAAAAAAAACCAAAACATTAAAAGCAATGGTAAAATTTCAGTTGAGCCGAGGCTTTAACATTTATTAATGGATCATTACATGACAAATTGCACATTTCAAAGGTGACCTTTTTAAACGAAAAAGAAAATTTCTTTAAATACTGGTAAATGTAAATGTTCTGAAATATAAATGTCACATAGACAGTCTTGTGCATTAATCAGAGTCGTTAGCTAGCAACCTGTCCTGGCTAAGGCTGCACTGAGCAAAAGTGGGCTAATGCATCCTGCCTGCGTGAATTTAGCAACGAAGCACATTTTACTAGAGGGCGTGAATGAGGGTTATCCATCTCTCTGTGTGCCAGCTGGAGGCGAACCAGCCCACAGATCCTTAAACCTTAAAACGCAGTCACAAGCCTGAGACACATACGAGAAAAAGTCATAAGTAGCTAACATTTACTCAATCCGGATTCCCTCATGAGAACTGATTTGCAACAGTTAAACACTTTTATTTAATTAATTCAAACACTATTTAATTTATTTATGTGTCAGCTAAGGTTGTTATACATTTTGAATATTTTTTATCCAGTGGGTTTTGAAATGAAACGAAATCATGCAGCCCACAGACTGCAAGACAACAAGTCTACTAGAATATTCTATCTCTCTAGAATATTCAAGTAGGATTTTAGCTAGAATATTTAATGGGTTTGAGGGACACCAGAACAGAGCTGTCTGTTATTTATATGCAAACAGTGGTTCATAAAACCAAGACACACTTAATTCAGATTTTAAACATTCAAGTATTTAAAACCAATGCTGTAACAGACTCGTTGTGTGCCATTACAATCTCACAAAGTAATTATAAAAAATTGTTTCATTGTGGTGTTTTTTTGTATTTGTACAAATGTTTTGGTATGTGTTTATTTTAACTTGAATTTTTCTAAAAGAAAATAAAAAAAAACAATTTCAATTTCCTGAAATGTATTACTGAATAAACAAATCACAATATCTTTGCTACGTATTATAACCAAAAAATATGAAATAAATAAATAATGGTACCTGTGTGTGAATTCTTAAAAAATGCATGTACTATCACACACTCATCTACAGGGAAAGAAGAAGCAGCCGTTACACTGTATCTCACAGTTTGTATAATAATCCACTCTCCAAACACCAGTTTTGAAACAGTGTCTATCATTAGCAGAGTGTTATAAACAAGCTTAAGTTATTGTGAATTATTCAAAATCAAACCTATTTTTAATAACCTTGTTTAAGGCTTCAGTTAAAGCTTTCGGGCTGTATGAGATTCAGGGAGGGCGGTGAATAGACTGTGGAGCCTTCGAATGGTTGTGTATAGCTGTCACGCCGGGGACGATAATGAAAGCATGCGGCAGACAGGATCCGCCCAGTCAAGCCGAGAGCCACGGAGCATGTGATGAATCCCATTGTCCGGAGCTGACCCACTATTAACTCCTGTTTCCAGCGTCTGGATCCTGCCACAAACTCCTGCTCTGGACACATGGACAATGGCTCATTTTCACAACACTCGGAAGATCCTTCATTTTATAGAAATCAATGTCTCCAGCTTATTAAAATCAGCAGATAAGGTGACTCTATATGTCTGTTTTTGCTACATTAGTCTGCTAATAACCCTATTGTTTTGTAGTAATAAATGACCTTCTATCTTTGTAACATTTGTGCATTCTCTCTTCCTCTTATTAATATTTATTCATTGATTAAAAAGGTTCATTTTGCCCCCCCCCCTCCACCCACCTTTCCAAAGTAAATAAAAAACTCATCTTTTAATTGGACTTGATAGACATAGGGGAACAATGATGACCTTCTGGGTGACAGGCACAGGCTGATGGGTGACATTTTATTGTCAGCTCCTGAGTGAAAAGGAAGAATGGAAGCAACCAATCAATTTCGCAGAAGGACCGGGAGCGTTCGAGCGTTGCTAGGAGACAGGGATGTTGTAGAACTTCCATCAGGCACTGGGCTCTGACCTTATGCAAATGGAGTCTCCTGGCTGTTCTGGGGAAAGCTGAAAATTCCACTTAGCGATTCACTCATACCTGGAATAAAACCGTCTTATTCAAACCATTTAAATGTAAAAGAGACAAAGAAGGAAGCGGATATAAATCAGCCTGTGTGAAATGAAAAAAACCTCTGTAATAAAACCACCAGTAAATAAAACAGAAAATTATATAATGTAAATCAACTGTCTCTAAATTTGAAAGGTTGAAATTTAAATTCAGAAATATTAACGTGAATGAGAAATCAGTTGTTTGCTGGGGCCAGAGGTCCATGTAATAATGAAGACTATTTAATCCTTTAATTACTGCACAATGAACTCAGGAAGAGTACAAATATCTCACCGAATCTAAAAAAAAAAAACCCTTGGACCTGACAGATAGTTTGGAATCGTTAGGCAGAACAAATGTGATCAGTCCGTTATTCATTATGAATGATCTACCTCTCATAAATAAATTTTAGAATGTAGTATGAACTGCATTTATATGGACTGCTGCGGTTCTAACGAGGCTAGTATGTTAACTTAATATTATTTATACACAGAGTATTTGAACTTTTCCAGAGCATGTGAAAGTAAAAAGCTGGGGAAGCTATTAAATTCTTATCTTTCCATTTATAATTCACTTTGGACGTCACTGAATTACTAAGTATTTCAATAATGAAGTAAGAAAGTGATAATTAAAGTGTATATTTACCTCAAAACTGCACTGTATATCTGTACTAGTGTTACATATTCAGATAATTGTGATTGTTCTGTAAATTGCATTTCATATAAATATAATATTACAAAGAAGCAATGAATCCATCACATTAATGACACTTCTGGTGTCTAAGGTAAGGGATTCTTTATGAACATTTTTCATCTTAATAACCTGCACTCCCATTTCATCAGCCGAGAGCAGGTGCATCACTACAGGCAGTGATGTTCCACGTCTCTGAATTGTCTGAAAACCCCTGAAGAAAAAAAAAAACACATTTTGATATGTATACAGATGAGCTTGGGAGCGAAGAGGGAGCAGGAGAGCTATTAGGACTGAAAGGCAATGACCACAGAAGGTCCAAGGACTTGAAAGTTAGTGACTGATGAAGTCTTATTTTCTCAAGACATTAGATCGTTAGCCAGAGAGAGCGGGTCAGTAGTAGACGGCTGGCCAATTAACCTGTGGTATTTTCATTGATCACCTTTATAGGAGGACACAGATCAACACACCTACTGGAGATTCCTGTAGGTTACAGGTGTCAAAGCTAGAAAGTATGGTAGCATAATTTCAGACACTTTTTTCGCACAGTGTTGAAATCATTAGCTACAGAAGCGTTCTCTGGTATTATTACGATATTTGACTCCTTACATTTTGGTCTCACTTTCTGTTCGTTGACAGGTGATGATGCACCGATTTCAAACCTATCAAAGACAAGCGTTGTACTTTATTCTGTGCCTTCATGTTGCCAGGGGCTGAGGCATTTCTCAGTCACGTCTACCTGTGCCAGGGAGCCTTGGAGCGAGAAGCAGAAGATCTCGGCAAAGGGTTTGTATCAGGAGGCGTCACGGCAGATCAGAACGGCATGGGGTTGGGGACCTGCACGTGGAGCCACACCGACCAGGACGATTTCTACTTCCTACACCAATTAAATACAGAAATAGCGCTAGTGTGTCATATTATGTAGACCAGTAAAAAAGATGAGGGAACCCATGAAAGTCTGGTTATGATAATTTAAATGTCAGTAATTCTGTATCAACTACAAATAGCTCAACTAATAAATCAAGGAATTAATCAAATTTGAATTAGCATAGCACAATTTTACAAGCAAGAAAGAGTCAGACACTTTACAATGATTTACAGTGATTTTTCCCAGCGGCAATAAAAAACATAACCCAAGACTTACTCTTACAGCCCTTCAAAGAAGGCGAGTGAGTCCTGGAAAACAGTGTGTAAGGAAAGCGGCATTAGGAAATGCCTTTGTGCTGGTTATCGTGTGATCACAGCCAGTCAGGGAGCAGAAAGAGACTCAGTGGTGGGTAGATGCTGAATCCACAGCAGGCCTCATTTTATGTATCTTAACAACTTTCTGCTGAGTCCCGAATTTGAATTTTCAGCAGTGAGTCACCGGTTACTTTTCTCGGGTTTTTGTTAAACAATTTTCTAAGAATTACGCCTTCCAAAGGAAACATGGAGTGTACTGACAGCTATTTCCTCACCTCTTTCACAGTGGAGATGTACACAGCTGTCATGTCGGAAAATGGAGGGAGTGAGACGGAGACATAGAGAGAGAGAGAGACGGAGAGATCACTGTGCTGCTGAATGCTGAGACCCATCCTGATCAGTTGTGCTCACAGCAGACAGAATGCCTCAGTACCCTTACTGTAGCAGCCATGGAAATGATGTCACCTTGTGAGCCAGTGCCCCAAGGCACTGTGGAACCACATGCTGCCTTACGTCTCTGCTGATTGGCTCCATTCTCAGGAGTTTTCTGAGCAGTATTCACTGGTAAAAAGTGCTGTGGTGCTTTTCCAGTCTTCTGGAATGTGCTTTGCACACTGCCAGCTTAAAGAGTATCACAATAACATCTCTGCTGTCATGCTCTGTGGTAAGTTAATCAAACAAATAAAGGATGTGCTTTGCTAATGTGGTTGTTCACTTGCCTGGATGGGAACCAGATCTGAGCATTAAGCTGCAAGTCCCCGAAGACCTACCACCCTGATCTGGACTCACTATTGCAGGAGATATGGCAGATAATGGCGCATCAAGCCATTGAGGAACACATTCTTGGGGGTATCAGGGTGACAAAGATGGACTTTGTGGCAGAGGAGCATCTATGAAAGTTGCCAAGGTGACATTTTGTTTCATAATGAAGTCCTTTTGACCGTTCATACCCCCAAACAAATAATGGCTGATTTTTTTCTGGAAAAAACAAATGAAACTCTGCTGGAAAATATTGGCGCTTGGTGCTGCTTCAGACAGCAGATGTAGTCTGTGAGGGAATATTCTCATATTATGAGCATTTTTGAATACTTATAGTAGCTAGGTATTTGCAGAGGTCATTTCAAAAGAAACTCACTTATTAAAATTGAAAGATAAAAGAGAACTGAATAAAGAAACTCATTCCCCTTACCATCATATAAAAAGAATAAGGAACTACAGAAGGTGGGAAGTCAGAACATGAATAGATATATACAAATTTGCTACACATCTGATAATATTGACAAAGTAACACACACTGTATTAGATTTTTAGAATTTAGATGAAAAAATATTTATATAACATACGTTCACGTAAGAAAATGTATGAATAAAATATGGATACAAGAAATTAGGATATACCACACATGAGAGCTGTACAGTTATTGCTATAGTTTGGTGTGAAGAGCTTCAACGCGATTGAAGGAGAGGACAGTATGACTCTGAAGTTCTCTGCAGCCCCTGTGTATCATCACTGCTAATAACCCACTGAAAAGATAGAAAAAGAGACAAACCATGTAACAAATGGTCAAGCCATTCAAAGAGAAGAGAGGGTTTGGGGAGAAGAGCAAGTGGTAGGATATTATGGAAATATTCACTAAAAGCGGCATCTGTATACAAAATTTGTTTATTCATTTAGTAGAAAAATAACGTTGTTCATTAGCAAATATATATGCATTTCAGCGACTCTAGCAAACAGAGTTTGAGAAACTTTTAAGTATGTATGTAAAACTTACTAAAAGAATCAACCCTGACTAAATCAAATGATCTCAACCACGGGTGGGTAGTTCAGGTCCAGAGAGTAAAAATCCAGATCCTGTTTCAACCAATCAGTTGAGTGCTAACTATGAGTGCTGCTGTGTGAGTTATATCACCTTGAAATTACAGAGCAAGGTGCCAGCCACTGCATTTGTTTCTCTTATTCAAAGGCTCCAGGTTAAACATTGTGGTTAGACCCAAATGCCCCTGGAAGCAGCCTGACAAATCCAGTGGTGCCTGAATAGAAGCTCTAATGGACGTCCCCTATGTCAGCAACTGAGCTTTTTAATCACATTTGTGTTCAGCTTTTCCCACTCCATCCCTCCATCCATTTTCTGAAGCCACTTGTCCTATTCAGGGTCACAGGGGGTCCGGAGCTCATCCCAGAGGCTATGGGCACGAGGCAGGGAACAGCCCAGGAAGGGGCACCAACCCATCACACCTATGGGCAATCTGGTAACTCCAGTTAACCTCAGCATGTGTTTAGACTGTGGGGGGAAACTGGAGAAACCAGAAGAAACCCCACGACGACATGGGGAGAACATGCAAAACATGCAAAATGTAAATTAAGTATACATTAATTGCATTTATCAGTCTTCGATGTTGTTACTAATTTTAATTGATCACGTTTACTTCTAAACTTGTGATTTGACATATAATTAGAAAAAGGCACTCTATAAAAAAATGAAATTAAACATTTTAATAAACAAACATTAGTGGGCATTACTATTTATCAGTTAAACAGCCTACTGTTTCTTTAATAGTAAAAATGAAAAATTATGTCTTTGTGTGACTTCATATGCACATTTTAGTCGACTTCATTAACTATATTTTCTAACAGACTAAAATGATCAATAAAAAGACATTTCCATACTGCTGATTGCCAGACGCCTACAAGTCACTAGTAATTAAATTTTCTAAATTGATTAAAAAGACTTCATAAAAATAATTACTTTGCCACTTAACTATTTAAATCCTTCAGGTCCTTCATGACAGATTTTTTTAATGTTTTTCTTTGCTGCCGACACAGAGTAAGCAATCATTGTCACAAGGCAATAGATAGTAGTAGAGATAATGTAAAATGTTACTCATGTGCATTGAATTGCATGAAATAATAGTGAGACACACAAACAATGTAATGTACAGCAGGAGTATAACTGAAGATACAACTCAAGGCAAAAACTCAAGACGATAGGTCAATATAGACCTGAAAAACAAGCAGCGACGACTGTGAGTTATGTCAGTGAGTCATAACTAAACGAAGTTTGCTTAGCATACTCTATTACATTCCCTTGGGAGAGAGGTGTACAGTCTACCTATTTGCATTTATGGTAGAAAACAGGAAAATGAAATTGAAATGTGGAAAGAATGTTTTACTATAAAAAGTGACCATGAGACTGATAAAGGAAATAGATACTAACTTTTGAGTAAAGTAAGTGAGTCTGAAGGGACATAATTAAGAGAACATGCACTGAAACTGCAGTTTATTAGAAACTTGCTCCTCCAAACAGCCAATCATGTGGCTGCAACTGAATACATACAGCATACAGATGGTGCTCAGTTACTGGTTAGATAAGCATAAGAATGGCTAAGATGTGAGACTCAAACAATCTCGAATGTGGTATCATTGTTGGTGCCGAATGTCAGTAGTAGCTAAATGTAACTCATAAGGTGGGTCCTACCTGGTACTAGCTAGGTAGTCCTAATAAAGTGGGTCCTACCCAGTACTAGCTAGGCATTCCTAAAAAAGTGGGTCCTACCCGGTACTAGCTAGGCATTCCTAATAAAGTGAGTCCTACCCAGTACTAGCTAGGCATTCCTAAAAAAGTGGGTCCTACCCGGTACTAGCTAGGCATTCCTAAAAAAGTGGGTCCTACCCGGTACTAGCTAGGCATTCCTAATAAAGTGAGTCCTACCC
>JAODKC010000009.1:4570717-4598753 GCA_026777985.1 Mormyrops attenuatus
CACCCTCCCCCCGGCTCAGCTTCGTTAAGGCTTTTCATGAACGCAGCGCTTAACGTTACGTGTGGGACCAAAGGTCAACCCAACCCTGCCAGTGCCAAATAAAAATATCAACCGGCTGACTCACTCTGCACAGAGGTGCTTAATATTACAGAATTAGAGGTAGCTGCAGAAGGGGGCGGCCAGTGACAGCCAATGACGAGAACAAATGGTATGGGGGGGTGAACTCCTGTACGTTCATTTATAAAATATAAACCAATAGGAACGAGGAGATGCCTTTCAAACTGCAACCATTCATGCAGAATGCTAAATGTCATCACATTCATTAAAGCATGTTGAAGTTGCCCATTAGAAGTGAACATTTTTAGTGTATTTTACCGAACCATTTGCTGTTTAATGCTCACATTCAGTAGGTAGCCATGAGTTTGAAGAATCAACCACATTATCCCATAAAGGGGATCGTCCAGGGTGTCACAGAAAGTCATTTACTGTTTTTATCATACTGATATACTAATTTTCTGCCAGTGTGCAAAAGCAGTGACCATTTCAGGTTCTTATCACCTACCAGAGATATACAAAAATAGTCATGTTAAATAGCCTCAAACAAATAAACCATCGGAACAATGTTCTCATAACCCAGGGACAAAAGGCTTTTTTGGGTTTATTGGGAGCATGAAATGGGGCGGCGACTGAGCTTTCGGGAGTGAAGAATCCTTTGTGAAAGAGACCCATGTTGTCAAAGATCACAAATGAGGTTTATGAGATTCCACTATCTGAGCTGATTTGTACTCAATCTCTTGAGAGGGATCTGTTTTTCTTTTCATATATCAAAACCTGATCCTGTCCTGTCAGGGAGGCTTTGAGAACAAGCAGTATGGAGCTTTGAGAGAAAAAAAGGATGTTGCTGGAGGGTATGAGCAAGAAAAGGTCAGAGAATGTGGTTCACAGGGTATGTGTGCAAACTCCTACCTGGACCACGCAGACACCTGTGTTTAGTCTGGAGGCTCCGTCTGGAGATGGATCAAATGCACCACTGTAACATTTCCCTTTCACACGTGCGAGTGCACACACACACACGCGTGCGGGCACACACACACATACACACACACGCACACACACACACACGTACGGGCACACACACACACACGCGTGCGGGCACACACACACATACACACACACAATGCCTATAAGTTCAGAGTGTCGTGCTTTCGAACGGAAAAGAATCAATATCGTTAATCAATAATGACTTCCTCCATACTCCTGCACCAACACACACATAAACAGGCACGACCTCTACAGCTTAAAGACGATTCGTTCTCCTATTGACCTCCACTGCGGCGCACTGTCATACGAAAATAAACAAGGAACTCTGTCCGACACCATAAGAAAATTCCCCAGCTCCCAAACGGACATTTGTCTTGAAGAGCAGCTGAAAGACTATTCAGTAAAAACATGGTTTGTCGGAGACTTGTACTGTGTTTATCATTAATATTGTCTGTAAACATAATGAAATGTGATCTACAACTATGGCCCTCGACTGCATAAGCATAATGGAAAGTGAAAGAACAGATGAACTGATAGAAAAAATACACTTGATTGAGACCATGTTTGCCTTCATCTCTGATTAACAGTCAGAAACTCCCATCCGGATTCACATTTCTTTACTGTCATGTTATAAATCAAAAACTTGTTTTCTTTTGCAACGTACATGCAAAGAGGAAAGAAAATTGTTTTAGAACAAAGACGGAAGAGTTTGGAACACAAGGAGCTGAACGTAAACTGGGGGGGGGGCAATGTTTGCTGCTGTTTGTCAGCCACCTGAAACTCCTGTTTCAACTTTTTTGAAACCATGAAAGAGAGTGAGGTTGGTTCTGAAAGCTGTGCTGAGGATCTTCTCTCAGACCAGCCCCTGTTCCCTTTACACACAGATCGTAAGGAGCCCATGGCACAATCAGGGCCCCTACTTTCCTCTTAGAGCAACTCATCAAATCCCGAGAAATCCACGTCGCGCTCGGTGAGCCGCGTCCTGCAAATCTGCGAAGGAGCCGCTCTTATCTATCTTTAGCATACGCCGTGTGTGCCTCCGATGGCAAATTTATGCTAATTCTCACTGAAGCCCCTTGAAGCTGCTTTTGAGCCGCTACCATTGATAACGTCCTGAAAGTTCTTCAGTTGAGTGTCTTACTTTGCCATCTTTTATAAGTGCTGAAGTTTGAGCCTCATGTCTGCAACGTTCTGTACATGACTGCGCACCCTTTGTGTCATCGCTGGTGGAGCTCGCAAAGCACTTTTAAAATAAACAAACAAATAAATAAATAAATACTCTGGTTTACCTCATGCAGATCACCTAATATGATCCGAAGTCAATGAATCCACTGCTGGAAGTGTAGCGCACACCTGTATTTATTTTCAGGGGTGTGGTGTTAACGCAGTGTGTGGGGATAACATTACCTTTTAACACAGAATATAAGTCTGCATGCCCGCTGTGTTCAGATCCATTGACTGCGGCTAATTTTTAAATAGTGCGCTTCCTCCCACGGGGCTGAACACAGGATCTCACAGCCGAACTAGTAGAGTGGAAATAGCAACATCATAGACAGACATGAAAGCAATTAACGTGGTACATTTTTATAACGTGCAGATAAAGCCAGGAAAGCCAGGAGACAACTTCTCAATCAGGAAGGGGAGAACTCTCAGGGGATGCTGAGCCAGAGGGCTGCTCGGACGGCCGGTTTATGGTGCAGGCGTGTGAGCAGAGCAGACACGTCTGGGGTGTGTCAGCTTTCACCGGCACCAGGTGTTTATTGAGGGAGGAAAACGTGGTCATTTCACACCTTTGCTAAACCATCTTCTTCCCTAAAATTACTATAGCAGCCTCCCAGTTCACACTTGGATCACCACAGCAGTATTCACAATGCTTGTGCCACAATGGACTTTTTTTTTTTATCTAAACACACCAATCTTTAGAAATGTGAACACGTCTGCAAGAGCTGCAGAGCTCGCAGACTAAAACGTTTTTAAAGTGTAAGGTGAACGGGCCGGTAAGCGTACCGTAAACGGTATTTTCCCTCTTACTGACATTACAACGTTCGTTTGAGCGCAATTTTACCAGGAAAAAAATAATATATACATGTAAGCATAGTATATCCACATCTGATATTTAAGCGAAAGAATAGAAATGTGCCAAAATGACTGGGATATTAAATTTAAAATCCCACGGGCTGTGATCTCTCTGCTAGGAGTGAAGGGCACTTGTGCCGCATAGCCGGAGCGGCGGCGGGAGCGGGCCGAGTGAGCACCACTCACTCCAGCATAATGCGCAAAGGCAGCTCGCCCCTTACATTTTAATCGCCCGTTCATAAGAGCTTCTCAGTCACCCCGACGTACAAGCAGGTGCAAACTCTCATCCATTTAATGGCTTAATAGCGTTTCCATAAGTTACGTGACATTTTACTTTAACTGTCCAAAAAAAAAACTGCGGACCACGATTAGAGAAACACCCCCGAATACCATGCTAACAAAGTTGCAGATATTTCAGAAGTAAATGGGTCTTTTGATAATATAACAAATATATTATGAAAGTCTCAAACTATTGAGAACAGACAAAACTCAGATTGATGCTCTCTCTAATTTTCAAGGAGTCCCAAATTATACGTTGATCTCCTTTCTCCTGTTTCCAAGGGAACCCGCAGAAATACTTAGGTATCCTGTTAGGTCAAACACACGAAATACTAACACTGAAGAACACATGTAAGATAACAGGAACCAATAATCATTCCAATCACCCGAAATTATTATTATTATTATTATTGTTATTATTATTATTATTGTTGTTGTTGTTGTTGTTGTTGAGGTTTATAACAGTATATACTTTTATTGCTCATCTTCCGTACAACGAAGAATTGATTTTTTTTTGATGATTACACCTGTTCATCTTTTAGTTTTTGTGATATACATTCATTTATTTCGTATTACTCTCATATATAGAATTTAGCATCCGACCTCTAGTGCCCGTATATTTTATTTTGCATATAATTTTTAAATCCTTGAGTCATGCTAAGAAGTAACCCACATCCAATTAGATTTTTTTTAAATCAGATAAATCAGGTCCATGAATTGATTAGTGAAGTTTGATTGTAAAATGCGTAAAATAAAATCTACATTTGCAGTTTCAACACGGAAATAATTTGGGTTGGACGAGATCAGCGACCCAGGATAACGTAAAGTGTTAGTCCGGCAGATCAATTAGAAAGCTGTCAGCTTTCAGACGAACAGCCATTGATTAGTTATGTAGACGTGTGCTTCTTGCTATTCTTTTATTGTCTTTTATGGAAAGAATCTTTGTGTTTAGTCAGCGCAAATTGTTTTATATATTTAAAGATTATAGGAAAACAGCAGAAATCACCGCTAATCGCTTCCCTGAGGCAGAAACTGTGGGCTCAGTTCCTTTCGGCATTTAAGTCTTTAAATTGTTGCCTATTAAGGTTTATACATACCGACTAATAAGTTCGTAATTGAAACATTTGTGTAAAACGCTGTACAAGTTTTGACTCATAAATATGCAGGTTTTTATATTCCAAGTAATTCTTCCAAAATAGCGATCCTTTAGCCCGGTGTGTCCCCCTGTCAGCTTTGGCGGGCGGCAGTACGGAGTTTACGTGTCCCCTGCTCTCTGCACGGCGGCAGAGACCCGAGAGCCGTGCTGGAAATGTCGCTTATTGGCCGCGTCCTACTCAAATAATTGTATTGTGACAAATCCATTTTAATTAGGACTCTTACGTGTAATATCAGAGGTGCATGCACCAAGTACAGATATCTTTTTTTTTTTTCAAACTTGTGTTCCACAGTTAAAAAGAAGTACCTAATAAAAGTCAAACATTAAGCGACTGCCAGTTTACTCATAAAAATCAACCACTGAACGCTGTGATGGAAGCTGTGATCAGCATGTAATAATTCATAATGACACTTGTGATTAAATTTATAATTGTGTTTTCATTTATTTACTTGTTTCTGTACGTGTTTGTTTGCTGGCCATGCGGAAAAAGTAACCTGAACCTGATAAGTTTCAATGATTTTGTTTCCCAGTAACTAAAAAATACGCAACATTCGTCGTATTGGTAACATTCAGTGTAACAGTGTAGATAATAATAATGTCGAATAAATGACAATAATGTTCTTTGTTAAAGTTTTATTTCTCTAAATAGTATCCATTTCCAGATTTCCACTAGAATGTCATGTTCTAACTCAATGGAGTGATGTTTCTTCTTCGACCAATATTACTCCAAAACAACAACTTCTTCTTCTCATTATTATTATTATTATTATTATTATTATTATCATTATTATTATTAGTATTATTATTATTATTATTATACGGTCCAACGCTGCTACTGGGCGACCCCAAATGACACTATATAATCCGCAGGAATACTTGTGGGGTACAATGACCACGCGTGAAACATTTATTTATTTTTTAACTTAGCAAAAAAAAATAATCTAAAAAGTGGACGGGAGGTTTATAAATCTAATTTATTTAAATATTTACAGAAGAACTGACCTGATAGGTAGTTAAAAATACATTCAAACTAAAGACGGGGTTTTACCGTGTAACGGCTGCATAGATTTTTGGTTCAGCACAACTCTCCTGCTTTCATTCTCCCGATCCGCCGTTTTTTCCTTCTTCGAGTATAATTTTTAATTTATGAAAATACAGCAAGCAGCTTCTAACCAATATTTACACGGCTTTTAATAAGAATAATTAACTATAGAGAGAATGACAGTAATTGTTTCTTCAATAGTCTTGGTGACAATATGTACAGCGGAAACAGTAACACACTGCGTGTAAAATTAATACAGGGTAATAACATCACATATTGCTTCTCATTTAGCTTGAGTTGTTAACTGTACATTTCATTCTTGGAATGTTAAAATTTTTCTCATTATATAATAATTACATATAATACTTACATAATCATTAAATATTATGTCACAGGCGGAATACATATTTTTTTTTGCAAAAATAAGCTTTTTGTAGTAAAATGTATAAAAATATATAATGAAACAGCGTATTTTGAATATTTGGGCTTTTTGCGATAAATGCATATTACGTGTAACAAGCTTTTTGATAAAAGATAAGTGAGGTTCGACATTTCTGGCAGCACGTGATTAGATTTGTATGTACTGCAGGATATTTCTCTACATGCCAGGTGAACTGTACTTAGTTATTTAATGGCACTTTCATAAATGTAATTTATTCCGTTTCCATCTAGTTTTTCAGGAAAACCTGTTTGATACAATTGTGGAATCAGAATGGGAATAATAAAAAAACTGCTGAATTTAATTTTAACCTAGATCTACTTTTAATAACATTGGAAAGTGTCCTTTTAACAATGCGAAACCATTCAGTTCTAAAGTCAGATGTTTACTGAATTGTATTTAAAATGAGACTCTCCAGTGCCTGCTGGAGCGTATACTGAAGAGGGACAGGACCAGTGTTTATACGCATGTCACTGGTGTAAGATGGTCACCTTAGAGGGCACGGGAAGGCTTGGGGTTTTAAAGGCAGTGGATGGCCTCAATCTACTGCCTGGTACTGAGAAACAGTCTGAGCCCCAAAGGTCAGCACGCTGGCATTTGAAGTCCGAGGTGCCGTTACAGATCGCAAGGGATCAGGGACGGCTCGATGCCGTCAATGTGATGGGCGTGTCTTCCACGGGGGCACTCGTGCAGGGCATGGGGAGGCGGGGGGGCTTCTCCGAATACAGAAGGTGTGATAAAATAAGCTCTATTCTCTTTTACCAAACTGCCTGAATCAAAGCAGCTTCTTCCTCCTAAAATCAGTCCGTGATGCTTTTAGTGGCCTGCACACCAGCGCTAAGAAACTCAAGCTGAGTTTTAAAACTTAGCTGTATTATTTGTGAAAAGGACCATGCAATCGGTGCATCAACACAAACAGCTCGTACTGTGAAAATTTTAAATACCTAAATAAAATAATAATAAGATATAGTGTTAAATCTGTACGCCACCAGTCTGGTTTCTTGTGTTTTCTAGAAAAGTGTGGCTAGGGTCTTAACACACTTGGAAAATTGAAAAAAAAGTTAATTACATATGGACCAAAATAGCACGTTGCTTCTCTGAGTAACACCCAAGAGGCACCGTTCCAGTATTTCCTTGGTCGTGTTTTATATCTTGGGTATTAATGTAGTAACCATCGCCATAAGCTGCAGTATTTCCTTGGTTGTGTATTATATCTTGGGTATTAATGTAGTAACCATCACCATAAGCTCCAGTATTTCCTTGGTCGTGTTTTATATCTTGGGTATTAATGTAGTAACCATCGCCATAAGCTCCAGTATTTCCCAGCATGTCATTGTTAACTTACAAAACCACTGTTAGCTGATGTTATAGCGTCACTTCTCAGACACACGCCACACCATCTAAAACACGGACTTTAAAATGTGACAGAATGATCTAATGAGTCCGAAAAAATACTTTGGACTGTAAATCCTCTAGTTCTGGCTCTGAACAGGTTGCAGTCCTACGGTCAGGAGTAATGAGACGTTCCCAGGTCGTTCTTATGGCCGCATCATAGGAGCGTAAGACGCCTGCTGACGATGACCCTGCTTTAGCTACTATTAGCCGCTTGTCGTTTCTCGCATGCCGTCCAATAGCGTATGTATGGGGAGAACGGGTTGGACGTACCTGTTCACACGATGGCCAGATGTCTGCCAGTGGGGCCTTTCTTTGCACAGTGGTGGGAGGGCTTGTTCTGAGTCTATCTGCAGGGGTCGATGTGTCACTGACTGCCGACAGGAAAAACGGGGTATCCCTGCATAATGCGGCTGGCGTGTCGTCCAACTTACCCATTGAGATCCAAGCATATTATATTTCAGTTCAAAGCAGGAAAATCCCTTTACCCTGTAAAATGTAGGTTATATGTATATGTATGCATGTCAGTTAGCTGTAAGTGAGTCATTATCATTAATAAAAACTTTCAACAAGAGTTCGGTTTGGGTGAAATGCAGCAGGACACAGGATCAGCGTAATGCAGCCAAACATGGTATAAATTCTCCCAGAGACCACTAGTTAGTTAACGACAAAGACATGTCACATTTGTTGCATTTCATAATAACCAGACTGTTACAACATATAGACAATCTTTTTTTTATTATTTTTAAAAACATGAACAGGAAGAGCAGTTGAGCGTAAATAAATGTTTATTTTTTTTATCTAGACCAAGATGAAACAGTATAGAGAATTTACACGGTGATTCATGTTATTGTGCAAAAGCATTATTTCAGTGTGAATGATTACCCAATACCACCCCCCCACCCCCCCTCCTACCTTAGGAGACTAGTTGTATTTGCAGTATAACCGCATAAAACAAAAATTAAAATGCTGGTGTACGCAGTCAGACGGGAGGGTTCCGGTGCAGAGTAACCATCCAAAGAGCAAAGTTCCTGTGTCTAGAATGTCCGCATTGGCGAAGGTGGACCGGACCTACCGCGGGCCTTACACGGGACGTCTTCATTTGATGGGATTCAATTGGTTATTCTTGGGGCCTGTCGAGTTTTGCCACTGCGCCTTTCAGCCGCCCAGGCAGCTGAGGCCTGACCCTAGAGATGTGTCCTACAAAGCGGCCTGCTCTTCACACCCGTGGGACCCCCCCACCCCCAGAGAGCGTCCCATTCACGCGTGGAGGTAACTTTATTCGCCTTGTGCTTCATTGTGTCTGCTTCAATGGGGGACTGTAGTGAGAGTAGTGAGCCTAGAGTGGATGGGACAGGCCCAGTCATGTCGTAATGTCTCAATTAAACAGCAAGCGGTGGTTTTCTGAATTCAGCTCCTTTTAAATCTTGCCCCCCAATGTCGAATGCGCCGTTCAACTCCCTTAGCTAACCCCTGCCCCCCCCAGCAAAGTCTCCACTGCAAACCTTTCGAAAATAAACCTTTCTTGAATGGTATTTGCTCTTGCAGTAATCATCTCCGCAGTTTTATAGTTCTGTTTTATCACGCTGATCCCACATGTAACTTTCTCCCTAATTCCGTAGTTTGCCATCGCTCTCCATTCCGGAGCGTCAGCCTTGTCCAAGCGGCCAACTCCTTTCTCGTCATTCGTATTCAGGCCAGATCCTTTAAGGAATCCGCTGATCTCACTGAACGCATTGTAACCAAGGACAATACTTTTGTGTGGGGTAGGCTCAGACTATCCAGATTTTGGTGCACTTGCTTCTAAAGGCTGTGTAAATGACTCCGGCTGAATCGCTGTTTACATTCACTGTGTGCCTGATAACTGTAGCTGACACGCATGTAACCACTGACTACAACAAAAAAATCACACTTGTGGATTGAAACCATGTACACTGACTAGCAAGCAAATCTTTCTCTTTTTAATAATGCAAAGTCTTATGCAAACCTGAAGCTAGATGAGTCCGCTAACTCCGCTGCCTCTCAGAATGAGTGGTCTTCTGTGTGTTTTACCAGTGACAGATATATTTTATGCAGAGGTCTCCCTGTTTTGCGACTGATACCTGGAGCTGAAAAATAGAATACTACCAAAATTTTGAATCTTTCCCCACTTTAGACTCCAAATGAGTGCTGAAGCTCTCTGGTACCATTTGTGGGGATTTTGAACCCTTTAAAAGCAAGAAGTTTATACATTAGCGCTGTAGTTGCAAAACACTGTTGATATTCAAATGATTATTGTGCAAAATCTGGGATAAGCTTCAACGTGAGAGCCTCTCTAAGTGCCTACAACCATCGCTAATTCCCCTCAGCATTGTGGGCTTCACAAAGAGACTAATCCCGTTTCACTTCTGCAGAAAGCCGGGCCTGTAAACCAACAGCTCTCTCAGGCTGCACTGAGTGGCTCTGAGAGAGACCGCTGTGTGTGTGCGCGCTTCAAGGCTTTTGTGCCTCTTGGCCAGTACTTGGCAGGAACTTTAAGTGGTCCCAGTAGGCCTCTGCTGCTTTTTGGCAGAAAAAATAAACTTTCTCAGAGTGTAAAATGCAAACCAAACACTCTCTTAACCTACATTTTTTTCAATGAAATATGTGAAGGTTTCCTCAGCTCTGTCCGCTTCTCAACGCAAAGAGTTAATGTAATAATGTCTACTGATTCATTTACAAACTCGAGTATTTTTGGTGGCCAGCAGCGGCTAAATTAATATTCATTTAAAGTCCTTTAATAGCTAATTTCTAATTGATATGGGGTCTCATATCAAAGGAGCAGAATTAGTGCTCTAGCGTCAGCATTAGCTGAGTTTGTGCGATTTCTTTTCATTATTGAACATCAGAGTGGCGCAGAGAGCTCAAGGCCACAGCTATCCAGCTTTCAAAGGAAGACTTTGTTTTATAGAGTGACCCTTACTTCAAAAGACGCGTCTCTTACCTCAGCGTTTCAAAAGAGACAAATGTCCCATTGTCTTACGCTTAATTGCAGCACGCACCAAGGACAGTCTTGTTGGTCTTTCTTGGTAAATTGGATATTTGTTTTAAAGGGGCAACACACTAGTTTGGTGAAATTTTCACTCTGTGTGTGTGGTGCCTCCCATGGGGGGTGGGAGTGGGGGTAGGGATGGGGGGGGGGTCTCCTTTCAGATGAAGCTCTCACAGTGCAGAAGCTTTGCATGTTACGGTCTGAGGTGACAGAAAGACTGTACTGTAGGCAGTCGAATTGTAACAGGGTGGCGGAAATGGAAGACAAAATGGGATGGTGGGAATGAAAGATGAGATGGATGAGATGGTTGAGTGGGAATACAAGAAGAGATGGTTCGGTAGGGTTGGAAGATAAGATGCCAAGTGAGAACGGAAGACGAGATGGTTGGATGGCAGTGGAAGATGAGATGGTTGGATGGGAATGGAAGACGAGGTGATTGGGTGGGAATGGAAGACGAGGTGATTGGGTGGGAATGGAAGACAAGATGTTGGCTGAAGTTACAAGGGAGATTATCAGTGGCAATGGAAAAGAAAATAGGATGTGTGGTTTGGAAGGGAAAAAGGGATGGCTGGTAAATCAGCTATATAGTGTCTGATATCCCAGCCCCTTGTTTTTGATTTATTTGTTGTCCAAACACAAATCAGTTGGAATATTGTTATTAAGTATATCAGAGCTGTGGCATTTGGTATGCTGCCTGAAGGAACATTCTCGTTTGTTTGTTTGTCTGTATGATTACGAATGTGCCTCAGATCCCCAAACCCATGGCAACAAGACCAGCGACTCCCTTGAGAATTGAGGGCTTTTTTGAGTGTGTTTCTTTTTTAGCTGCTTCCTCTCATTCTGAATTGTCACACCGATAACTATCAGGATGATATGTATTGATTCCTCATTAATGGTGATGCTCCCTGACACGCTTTTCACAGGACTAGCACAGGTGTGCAGAGGCACACTTACTCTGGTATTGGCGGCCTGGAGCTCTTGTCTCTTTAGGGCTTACACACCTGGTCCCTTGTTGTTTTTTAATGGACCTTTACGATGGCACTCGATACACGACGGGCCCGCTCTCATTGCTCAGTGTTCACGTGAAGAGCTTCCTTTCTGAACGAGTGCTCAGGCATCAGGTGGAGCACCCCCTGCTGGCCAGAGATGGGTGGGGAGAACAGAGCCCCGTGCGGATATCCGAAACCATCACCTGCGTGTGCATTGTTAGAATCCATAATCTTGCCAAAAACATAGTTTTTTGCAAGCCTGTATGAAACCATGAATAATAATCAACAGATAGAGGGGTATTGCTGTAATGTTTTAGCAAGATCTCAATAATCACAGCGTAATGCAAAAGTTACAAAACAGATCCGAAAGCCAGTAGAGAAGAGGATACCTCCGCAGGCAAATGGGTGTCATCTCTCAGAGTGAGATGAACCATCAGAGGTGGACGCATACCCTATTTTTGTAGGGATAAGTGTATGAGGTGGTGGAACCGGAGCATATAAAGCAGGTGTTACTTCAGAGGCCCAGTGTATCTGAAACACGAACCCTGAGCTCTCGTCAGCCGCCGCTTTCTGCTCGAGTCTGACGCGTGGCGGTAGCACCAGGTGTAACTCGTTCTTTAATTCTGCATTCAAGGTGCTTCAGGGGAGAGACGGGGACGCTAGTCCACGGTGACCGCTCCGGCAGGGGCTACAAGGCAGCCGTTAATTCGGAGACGCTAATTGGCAGTTCTTCAGCGTTGAGCATCCCAGTGAGCAGGGCGACCGTAACATCACCCTGCACGTCTTACGAAAAACCTTACAAAGGACCAGGGTCCCTGAATGAGATCCATTTGCAAAGTCTATGTGCACGTTCAGTGATACACCTGTTTTTAGCCTCGTGGCAAACCTTTGGAGCCTGACAGAACTGATCTTTAGACGAGACTGATCAGTTGTAACACAGATGCTCTTTACATCCTGACAAGCTGTTTCCATTCCAACTCGTATGCGATAATTTTTCCAGAAGGCGAGTAGGAAAATGACCCCAACTGTGTTGTAAGATCTGTCACAGGTAAAATTGTCATTTTGTTAATTGCTAATTATCTGTTAATGATAAACGACGCACAGAAAAGTCCACCAAGAAATGTAAGAGAATGTTAATCTGTTACCAATTGTGCTATTTGAATTAATACATTCGTACAAGTAATGTCCTTAGCAGGGCTGGAAGTAAAGACTATTTGTTACTAACCAACTGGGCTCGTTCAGTAAAAATGTAGTCCAACATGCAATTTTTTTTTCTGAGCAGCGGGCTACTATTCTGCTTTTTTGTACTCACTCTGCATCTAAATTACTTACCTCAGGCGATTGGTGAGCTTAATTTCCAGTCCTGGTCGTTATAATGAGAAACTCTTCTTAAACTCTCAATTTAAACTGTTATATGGAACATAATGTGATTATTTGTGCTGTTTCACACTGCTTTGGTGATTGTTTGCCAGCATTAGTGTTTTTTTTTTATTATTATAATCCTGAACAGTCCAAGCAGCAGCTCGGGGGACACATAGCAGGTTGGGGCTGTCAGGCCGTCAGTAATATCTTCATCAGCTAATGTAAAGGAAACAGAGTCGGTGTCAAAGTTGAGGTTTGTGTGTGAATGGGAGCAGCAGGACGCCACGGGATGCGGGGGGAGCGGGGGGGGCACTCGCCCGGCCACGCCTGGATAGACACATCCACTGTGACATGTGCAGGCTACTCATAATGAATTACATTATAATTACAATACAGGTTTGGCACACAGACATGAACCAGATATTTCTGGGGGGGGACGTTGGGGGGGGAGGGCACGGTGTCCTGGAGAGCTATGACAGCCGGACCTCCGGGGGATGACTTAACGGCGTTTTTGCTGAGGTCGCTGCGGCCAAGTCAGCGGACACTGTCGGCAAACAGAGCACCAAGTGTGTGTTTGTGTGTGCATTTTTGTGCATTTTAATGGATGCCGCTACCTTCAGCAATCATGCAACCGGCACGCTCTCCCTGACGCATAGCTACGGGACGACTGTAGCTGATAATAAAATGATAACGCTAACGAGCTCGTCATCTCCAGTCCTTGTCTGAGCCTCGTTATCCCGCGCATTAATTCCCAGCCGTCGTCCGTGACGATCCACGCGCGGAGATGCCGCCGGCCCCACACTTCCATTTGCTCTCACGGTAAGGAGGGAGAAAACGCAAACGGAAAAAAAACGAATGAAAAGACGATGGAGCTGAAGCTGACGTAGGGTGAGAGGGCGAGGGGGCCGGGGGTGGTGCTTCTGTGAAGTGCGGGGGGGGGTACGAGAGGGACCGCCAGAACGGAGGAGAGCGGCGAGACGAGGATTTGACAGCGAGGTGACGAGACGTTCAAACAAAATGAGGTCTGTAGATTAGCAAACTCCCATCGGTGACAGGTGTCATCCCTGGGGGCAGTCTGTCACTCCGGTTGTTGTCACTCGCTTCATAATACTTGGCGGGGTGGGGGTGTGTGGGGGAGGTGGGATCACCGCGGTGGGCACATTCTAATGGAGTCCCCCCGCCACTCGGCAAGATAAGAGTCCCGATGGCTGAGGAGAGTGCCGGAAGGAAGGCAGAGCCTGCCAAAGGAAAGCAGACTGCTTCTGAAGGACGTACCTGGTCTGCCTGGATGCGCAGTGCTGTCATACGCCCAGGGTTAGCCTGAGCGTGACCAGCCCTGAGCTCAGCCAGCAATGGGCGCTTCCAGAATTTGCTTCCTGTTCTTGTCTAGGAACCCCCCCCCCCGACACACACACACACACACACACACACACACACACAGGGTGTCCAAGACCAAGGACGTTTGGGCCACCTAAAGCTCAGAATTCATTAAGGCACCACTGAAAGGCACCTGTCTCAGGTGACGGACAGATCCCAGACCTGTAATCCATCTCCGCAATTCGTATGGATGAGCAAAAAACGTCAAAGCACAACAGAAACAGGGACCCAGTCCTGGTGTGGACAGGAAGGAACGGTCTCTGATATTAGTGTGATTAAAGCACTTTCTGTTTGAAACATACCTTCTGTTAAAGGTCAAAGTCAAACTTCTCGTGAAGTAAGTGTGAAGTAAATGTGGATCCCAGACTTTAAGATCTGAAAGTTCTTCAGATAATCTACCTGTTAGGGTTATGTTAGGATTAGAAGAACAATTATTCTGCTTAGCAAATAAATAGTATAACCCTAAAGCCACTGTAATAATGCACAGATCATCGTTAATGCTCTTAGCGCAGGGCACCTGTGGACGGACTTGTGAGAGTCTGTCTGGGGCAGAATCCCAAACAGCCTTAGAGGGTCTGAGTGAAACCTTGGGGAATAAGAGGAGAAAAGCCCCCAGATCTGATACACAGGCTGGGCGGAGACGCGGCGAGGGGATCTGCGGCTGTAACCGCAGAAGCAAAACTTTCAACTGCCTTTGAAGGTACAGTCACTGATTTTAAATAATATAATAATGCTTCATAATAATATAAGAAACGTTAGTATAAGTTGTAAATTGTCGAAACTGGTAAATAAGTTTTCAGTGTCTAGCTAAATATTTAGCTACTTTCCAAAAAGTTAATTGATATGGTTTAATTTATTTATCTATGCATGCGAAGATTTAGATATTTATGTTTCAAAGGTTACCTTTTTTATTAATAAAATAGGCAGCTACTCCTGCTTCTACTAATGATCAGTGTCGACGTACGGCTCTGGCCTTTTGCGCCCGCCGTGTCTGTGCCGTAACGTGGCCGGCAGTTTGGGAGGTACACCCTCCCCAGGCGCCTGAGCCTGTGTGTGAGCAGTGAGCTAGATTCTGGGGCTTTCGGTGTCATACAATCCAGGGGATCTGGACCAAGGGCACACAGTCTTTCGTTTAGTTTGTTTTATTTTCTGTCTTCTTGGGTTAATTGGGCTAATGTAGAATCAGACCCAGCAGCAAACAGGTTTTAAACAATTAGCATCAGGTGACTGACGTTTTGCTGTTTTGAAGAGGTAATTCACTTACTATAACACACTCACACACAACTCGCAAAATAACAATATTAACTCATAGAATCTGGGATATTAATGTAGGTTATTACAAAATAAAGTCAAACAAGCTGGGATAAAAAATTCTTTAATATTTTTATTTAAACATTTTTTTTTTAAATACAGAATCCAAAAAAAGCACAATGCCTGTATATATCTGTAGTAGTATAGTGCAGTAATAAGATAACAAGGACAAAAATTAATCTTTATGGCTATTAATTATTATTATCTTAGTGAGTATTAACTGAAAATGTGTCATATTATTAATCTGTTATTTTGTGTCACTTTTTCACATGCCCCATCGCAGTGTGTGTGACAGGCCTCTCTCAGGTCACCCCCGGGCGCTCTGAAAGGTGTCACATCTGCGTGGAGACCTACAGCATGCATGGGACGGCGCGCCGGTGGTGCCGCAGACAATCAAAATGATTCTAATCGCCATTGGATGATCCAGAATGCACTGCAGGGCAGTTTCTGTATTTGAGGGGGTCTCTGGGTAGTAATCATGATAAGAAGTGGTGTAGTAATGGGTGCCCAGAGGGACGCCGTACTGAAGCGATCCGATTTTATGGTTTTTGTTTGATCTCTTTTATAATGTCGTTTATATGTTTGTATCAGCTTTTGTTCTGTTAGTGTTTTCATTCATGAATATTATGACACTGAATTTTATTTCATGTGCGTAGTTTTTCATTGCATAATTAGACTCTATTGTATAATGAAATATAATATTTAACTCTGCAATGTATCTTTAATATTAATATTGGCTTTGTTTTTAATAATTTTACATATTTTATTTTTATGGAAAATGTATAGCATTTAAGTTAGCAATATAAGATGCAATGCATTTCTAAATGACACATTTTTTAACATTGGTTTTTAGTTATCGCCATGTATGCTGGAAGTTTCCGAAGGTTAGTGAAACATTGTGCTGTGACATCTCAGCCGCCCTTGTCTGTATGGGAGCGCTCATTTCTGATTGCGCACGTCCTTAGATAAGGACACCGTAATTCTAGCCATTAGCACACTGGGACGGGGTCGGCATCAGCTGAGTCAATACAAATGAGAGTGGATGAATGTCTCAGTTAGGCCTGTCCAGTCTCTCTGGGCAAGTATCTGCCATGGAACTGACATCCGATCGGCTGCTCTGACCCACGCCACCGACTGACCTCAGGCTTGGCCAGCTGGTACTGCTGCCACAGTAAAAGTGCCGTGACTCCGTTTAAGGTACGGGAACTTCAATCTGCAATAAAAAAATGCTGTGACTCCCAACAAGACTCGTTCAATCCACAGTTAAAATACTGTAACTCTTTCTGAGTCATAGGCACCACAGTCTGCAATAAAAAATACTGTGACTCCTTAGGAGACATGGGTACTTCAGTCTGCAGTAAAATGCTATGACTCCTTAGGAGACATGGGTACTTCAGTCTGCTGTAAAATGCTGTGACTCTTTAGGAGACATGTGCACCTCAGTCTGCGGTAAAATGCTGTGACTCCTTAGGAGACATGGGTACTTCAATCTGCAGTAAAAATGCTGAGACTCCCTATGAGGTATACATTCTGTAATCCTACGTTTTGTTATCAAATAATGCTCCTTCAGGGCTCCAGGATGTGAATAAACATGCTGTGCTACAATATTGCCCTTTGTTTAGGTTTTGACCAAAAACTGACCATGGACACTTAGGTCTACCCTGCTGGCCCTCACTCAAACTCCCCACTCACCCCTCTCTCTCTCTCTCTCTCTCTCTCTCTCTCTCATTCACTCCCCTCAAAATAACATTTGGTCCAGAAACCAATGCATAATACACAAATACATCATATATCATACTAAATAAAAACACAAATAATTTAATAACATAATTTATCAGAAATATATTAAACAACTAACATTACAGATTATAAAAAGCCACTCTCTGCCGCTTAAGTACTTAACGAAATGTCCCCTTTAAATCTGGGAATGCTGGGACAGACATGAGGCCAGTAAAGTGCCACAGAGGCCAAGAATGTGAATGAGGATGACGGCTCGCCTGAATGACGGCTTCATTTTGACAACCGGGGAAGGTCATGGAGTGGGGGTCATATTCCCAAAATTCCACTGCTGGCCCTGCCACTCCTGACGGGCAGTTAGAGGGCTCCTCATTAGGACGCCGCTGTGCCTCTGGGGCTGTGCAGAGAGGACGTGCCCAGCCGGACATCCTCGCATGCCCGAGCGACACTGAGTGAGGCTGCTGGCTCTCCAGCCAGGCCAAAACGTCACTCACAGCACACAAGGCGCAAGCAGCTCAAACTCATTTTAATAAGCTGCTTCGGGCTTAACGTGCTACGTTATGTGATTTTAAAATCCATCACTGATGGTAAAATGGACTATACTTCATAGTTGAACAATAAGTGACCCCCCCCCAGTGTTAATAAATAGCCATTTCTGCCCTGAGAAGCAAGTTTTGGACTAGAAAATAGATTAAGAATGCCTTAGAGTTCCTTTTAGCCATTGGTCCCTTCATAAACACTCATGTGGGTGGCAAAGGCTTCACAGAGTGATCATCTGTAAAATGTGTTTGTTGTCATGCTGTTGACCAGTAAGTATGTGAATGCTGCCAGTAGAATCATTTATCAGGCTGCTCCAAGACTGGCAGGGATCAGCTCTGAGATAATCTGAGCAGCTACGCTGGAGATGTTCTGCAGCCGTAAGCAGTTTGAAGAAATTTCCATTCATGGTTTAAGTACTAAGAAAATCCATATTAGGATTTATTAAATGCAGTCTGAAGGACTTTTTGGTTCATTGGGCTGTCAGTTTATCGCTGCTTAAGCAGACCAGACATAAACACGCTCAGGTTTTGGCCATTCACAGAACTTATTAAAGAGTTTTAATTGACTGTTTTTAGAATCACTGTCAGGGGGATTATTATTATTATTTCCTTTTAGATATTAAGGCCTGAGATAATATGCACGCCTGTCATGGGACTCAAGTGTAGATGAATACATTTAGAACTGAGTCAAATGCTTTCTTTTAATAAGGTTTGGAAGCTGTATTAATTAGCGTATTTTGCTAAACGGGGTAACGGGCCACACAGACAATCAGATGAAGGAGGGGAGGAGTCACATGACAGGAAACGGGCAAAGAGGTGCGGCTCCAATAAGGAGGAGCCTTCCGGAAGCTTCCAGGAGCTTCCAGCCAGCCGGCAGAGTCTCCTCATCCCTGATCGCTAACGGAGCTGCTTCCGCTAATACCAGGGAAGATGCAACGAGGCGTGTGCATGTCTGCTGTGTTCATATCTAATCTAAAGTTTTATTTCCTGTAATTTCCCACAGTCGTTTCTCAGATACACCTCATGTTTCTGGTTATCATGGTAACGGATTAAATGGCAAACTTCTGTGAACTCTCTGAGTTATATTAACCAGTCGCAAAGGCAAGGGAGGGTTTTTATTTCATTTATTCAGTGAACTTGAGGTCATTAAGTGAATTAATTTTACTTACATTAAGTAAAATTAATTACATAATAATAATAATGTATTTTTTAAATTATATTAAGCGTTTATATGAATTATCCGGCGCTTAGGGTTGTCTCAAAAGAATGTCATAATTGCTATGTGTAAGTATCAGAGCTCTCATCCTGTCAAAGTGAACTCTGATCTCACGCAGGAAGCATTTATGGTATTCAGGAAAGAAATAGCTTCGTCTGATTGTGTTTTAAACCCTGTAGGAGTAAATATCTTCCCAGGGACATATGGCATTTAACAGCCCTTTTATGTCGCTGAAATGGCGACGTCAGGCTTCAGCTAATTCAAGCTCACACAGAAGAACTTCAGAATGTATATAGCGAAGTTCACGAAATATGTTTAAAGTTATTATACGCATGTTCAAAAACTCTTTAGTCTGTGTGCGTTTGTCGATATTTACACATGCGGCTAGTGTAAAATAATCGATCAATTACAGACACTGAAAAATGTGGGATTTTCATAAATAAGGTGCCTTTCATAACTAATTTACTCCGAAAGACCAATATGCAATAGTTTGGTACTGGATAAATTACATGGATTTGCATCGTAAAGATGGATTAGGACTTGGCCACACCCAAGTAGTTGTCATGGAAACATTGAGAAGGAACCTTATTTGAAAATAATATCAGCAGAGGGTGGAGTTGAAACGGCAAAGGCCACATTTATCTGGTATTATCTGGCAAAACCAATGATTTAGAAAAGTATATGCTGACAGTAACCTGAAAAATCAGAAGGACTGTAATCGTTGTTGTCGATGGCAGTCTAAGTTATCATCAATAATTACACAAACAGGCTCATAGAACATTTCTCTGCACAGTACATTTGTACTTTTTTCCTTGTAAATGCCTCCAAAGTTTATTCGTAACTGATCTGTCAATTATTTTTGATGGGTTTTTGATTGGTCCTGTTGGTTTTGCAAGGATGAGGCACTATGAGGATAGATGCTCTGTAATTTCAGGCTAAATTAATAAATGAACTCAATGGATTATTTAATAAGCCAATGTAATATGTGGTGGGGGCATCATGGGAGAAGGCGGGCCATGCACGCCCAAGACGACCTGATTGGCTGCCGGCCTCGCCTTATTACATTTACCCTCAGGGTCACCTCGGGGATTCTGGATAATCATTTTATACTCCATTGTACTACTCATCTTCTGTCCGTCAGACAGCAGCCATCATTAAGGCTCGAATCAGGGCTACTCAGCACTCCGTGTAGCTCCGCGGCTCGCCTAATTAACACCGATAACGAGTTGACTCAAGGTGTGAAAGCGAAGGCTCGTGGGCGTCGCTCGCCGACTCCCATTAACGGGCAGTGCGTGTGTGAGGCTGCGGGTCCCTCTCTGGCCGCGCACTTTCAGACGCCGCCTTAATTGATAGCCGCGGTCTGTGGGAATACGGATTCTTATGCAATTAACACGGAGTAGGTACCGTGTGAAGATTGTAGCACTGTTATGTGATGAACAGCTCCATTCCTCATCCCAAGGAGCTAACTCGTGAAACTTTTAACAGCTAATCTGCCTCTCGTCATGTCATAAGGCTCTCCTCACCATTCTGGAAGTAGAGAGGCAGAAACCTAATTCCATAATTGGAGCTGAGGACCCATCGCATAACTGTGGGGAAATGGGGCTAGATAATAATGACATGGTAAAAATAAAAGAAAGGGGCTTGAAATTTGAAACGATGAAATATGGAGTTCATAATGGACTAAGCTGAATTAAGACGGGAAGGTTCACAGGAGCGAGACGGCGCCGAATGCTGGGGCCTGCTGCACGCTTGGCACCCGGCTGCTTCCGGAAAATGTCACATGACGCACGGGGGGTTGGCGGTGACACCTTTTCGGATGACGTGCCATCGAAGGTTTGCTGCGTATCCTTGGTACCGCGACACGCTTTTGTCTGTGGATGACTCGTCAACCTCTTGTAGGCGTCTCCCCTGCCCCCTAGTGGTGGCCCCTTTCTGGTGTTGACCTATCTGCCCTCTGGGGAGTAACCAAGCCCAGTAGCTGTGAGGAGGGAGGAAAAGGGGAATGGCTGTAACTGGGATGCCGAACAGAACAGCAGTGATACAGATGAAGTGAAAGATGAGAAATTCACACTGTGAAGTGACTTGATTTATCAATATGAAGGACATGAGGGACAGACATTATTAGCAGCATAATTCATATCTGACTCCAAATAAAGATCTAGAGAAAAAAATAACACTTATCTTTCACACCTTGCTATTTAAACTGATAGTGCCATCGCCTTTTTCCGCAGATCTTAACATGAGGATGTTAGCTGTCATTCTGCCTTTAATGAAAGCATTTTGGCCTGTCTGTGGGCACGATGTCGCTTGGGCTACTGGCTGCGGCCCCTGTGGGCTGGGCTTCCCAAATCGCACTGCAGGATGACTGGGCTCACCTGCTTTGGGGAGACACGGACAACTTTGGTACCCTTCACATTAAAGGCGCCTGCAAGGTGTATGCTGCCTACTAAGAGACACGGCACCAAAGCCTTCAACTGGAAATAATGATGGTGATGGTGAGGAAGATGGTGGTCATGATGAGGAGGATGGTGATGATGGTGATGATGATGATGGTAGACAGACAGGGTACATCATGACCCAAAAATCAGCACATTTCTTCACTCACTTTTTCTTTACATACAGAGTTTCAGGTGTTAACATCTTTTACAATCACATTTCATAGAGTCTTCCTGCTTCGTCACGATGTAATAAATGACCCTTAAATTTGTCAGGCTTCTCATTCCATGGTAACGGCCATGTCCTGTACATGTTTATGTTTGCGGTCACGTATTCTGGCTGCCTGCCGTGGCCCTGGGCTGTGGATGAGCCGGGAGATACCCTCAGGCTTTGTCCCATCTTCCCCGGGTTTATTAAGTCCGAAGACGCTTTTCGACACCTGCACCTCCCCCGAGCCCTAACCTTTGCTATTTCAGCTTGTCCACCGGCCTGTCAGTTTGCCTGCTGCTTATTGATGTTATTTCGTGTTTTGTGTGTCTGAAGATTTGAAGACCCAGCACGGTGTGGGTTTGGGGGGTGGGCGGCGGGGGGGAATTTCAGACCAGCTCCTGGTTGTGGCAAAGTTTCTCTCACTTAAAATGAAATCGACTCGTTCTTGTTCTGTTCTCGAAATCTGACAAATTTAAAGAGATGAAGCACATTTGAAAAGGAAGAAATTCGTTAATAAAAAATTAAGCTTACTGAGTAGGACTGACATTTGACCCAAAGCTCATAGTTGTGGCACAGTTACGGACTGTTAAGGTTTAGCCGGGATATTTGAGATTTTACTCTTGATATCACACTTCACATCGCATCTTCACATCTGCATCTCATTGCCCATGTGATTTATTTATACGGATATCCCCGTCACAAGTTATTAATGTGGCCGGTAAAGTCCTGTCTGACGTCAAAGTGGGTTATGAGATGTAAATAGAGGTTAATATGGGATGGCGTGATAAATTTGTCCCATAGCTTTTCGTAGCGAGCAACGAGGGTTACTGTTGGGAGCCATATCTGATCATTTCGTTCTAAACACTACAATCAGTGAAATGTGTCCCGATACAATTTTAAAATATCTAATCATCAACAAAAGATTGTTAGATGTTGTAAATTTTGTAATTGGATTGTAAACTAAATTGTGATGGCTTTTAAAAAGGAGTCTTTTTCTGATTTGAACGTTATGTAAAAATGTGTGATCATCTCACGTCACCAGTCCCAGCTGAGGGCGTAATTTTAAATTGGAATGAATTACATGGGAAGCCCTTATAATGCAGGAGTAAATAAGTAATCCATAAAGGGGGGGAGTGAGGTAGCGGAGCGCGGATGCCGAGAGAGGCAGCAGCAAATTGATTTCAGGCTGGAGCTGACAGGCCGCTCTCTCTCACTGCTGCGTCGGCCCCCCTCCTGGTCGTCCCGTCCCGATCACTGGAAGGTAATCTCCTACCAAACAAAAGGGGGGCAAACGGCCAGCTATGAATTGTCAGCAGAAGAAAACGTCTTCAGCATGGAATTCTGGTTTTGGCCGTCTTGGCCGTCCCGCCGGTCCGTGTGGCCGTGCCTGGCCTGGGATCCGGGGTCCCACGATGACCCTTGCGGAGCGAGGCTGAGAGAGATGTCAGCAGATGGCTACCCAGGATAGCTGGCCTGCCAGGCTTTCTGAAAGGTTCTGCCAATTCAGCCTAAGTCTCTGCTGAATGGAAGCCCAGGGGGGCCTAAGGGGGGCCGGGGGGGACCAATGGAAACGGGTTTCAAGACGACGGAACTCCCTTTCAAAATTTGCATGACCCTTGACCTGCCGTCCAACCTTTTACCCCACTGCTTTGAGGTTGGACGTATTTTCCATGGGATGCTGAACGTGCGGGTGGTTGGTCGGTGTGTGTGTGTGTGTGGGGGGGGGGGGGGCAGAATACATATATGAATAGTTTGACAGCTTCATCTGCTTTGGCGGGACAGCAATGACAGGCACATAATGGTCCTCAGCCAAGAATAGCCTGAACACACAGTAATTGGGATTCATGGACACACATATAGTAAATGAGTATATTGAACATTAGGTGCCTCTGAGAATCGCTGAGTCCTCCATCTAATTTTGTGCTGGTGTTCATGATGTGATCAATTGATCACTTAATCACTATATGCCACAAATGTCAGGATGAGATGGATTGAACTTGATCTGACATGTGGCATGTAGCAGGACACTTGCCATGATGATGATGATGGTGGTGGTGGTGGTGGTGTTAGTTTTTCTGAAGTAGGTTGGAGATTTCCAGCCAGCAGCTTCAATGGAGCAGATCCGGTTGAGCTCTCTTACTCAAGGGTATGACAATGATACCCTTTCTGGCGGTTTGAACCATCAGACCTAAAGTAAAAGTCCAGAAGGCCACTGGCTTCCCGTCGAAATGAGGAGAGAGATGCTGGACATCCTGGTCTCCCTGTTGCTCCTGGAGACAGCAGCTGCAGCTGTGTTGAGGTCACCGTCACAGGCTGACTGCTCTGCTGGAATCTCATAACTGTAACACAGATGGAGCCAAGCCCCGTGGGATCAAACGAGCCAGTTACGATCACTGGGCTGCTCCAGGTGTTTTGGCTGTGTTGGCAAGCCCGAGTCCTGCTCTGGATACCAGGACAGGAGACAGCTCGGTACTGGACGGATCACGCCAGGCCGTGGAGGGGGGAGAGAGAAACCTGCTGGAATGAGACTGGCAGTGTGCACAGTACACCCACAGAACAAACAGGTTTAACAATCAAATAACAAAACTGCGTTGCGGACTTGAGCAAATGGAACGTCGGAGCGAATCGATGAACTCGACTGGGGAATTTCTGCGATGGCTGTGAGTGGGGTGAAGGACGTGGTTCACAAGGCCCCTGTCTTCCACCTTTGCTGTGAAACATGCACATGTGACATGCATGTACATTTACATCCCCTAAGTGCGTTATATTCTCTATAAGCAGGGACCGTCAACTTGTTTCAGATGGCTAGTGACAGGTCGGTGGATCTGGCTTTGGTGAATCCCGGTTCTGTACTTTCAAACCCAGCTTCTGAGGAGCTTGATTGTTCCAAAATGGTTACCCAGGTGCCAGTTACGGCAGGACGCCACGTCACCTGCCTAAAGCAAGAAAAAATACACATGCACCTGCTGTTCTGTCTTCCCTCCAAATCCACACGGACTAATTGGTATTTACTGCTCGTCCTTCACTGGGCTATTAACCGTTTGCAGGTTCATCTGCCATGATGCATCATGATCAGGGAGAAGACGGACGTCTCCTTCATTCCAGCGATCTCTCTCCTTATATGTCTGTGTGAGCATCTCCCACTCACTCTACGGATGAACTGCTTTCGCCTCTCACCCTAAACCTGTCAGCTTTGTAGGCTTCCGGTTAAGAGGAATACATATTTCTGACATAGGCAGCGTGGTATCTGAGGGGGTCACACAGTGGCCTCACATCTCCTGATCTCAATTTCCACCCCCAGTTCGGCAAGTTTGCATGTTGCATGGATTCGGGTAAATTGGTGTCTCTGAATTTCTACAATTGTGTGTGGGTGTGTGTGCATGCGTGTGTGTGTGTGTGTGTGTGTGTGCCCTGTGATGGATTGCCATCTCATCCAGGGCACCCCTCTCTGCTGCCCTGTGCCTCCTGGGATAGGCTACAGCCTGTCATAGATCCTGGCCTGGATAAATGGTTCTGGAAGGATGGATTTTTTTATAGCCGGGTGACTCTGGTGCGCTTAGCAAAGGGTTAAATCCCTAGCAAATCTTTCTTCCAGCTGGATGTTTTTAGCGACTGTAAGACGGGTGCAGAGTCTCAGCCTTTCCTCGTTGTTAAATTCCTGAAGGCAGAGAAACCGATGGAAGTGGAACTGGGGGGGCTGGGGGGGGAGCATGTGGGGGAGGCCGGGATGCGGCCCAACAGCTCACGGGGGGGTCCCCGGAGACAAGACCCGCCGGCGTCGAGCTAATACAGCCATCCACGTCGCCTCATTGTTCTCAATCAATAACTAATTATCAGAGCGCTGGCTGGCTCTGTCCCGTCCTCGGATAGAGAGGAAAAAAGCGTGGTGATTTTTGGACGGATGGCCACGCTGTCGCCGCAACGCCATGCCATGACGAGCCTCCCGGCCTGCATTATCGTCCCCTGCTAATTGATATAAATGAGAAGAGAAGATGGCTTGTTGCTGGCGTATGCCACGGCGATATCCGCAGACTAAGAGGCGCAGACAAAAGGCGCGCGGCGGAAAGCGCGGGCGGATGCCACGACACCCGCCAATTACAGCGCCAGAGGGGCGTCACCAGTGTGAATATGGCGCTTATTACACGCGTGTCGACATGTGTCACTCTCGCTTGTAGTTACACATGTAGCATCGCTCCAGATCTTGATACCGCTATGGGTGTTATTATTTTATATGATAGACGTGCAGAACGGGTGTCACACGTGAGGGATCATGTCTCTTTTCTGCTGGCTTGAGTCCAACTCCCGTGGGGTGACCTTTGACCCCCCACGTCGCCATGCTGGGAACGACGGCAGGTGCAACGCTGGGGCCCAATGAGTCTAATGCTGGAACTTGCCTAAGAAATTCAGCCGTGTTGTGAGTTTAATATGACTATACACATAACACAGGATGGTCCCAGACTGCTGCTGAATTGTTCAAGAAAGGCAATTACAACTATAGTTTCATTGATGAGACATTCCGGTTCTCTCTATGCCAGCACAGTAACACTAGCTCTTGTTTCCTTAAGGCCTGGATCTCCCATGTGAAGGACATCTCCAAATGTCGATGGAAACATGGTCATCACAAGCTGACGTTCAGTGGCACTATCTCTCTCACTTTTAGCTCATGTGGTACTTCAGTGTTTGTCGATCACAACTGCATGGATGGATTGAAATCGGAAGGCTACAACTTCTACAGGCCTGAGATGATTCTGGAAGTCAGAAGGGCCATCCACAGCTTCACAGGTGGATGTATTTGTGCCGGGCTGTAAGAGGACAGCACAATGCTAACACTACTCCTCTACCAGCAGTAATCGAACATAGACTCTATGTAAACTGCAGTAATGGTAAGCATCAATCCCAAGACAAGGTCCAGGTGAAGAATAATGGCCAGTAGGTTACCAAGATGGAATTTTTAATCCCAGGAGACCACCCAGCAACCGCTATCCTCCACCAAGAGAAAGAGAATATTGTTCATAAAATATGTATAATATCCCACTGGTGCCACATACCCTGAACGATAACCAGAGCCATTAAATGGGAAAGGTCTGTGTAGCCAATTAATCCCACTTGCAGGGTTAAGCTAATGGCCTCTTCCTGCCACGCTCTCAAGGTTCCCGATAGCCCATATACTTCAACACCGCTAGTTCCGGGTGGCAGGCGGCGTTAGATTGCCAGCGTGTCGGCAACTGGCCCCAGCACACGTTTGGCTTGTAGTGACGAAATAGAGGGTTGCTTTAAATTCCCTCTTTGGCTTTTGGGACTGAAGGAATCCCTTCAAGTACCAAAAAGACCCAAACCTTTCATGTCACATGCAGTACTGGTGGCCAGGAGTGGCTTTCATGCATTTATATAGAGTATCTTTGGCAGGATGGGGGTCTTTAGCACTTAAACGTGCTCCTTTCTCCACGGTGTCCATTCCCAGAGTGGACACAATAGATCAGTAATCCTGGGTAATGGTGATGCAGAGATGGGGCTGGCACTGGAGCTGACCGACGCAGAGCAGAGGTCAGGCTCTAATGGAGGGGTCCACAGGCTCTATGCCACCCCTCCGGAGCAGGGATGGAACAGCCGGCTGACCCATTAAGTCGAGTTGCTCGACCCTCCCACAGCACTTCGATGGGGGGGGTTCACAGTGGCTCCCACGTGGATCACAGACAGTCCCACTGCTTGCAGAAAATTGGGCTGAGAATGCTTGCTAAATATGGGACAGGGTCAGAATGGATGTGGAGGTTTTGCTTGAAGGAGGGAGATCTCAAAGCATTTGGGGCATCAGTGAGGGGGTGTACACGCCGGACTGAGGGTCCTGCAGGTGGGGCCAGCCTGGTATGAGCTAGGGAAAGCCACCGTCTGTCTCTCCTTCAGTACCTTTTTGAAACTGCGAGTAACTCAGGATCAGTGAAGACTGGGATTATACCGCAGTTTGAACATACGAGACGGTTTCAGGGCGGCACGGGAACCCCATATGAAGCCCAGCGCACCCCCCCCCCCCCATGTCCCTCTCTGTCTCTTATCCTGCACAGATAAGAGGCATCTCAGCAGCGTCCTTCCTCTCAGAATCTCAGCTGTGTTCGGCGTGCGGCCTCAGCGGAGCGCTGAGATGTTTGGACACTAATGCCCATTCACGCGGGCAGCGCCGTAAATAAAAGGCAGCCGCATCACGGCCATTGCGAGGTGCTATTCTCCGCCGGCCCAGTGGGGGGCCCCGCTCACATTAGCACAGCGGGGAGGAGCCGCTCTCGGCAGCTCTGCAACTCAATCAAGACATTTTCAACTTCTGACAAAATTACACTGGGGGGGGGGGGGCACCGGATGAAAAGCAGGGCGAAGATAAAAAAACCATGAGACGCTGGCTTTGTTTCACTAAATAAAAATGAACCTTTAAGGA
>JAODKC010000009.1:4598853-4627056 GCA_026777985.1 Mormyrops attenuatus
CCCCCGCTCGCCCCTACCCAAAACCACACCCCCCTCTTAACAGTCCGCCCCCCCTTCCCCCGCGGGGGGGGGGGCACCGTCTGAAAAGCAGGGAGAAGATAAAATCTCCCTGAGACGCTGGCTTTGTGTCCCTTAATAATACTGTACCTTTAAGGAGTGCCGTGGCACCTGCTCGCAGCGTACAATACTCTCCAGAGTATTAATGCTGTATTAACGATTCTCTGGTGTGGCAGGCAGCCTCTTTATCACACACCACAAAAAGGGTTTGCGGGGATCTATTAAAATGCATCATGCATCAAAATATAATATCATTATGGTTTACTTATATACTTTTTAATATAATTGATATATTTATTTTTTACATGTATTTCAATAGTTTATTTTTTAATTAATAACGATGTATATTTTAAATAGTAATTGATATTTTGTGTTTTAGAATCGTTGCCCCCCCCCTCCGCCCCCCCCCCCAATTCGCTTGCTGGTACAATGCCTTAAGAAGATCCCTCTTCTCACGTGGATGTGCACGGAGAAGACGAGAAGTCGCCTTTGTGTGCCGCCATACGTCATCCAATCAGATGGCTAGCTTTTTAAAAGCACGTTAAACCAGATCGCCCGCAGCGTGGGTAAATGGATACATGTGACACCGAGCGCGCCTTTAGCGCTAACGCTAACCTTTCAGATGGGCAGCGGCCTCTGACTCTGTAAGACCCCATGCAAGAGCAGAGGCTTTCAGCACAAACTGAGGCATCTGATCGGTGGAGCCCACGGCCATAATGAAGTGTGCTGGTCAGCTGGAGGACATAGCGCCCCCTGTGGGCTGGCTGAGGCGCCGTGGCAGGAACCTGGCACAACACAGCGTATTACCATCCCGATTACACCTCAGTACAAGTGCTTGTGTGTTTTGTCCATCTTTAAATAAAACTTCATTTAAACACCATTGCCAGGAAAAATAAAGCGATTATTTTCTGCGTCACGGACCCCAGTGCCTGTCCGGCATTGTCTTCAGCACAATAGATTAAAGTGGCCAGTGGCACTGTAAGCTTCAGACTCAATTTGTTTTTTTTTCCTCTAGGCATCCTGGCTTCCTTCCAGACTTCTCTCTTTCCGGAACTCTCCGGGGATAAAAGCGCTCTCTCTGTCTCTGTGTTCATTGCTGTGAGTCGTCGGGTTCCTCCATCCGCCAGGCCTTGGGAGATCGCCCGCGGATCTGTCGGCATGTCCCTAGAGCGCAGACTCTGACATAGCCTCCCAGCGTCCCCCGACCCGCAGTCGTGGGTCCGCTGCTACTCTCTTGCGGCGTGACACAGTTGTCAGGATTCCGCGACCCCTCGAGGTCACCAGGGTTCCTGAGGAAAAACAAAAGGCGCAAATTCCAAAGTAGGTGAAGCCTTCTTCATCAAATGAAATGTAATTCACAAATTATGCTCCTATTAGTTTAATTAGGAAAACAAAAACTGCATCAGGACCACACCTATTCCTGTATGTTAAAAGATTACAGCCATAAGACATTCTTTTTTTAAGTTGTAATTACCTGGCTTTCGTCCTTATATTTTTATTTGTGAAGGCATTTAAATTCCCCACCTTTTCTTCTAATTCCAGGAGGAGTGGAGGGAGGGGAGGGAGGGGTCTACCTTGAGGTGTGAACTTTGATTATTTTTGTTGAATCGCTTTTGTGAAAGGCAGCCTGAATGTGCACGGATCAGAATAGGCTGAGCCGGCTGGGATCAGGCCTCACAAAGGCGGGGCCGGCCGGGCCTCATTGGGGCCGCGATCTCGGGGCCGTGGCACGGCCGTACAGACCGATATCCTTCCACCTGCAGACGGGAGGCCTTCGCGATTCGCCGGACGGGTAGCACAGTCCAAATTCGGCAAAATATACAGAGGGACCTCAATGCAAGACTATCGTTTACAAAGCCCGGGAGTTTGATAAGCATCGCAGATTTCTAAAAAAGAAAAACCCGAATCTAGTAAAAGATGCCTGCACCTTTTTTGTGATCAGTTCTGGCTCAGCTCAGAATGTATTACCTTGCATAAAAGTAGCTGCCGTGAATGAGCTGGTGTCTTCATGTAGGTCAGTCTAACCTGAACTAATTAGTTCTGTAGTGCAGAAAGAATGTTCTTTGTCTGTGAAACAGCCCTGGCGTGTGCTCACAAACGTACGAACAAAACATGGGCCCGCTCCCCCATTTACGGTACACTGAGCGGTTTCGGGCCTGTATGATATCACCAGGCTTCAAACAAAAGAGGGAGATGACAGATAAATGGGGCTTTTTCAGGGGCTTGATGCCTAATCGGTGACGTAAAGCCCACCAGCAGCAGGTCATTAGGCCTGGCAGAGGTGAGGCCACCATCGAGTCTCCAGGGTCCATCATTAATGACACGCAGAAGCCGGCCCCAGTCAAAGGTCCACCTCCCAGAAAAGTTCAGGTGTTACGAGATTCATTAGAGTGTCACTTTCATAGGACATGATGTCATCGGGAATGCCTTCACTGCTGTCAACACGCTGTCATCGTCATTTCTACTTACGACACACAGCACTGCCACCTGGGAAAGGGTGACTAAGGGATTATGGGAAGGCCTTGTTTAACAGGCACCTGAGATTACATGACATTTATTCCTGTACAGCCTTGCACCTTCCATTTGCTAATAGAACCCCTTAAAGTCATACGTCTCCAAATAGCAGATACTGAAGTGTCTGATTAATGTTCACAATCCATGCCTGTTAAACACACATTTGTCTTAATTTGTACTCTGTTTCAAAGGTGTATTTACTAACGATCCTTCTATTAATTTTATTTTATTTTATTTTTAATTTTTGGAATATTTTCCAAAAAATGTTTTTTTTTGTTTCAAACCTCTTTTGAAAATAACATAAAATGCAATTTAGAAATTAAAATCTAATAGACGCAAACTGCACTTTACCATTCAGCTGCATCTGACCATCTTGTAATAAAATCTTTATGCATGTGTATGAAATTCCCCGAAACAGCGTCTCTGCCCTCTTCACTGCAATGGTAATACAATTAACCATGCTGAGATACACACACGGCCTCACAGAGACTGGAGCGCCTCTCCTGTGTCAGTGATGATACTGATGTAAATAGATGACTCCTATTGCCTGCGCCTTGTTAATAATGGTCGTAAGCTTCCCCGCTGTTTAGTCGGGTCAGTGCGTATTAATACGGGTCAGAGGTGAGCGGTAAATTTACGGCGAGCCTCTCCGAAACGCTGGGCACAGGCGCTAATGGACGACCTTGGGATCTGACTACTCCAGACTTAAGGGGATCGCATATCATTAGCCTCCCGCAAACAGGCTGACCCTGTCCCCGTCCCCCTCGAACCTTCAGAGCTTTCTGGTCTTGGAGCAAACGCCCAGGCGGACATTATTCTCCAGTGTGTGGACCGGCTTAGATGCCATTCCCATTTTAACGTGAGCTTTTTAACGTAACACCGAGCTCCTGTTTCACCGGTAAGTGGTTCGCTAAAACGCAGAGTAACTGTGTCAGTATCATTGCTTAACTGGGCCCAACACACTGCTCAGTATCTCATTTTTCCTGTGATTTTCAGTCCTTTCAGTTGTATTAGTGTGTAATGGGGAGGGGATGGATGATCCACAGTTATTCGTAAATAGTCCCTGTGCAGTACACACTCATTTTTGCCCGGTTAGGTCAGTAAGGGAAAGGCAGTTATAGCAGATAAACAGAGACTCAGGGCTGAAAGGCTCCCAGAATATCATTGTCCACCATCTCTAAATGATCCGCCGGAGCGAAATAATTCAGCAGGAGCCTCTCAGGTGCATCTCTGTGGGGTTTAAGGCCCGCTGTGTTACAGCAGCTCCTAGTGGCTGATACATGAAGCTGGTTCAGGCAGTTTATTTGCGCCCCCAGCTTTCAGGGGCTGGTCAGTTACGGCAAGAAAGTTCCCAGCGCGTGGTGACGCGGAAGGTGAGAGCAGAGCTGAGGTTCTGACCAGTGCTCGTGTGCGACATATTAGTACTTGTGTATGACATACATGGCATTGCTTACAGAGGAACATGGACTCTAAGTTCAGACTCTGTATCTGAGCTCACCAACGGTACTTTGCCACAGAAATCAGACTGGTGGCAATAGCCTAGCCGAAAGCCACACCCTTATTTCATGGTCAACTGTGTTAGAAAGCTAAATTATCACCCGTTACACAGAGGATAAGTGGCGTCAGTGTTTTTACTGGGAGATGTTGTATCGGGTCAAGGTCAGAGAGGTTGTAGCCCAGACCCCGAGACCCCTGCGGGACCCTTGGGAGCCACAACATGTGAAGTTTGCACCGAGTGCTCAGCAATTACTGTGTGGCATGGGGATGACTTTGACCCCCGGCTGCCAGCGTCCATGTGGACGTGACCTCAGCCATTCAGCATGACCGGGCCCTTCGATTAACACGTCCAGCCGGGTGCAGAATTGCACCAACTCCCCAGTCTCACTACTGCCGGGACGTTAATATTCACTACACTGCCGGTGGAGAACGGGTGTCTGCTGTCGTACGTGTCGTTGTGAGCCTCGACCAGACCGAACGGCAGTACAGCACCACAGAAATACGGCGTGGTCTCCTCTCGTTTTGCAGTTACAACGTATATATTCTGCCATTTTGAAACTTTGTCTACCAAACCAGGGCGCTCCCTCTTTTATGAATGTGTCATTCTCCAGAGCGCTTTATCACATAAGCTAAACATAACAGAGCGCCACCTATCTGTCACTCTCAAGTGAGACGTTCCCATTTTGGCAGATTTTTTCTTTTTTAAATTGGTGCTTAATATAATTTTTTTTTGTGCACCCTGGTAAATGTGTTTCAGAACAGATAGTGAACGAAAAGCGGCAAATCAAAATGGGGATTTTGACTTAATGCTTCATCCCTGGCTCAGCACCCCTGGAGGCTGCGTTGCACACTGCGCCCTGCAGAGTTCTTATCCATGGCAAGAATCCAGCATGGACACACCCTGGCGATCCACATCAGGCGGAACCACACTGAACTCTAACAGTTTAATATAAAGGGGGTTTTCTGAACTGAAATGGAGAGGATAGTGTTATTGCCCCAAAAATGAGCTTGTGAGCAGTGGGTATTTTAATCTACAAACTGTCACTCCTAATGAACACCACAAACAAAGCACCTGTTTGACATTGTTTAAGTAGGATTGGGCTTTCAGGAACTCCCTGAACTGAAGCAGTGACCATTCATCTTGATCCCGGGGCGGGGGGGGGGCTTGAGACATGTCAGTCAGATCAAGGAGCACATCCTGAGTTGAGCTTTCCTTCGGTAGATCAGCACCGAGTCAGGTGACGTGTACGGCAGATTGCTAGTCCTCACTGGTGTCACCAGGGTGCCAGAGAGGCAAGTGGAACAGGAAACGCTGGCCCGTCATGTTCTCTTCCTGAGAAGCAGGCGAAGACTACGGACCCAAGTACGAACAGAGGGTTCTGTGAGCGGCAACAACGTGGAGGAGCCATTTGCTCTGGAACGCAGCGTGATGGGGAAGGGGAACGTGGTCTCCGAGTCGCTACAGGACACACGGGCTAGCTCCAGAATGCCTTCGGTTAACATGCTGACCAGATGAAGGGCGCGCCTGCCAAACGGATTCAAGCTGGACCTGCCAGACCGCCATGGAGCTAGGCAGCAGCTCAGGGAGCCCCGCCCCCACCGCAATAACAATAATAATGACGACGCTAATACCGAAAGCAGCGTTCTGTGTATGTATAGCTGTGAGTCCCTTTTCAAACCAGCCATGGGGTCACTCTAGGATTCACATTGCCAGAGGATCATCATAATTAAAGCACAAATTAACCAGAACCATTGACAGTGTATGGGCCATGAGCAGGACCCATTCGTAGACAGGGCCCCCGGCGGACAGCGAGACGCTCTCCATCCAATTGTTCCAGCTATGCAGCTGTGCAAACAACGAGCGAAATCTGATTGGCTTGCCTGTATGCGTATAGTCTACAGTTGTGTTTTCCTCATTTAAAAAGTATTTCTGGTGTTTTTAATAATTGTAATGTTGTTCTTGTTCTCTTATCTTGTGACTTTATATTTTCTTAAGTCTAAATGGAAGATCTTAACAAAGTTTGCTCAGGGAAATATCCTTAAATGAACTCATGACCATTTCATATTTACTTTTCACAGACGTCCAAATATCTAATGCACGGTTACAACCAGTGCATCTACATATAGCAAAAAGGTCAAAGGGTAAACCCTTGAAAATCACAGCCACTCTATGGTGTCCTGGATGGTCACAACCCAGTTTGCACCACACACCATTGCATGACAGGAATATAGAGCACAGCTGGGAAGCCCTTGTAAGGGACACTGGGTCGCCTTGTGTGGTCATGTGATGCAAGGCGGGTCTGGGCTTCTCCTTAGCGACGCCACTTTGCCGGTCTCTTCTGAAATGTCGGCTTCGTCTTCTCGAGGATGAGGTTTTCTCAGGGCGTGACGTGGCCGCATCTGACATTATCCAGGCGAGATGCAAGACAGAAGCTCTGGGCCTGCATGCCCACTCTGAGACACATAACATAATGTCTGTGCCACCTGAAATCCACATGTTCACAGGCCCGCTGGGGGAGGGCAGAGGAGGGAGTAATGTGCACCGATGATATCTTTGATCACAGCGCGGCGCCGGTCGCGTGGGAAAGCTGTCTGAAGTATAGTTATCCTCAGCCTATTTTCTGTCCCCAAGCACACATCTCAGGCCTTCCGCATCCTGGCCCCGGCGCTGCCTTCAAAAGCAATTTCAGCAGAAAAATAAGGTGCTTTTCTTCAATTTTCAAGCCATTTGTGCAAGGTTACTGTTGTTTACCCAGATAGTACACTAGTATTTACATACCCCTTTATAGAAAAATTGCTAGATATGATTTATAGACTGCCGCAAGACTACAATTTTCCATGCTGTGCTTCTAATCTAGGAGGGTTTCCGGAAGGTCACATTGGCTTGAGAAATTTCAAGCCCCTAGCTTAAGAAGCGAGAAGGATATTCATTTTGGGGGAAAAACAGCAGGTGGACCAGCGCGCGGCCATGCTTATGAGATTCAGGAAGACGGCTGGTGCTGCTGAACACATTCGCTGATTGTGCCGCCTTGTGTCGTGTTATGGTGTCGGACTGAAGATAACAATGATCATGAACTGAGCTTAAAGGATCTACCAGTTAATGATGATTATATACCATTTACGTCACTATCCACTGTGTGAAAAAACTGACACACATTCAAAATGAACCTTGCATTTTGTGACCTATGAAAACTGATTAGCATCCTAAAATCTGTCAGATGATTTCAGTCTATCTTGGTTATTATACTGAATTTACAGCTTATAATTTACATGGTTAGCCTGTGCTGCCTTCTGTCAGGTATTAATTGCATTGTAAATGCACCATTTTTCCTAGGATGGAGTTCCACATAACGGCAACCTTGCGCCGACTATTCTGTGGAAAACAAAGGGAGATTCTGAGTCCACATCGGTGTCCTTGGAGAGTGAACAGATGCGGCTCTGGAGCTCTGGATGGGGTAAGGTTCAGGTCAAGGTCACCATACGGCAACGGTAGGCCCAGGTCCCAGCTCTGGAACATCAGACAGTCTAACGTGAGAGGAGGGGATGGGGGGGGGGGCATGGCTATGGGTCAGGTATAGCCCTCGAAGGGGGGGAAGGGACAGAGAGTGTTTGGCACCATTTAGGAAACAGAACAGGGGAAATCATGGCTAATATTCACTAGAAACTGCTTCATAGACACTATAATGAAATGATGGTTCAGAGCATTATCCTATCAGAGGACTGCATGCATATATTAAGGAGAGCATTAACCTGTCTTTTTAAAGAGCTCACGCGAGTCACTTTGATACATTTGACTGGAAAAATATTTGAGGGAGATACCATCAGCGGTGTTATCGTTACAATTTCAATTACAGTTTCTTTATTTAGCCAAGACTTTTATCCAAAGCAACGCAAAATTGAAGCCAGAGTCAGCTAGTCCCTGGAGCATTTGGGGGTTAAGGGCTTTGCTGAAGGACCCAACGATGAAGTAATTCCTACTCGCTAAATGCTCTCAAGTACAAAACTTCAGGATACCTTTTAAGCGTTAGTTCAACCACAAACGGACTCGTTCTGAAATAAGTATCAACTAATCTGAACAATTGAACTAATATGAACTAATTCTGAACAAACTGCTGGCCATTATGGAAAATGTCAGGCACCCTCTGCACACTGTCATTAACAACCAGAGGAGTACGCTCAGTGACAGGATGCTACTCCTCAAATCCAGAACTGACAGACTTAGGAATTCGTTCATCCCACACGCCATCAAACTCTTCAGCTCCTCATTGGGGGGCAGGAGGGAGTCAGAAGGACATTTAATTGACTGTACAATACACCAATTAACTCGTGCAATAATGATTTATTACCACTTAGTACCATCATCGCACTGCTATTTATTACTTCTCCCTATACTTTTATCTTTGATTTCATAATTTGTACTAAGTGTGACTGTATGTTGTCTGTATGTTGTCTGCATGTTGTATGATGCTATGCTGCTACAGGAAACTGAATTTCCCGGAGGAACCTTCCAGAGGGATTAATAAAGTCTACCTACCTATCTAATCAGTCTATACTTAATCGATTTGAAACAAGTATCTACTAATCAGTCTATACTTAATTGATCAAAATCAACTCCTTAACCAATTCAGAAATGGCACTATAGTCGCCTTTCAAAAAGATTATGAAATTGCAAGGCCTGTTTTTCTATGGGATGTTATCGTGTGTGTTGAGGCACACTTTGGTCAGGAAGACGCTGAGGGACTAACCACTCTGTGTTATATTTCTGCAGTGTGTCGCCTTCCAAGCACAGCTAGACCTTCTGACAAGCTTCGCAAGATCTTGGAATGTGGTACATTGTCCTCTGAAGATATGTGCTAACAGAAAAGGCTGAACGTCCTACACAGTTTATCTGTCGGTGATCTTCTGTTCTGAGTCGAGTCAAATACCAGTGCGTCATCAGTTTTAATAAAAGCAGCTATATGTCAATGAGTCCAAACTGATGGAATGTAATCAAGAGCATCTCAGGTGACTGACTATCCGTAAGACATAGTTGGAGATTCAACAACGCCACTCAGAATAGTAAAATAAAAAATTTCCTAAGAAACTTTCAGGACACCTAAGCTAAACATGTGACCTAAAATAGACAGAGAGACTTGCTGATTGTTCCAGTTTGGCTGCCAGTATTATTGCCTGGCACTCTCTGGACTCTCTCACTTCCCGTTTCCTGTCACCTGACCAGCGGCACACACTATTTCACAACCACCAAGAATAGACGTGCGTGTTTCAAATCTTTGTGAGATGGATGTGTGGCCCAGAAGTTTGTTATTATCCTCTAGCACCTGCTAAACCATCTGAGGTGGCTTCACCTATGGCCTCGCCTCTTGGCTTCTCCTCTGGGGCCTCATGCAGCTCGGTTTTGGCTGAGCTGCTGTTCTTACTTTGTGCCAAATTGCTTGCTACCTCTGCTTGCATTTTCTATCACATCTACACCACTGAGACCCCCCCCCCACCCAGCACCTCCTTACAGGGCTCCTTCACACCATTTGTCTTGCCAAAAGTGTCTACCAGCCCGTCTGAGAGTCGGACCATAAAAACCTGAGCAGATCAAACGTCAAAGGTGTTTTCGACTTGTCCTCATTGCCGGGGGTTTGGCTCTGGTCTTTGAGAGCTTGCCTTGTGCATCCCAGCTTGACAACAAGTTGACTTGTGTAAAAACCTCAAAATCAATGACCACACCTCTTTGAATGGTACTACAGCCACTTTCAGCCTAGCAATATGACCAGGGACCTGAGATTCCAGTTCAAGTCTCTGACTTGCACTGTCCTGATGGCCCGATGGCTGTCTGCCTCACTTATCATGGGAGCTTCAAGCAGTTTCACTCGATCCAGATGTTATGATTGGGCAGATGGTGGGGATGTCATCCCTTTACTTGTCTCTTCATGGTTTCTGTCAGATTCTAATTTGCTGTATTTTACATTCCAAATCACAGTGAAACAAAATACCTAACAGAAGGGCTGGATTTGATATATCTAGTTTCTAGATGCGATGAATAAGTCATGATTCATCATTTATAAAGGGCTGGTGTGTGAAGGACTGTGTGGGAAAGCGAACATCTGTAAAGGTCAGTGCTGACATCGGGCCAGGCGTTCCCGGCGTCACCGCCATCGGGCGTGACATCACGGCGCAGGGCCGCCGTGCCTGGAAGCGGATCCGGCCATGAGCCATGTGCCGTTTGGCGTGACGGACGGCAGTCGGAGGCGTGACATGTGGACGTGGCGGCAGGAAGCAGGAATGGGGGACGGCTCTTCCTTGGAAGCTGATCCCCGCCGTCGCCCTGCCCGCCATCCAAGCCTCCATCGGCAGACCCTGGCGTCAGAGAGTTTCTTCTCGCGTGCCGCAACTCGCCTGGGGAAAACAAACTGTTCAGCGTGAACTTCGACTGGATATTTATGGAGTCATAAGTTGAGAAGCGGGATATATGGTGCTGCTCCATATGCAGCATGTAGCGGAGGGATTTCCCGGCTGGGAGTGCTGCGATTGGTCGGCGCGTGGCTCTAATGGACCCACTTGTTTTGCCAGCTCATGAATTGGGTCAAAGAACGAAGAGAAGATTCTGCTGCAAACTTGAAACAATCCCACCAGCCAAATGACACCAATATGAAACACAGAAGCTGTTTACATTTTAAACAATAAAAATGTTATATTAATGAATATTTACGATTTGTATAGTTCCACATGGATAGATGGTGTGTGTGTGTGTGTGTGTGTGTGTGTGTGTGTGGCTTGCTGGTGTTAAATTAGGTTGATAAGATTTATTGTATTAGCTCAGATCAAACAGCCACAAAACACGCCCGTCTGGAAGACACCTCTACAGGCCTTCATCACCCGCTTCTGGTAGGTAACTGAGCGACATACAAAACCCGTTAGCTTTCCCGCTGTTTGTTAGCGGCAATTAATTTCTCTGCTGCCTTTCTTCCATTCAGGCCGGACCTTTGTGCTGCTCTAAGCATCCCTTCTTCTCTGGCATGTAAGGGAGGATGAGGGGAGGGAGGAGGAGGAGGAGGAGGAGAAGGGGAGAGAGAGGGGGGTGGAGAGAGTGAGAGAGAGAGAGAGAGAGGGCCCAGGATAACAGATTATCTTGAGCCAGTTAAGCATGTAATTGCTCAAATTACTTAAAATCCCTTCAAATATCTGTCTTTGCACCTCAGCACACCACTTCACACACTCAAATATTTGACGATTGATGAGGCCAACGCTGAAAGGGATATTCATTAGTTACCAACCCCCGTGACTGGCGTCTTTCAGCTCGAGGGCTGTGTGTTCGCAGGCTTATTATCTGCCTTAAAAAAGTACAGAATGCACAGAAAAATGACTTAGCTACTGGTTTTGGGTGTCTGAGCCCGAGTTGCACTTTGAGCCCCAGTGAATGCATCTTCCTTTCACTTTCCCAGGACCTCGCTCCTTGTGTTCGAACGCTCGCTGTCCCCTGGTGCCACCGCACCGATAGTGGCGCCATTCAGTGTGACGGCCAGTGAATGACAGGCCCTAACTGCTCCCCATTCACGCACTGGATCCTGTCCCAAAGGACGGCGGGACAAAGGCCCAGTGGCTGTGGATTTATCGTGTCATGTTATCGTGTTATCTGTGTTTCAGCCTTCTATGTTTTTGCATCTGTGTTTTAGTTTCTACATTTTTTTTCTGGTGTGCTGCACTGATTTGCCAGTTTAGGGACTTGCAAATGTAAGCAAAAAATATATATATTACAGTACCCTATGAAGGCACAAAGCATTACAACATATGCAAAAAACATTATAACCTCTTACTTCACAAAGTTTGACACATGCAGTCATGTTAATAAGATCATACAAGTATGAAAAATCTAAGTGGTCTTTATTGTGTAATATGACAAGTTTTGTCAGCCTTTGGGTAATCATTGCTATAAAAGGGTATAAATTCTACCTTTCGTCTTTGATTTGCTTACACTGGCGTTTTCAGCAGTGTGCCATTATCTTTCACTTTAAGATCTCGGTAGCTGTTCAGAATCCTTCATGTGAAGGACCAGCTACAAGTTCAGTTTAACGAAAGCACCATCTTCAATGTATCTCTTGTGGTCTTCCTGCTCGATTTTTTATTATTATTTTTTTTCATTTTAGAAGCTGAAGTAAATTGAACTGGAGAGAATGAAGCATTTGGGGATTCCAAGACATGAAATCTGTCATGAAGAAGATGTAGGGGATGTGAGAGCAGTTCTGTCAGGCCAGGGCAGCGAGTGGCCCACCTAATGAACGGCGAGGGACGCGAGGCAGCTCTGTGTCAGACATTACACTACGGAAGATCAAACTGTGCCCGGCTGGCCTGGCAGGCACCCAGCGCACGTGGGAGGAGTATCAAGGAGAATCCATGACACTTTGGCTTGGCACATCTCAGATTTCGATTTTAATTGCACACATGTGCAAGCAGTCAACCTACATACCTCAGTCGTGCTCACACAAATGCGGTAATCTCTTTACATTTAGCAGATCGGCTTGGCAGCCGACTTGGCAAGCGGCCGTCCTTACCAGCCTTTACACTACCTTCTTTTAACAGTGCGTTATTCCAGCTTTGTAAGGGCATGTCGACGTACACGAGAGCTTCTAATGGCGTGTGAAGTGACTATTTTATTGGGTGCCATGGAAACGGGGGGGGGGAGCAAGGCTGTTCCTTTGTTGTTTTTGGGCACAGATGAAATGTGCTACTGTTGATGTCATCAGACCCACATCGCAGAATTTAAGGAATCGGGCAAAAAAAAAAAAAGAAATTGAAGATCACAGAGGACAAATTAAAATGACGATGGTATAAGTGTGTTGAGGGCGATTTTTCTTCTGACAGGAAGGGCACCTGGAAAGCGGCCAAAAGATGAAGATGAGAGGAATGCGAGTCTTGATAGGTTTGATGCGTTAGAGTGAGTGTAATGTGCCTCAAGCGACCATCTCGAATATCTGGAAGAGGGTATCGCTGGAGAAGAGCGTGTTCCCCAAGCAGGGGAGGATAAGACAGAAGTGCATCATGGGAATATCTGTCTGTGTATCAGGGCAGGTGGCTGACCTCTGATCGAGAACCACGACACGTTCTGATGAGCCTCATCTCCTTGATGGCAGGGCTGGCCTCCTGGAATGAGAGGCGTCTACAGATGGACAACGTGTGGCTGCAGGACCAGGAGGAAGGAGGTGTTTCAGTTCTGAATGCGACCCTTGAGAATCAGCCAAAGTACGCACCTTTGACAATGGTTTTAGCGTCCATAAAAATGGTGCAAACCGGGAGGAATTACTCATAGAGGATGGATCCCAGATTTATTGTGCGCGGTTGCAGACCCTTGTTGACTGCATGCCATGCTGTGTTCGTGCCGTCCTGGCTTGCTCATTTTGGCCGCCGTCTTTTGGCTGGCTGCTCCATCGGCGCCTACGAGAGTCATGCGAGGTGCAGTGAGCTGCCAGTTACTCGCAGAGAGGACGGCGCTGCCCCTGCAAACAGGGCTAACTCTGCTGCCCGGGGGCCAGTGACTCGCACCGCAAGAGATCAGTAAATTGGTAGGGGTGTGAATGTGAGGAGCACACGCCCACTGCCCCCTGCCTTCCTGGCACGTTCGCGAGGGTGGGACAACCAGCCGAGCATAAGACAGGATTGGCAGGAAATAAATCGGTGGAATACAGAGGAAATGGATGTTATTCCTGCTTTCTCATTGGCCGGATGGAGTCTGCGTCGTGCCGTTATAAAGCATCATCACACATGAGGTCATGCTATGTTGCAACTATTGTCTTATTACCCTTTGAATAGCCACTCTATTCATAATACAGTCCCAACAGGAGATATGCTGCCTGCACAAAATGGAAGGTGTTTCATCAAGATACATGGATATAAAAACTGTGCTTAATTCACGGTCATGTTGCATTTCCTTTCACACCATCTCACCATGTACCGAGGCCTCGGTTCGCATGACATCCCTCCGCCTCCTGATCCGTTTCAGGCCTGTGACGCCGGTCATTATAAATCTGTGAATATGAGTTATTAAAAGCTTTGTCGCAGCAAGCTAAATAGCCTAGCTAAACATATCCAGAGAGAACCTACGGACACATGATCACAGTCTGAGGCCAGTCATAAGACCAGCTGAACAATGAATGTTAAAACACTTGTGAAAAGTTGCAGTTTTTGTTTATTTTGTTGGGATTTGTTGTCATTATTTTCTGTAGTACTCTGGAGTGGCTAAGCTCTTAGCTTGTCTGGTTAGGCTTAAAGCCCTTCTCACAATAATCACAAAACTCACTCTCTTTTGTTTAAAGTGGAGTTCACTTGAAGCTGAAGTTGTTCTACTTGAGTTATAATATTTTTAAGGTCATTAACGTGATTAAATTGGTGATCTGCTGTATAATTAATCAAACATCATACAGCTCAAAGGCATGAATACTGCACTGTCATGCCTTAAATGCCTGCAGACATGCATTATGGGAGAATGAGGCCGACTGCTGCATCAGCTGTGCAATGAATGCTGTCCGATTAGCAGCATTTGATTGATAATGTCTAGGCAATGATGGTTCATTACACAGTCATGCCAGTAGGGGGCATACAGGTTAAGGACCCGAAAAGAAGTTTGCAGGTTCAAATGGAAAGAGGTCCTCGGTTTTACTAACAGGTCAAATAAATGAGTAATCGGATAAAGATTTAGAGAGTATCGTAAATTCCCAAACTGATGTTTTTTAATATGTTTATTTATTTGAATTGTTTTAGAGTGTCTGATTTTAAGCCTGTAAGATATTACTGTGATACTTTAGTGAATGAGTCCTGACAGAGATTCATTCAGAAATCCCTAAATAGCATCAAGGGCTTAGGTTTGTTTTCTACAATGGTAAATGAGCAAATCAGTCCCGAACCCTCCACCCCCCTAAACACACAGGCTACCCCCACAGTACTGGTAGGGACATGTCTTTACCATCCATACCCAAATCTATACCCTTGAACATCAAGATTTTTCATCCGTTATTGAACGGACCTCATACAGTGGTACTAATCAGTGGTAAAAGGTGTTCATATCAGTAAATATCTATTTCTCTGAGTCATTCTTAATGTTTTCAAACATTACTCCTCTGAGTGTGTTCACTGAGACATGACCAGAAGATCTGGCCTGGGCCGCGGATGGTAGCACAGGCACTAACGTGACTTGGACAGCCACTAGGCAGCCTGGATGTGGCCTGGGCCGCGGACGGTAGCAGAGGCGCTAACGCGGCTTAGGCAGCCATGAGGCAGCCTGGACGTGGCCCAGGCCGCGGACGGTAGCAGAGGCGCTAACGCGGCTTAGGCAGCCACGGGGCGGTCTGGATGGGGCCTGGGCCGCAATAAGGAGCGGGCCGTTTGTGGGCCGCTTTGGGACTGACAGGGTCACTGGGTGTACAAGCACCCATTTAAAAACAGACGGGAGAGCAAAGCAGGTTAGTGAGGGCTATCAGAGCTGTCAATCAGGGGGTGACAGTTATTGAGCAAGGACACTGGTGGGGGGGGAGGGGCAATGAGGCTGACCAAAGGGAAACAACAGTGGGAGGTGGACGGATTAAATAGACTGGAGAATAATGAGTGCGGCCGGCGGACAGAGCGGTCCACACAAACTGGCTTCACAGCGACACCAGTGCCTCGGGGGGTCACAAGCCCCACAATCCAGGAAGACCTGCCAACATGTACTGACCGCAGTCCTGATGACCAACCAAGCGTCTGCATCCGCAGATAATGCTGACTAGGACTTACATCCACAGAAACACTATAACTTACCAAACTCCTGTTGTACATGAACACCACAGCTATGCTAACTGGAGGTGTGTCTGTCTACATGTGTATTCACAAATACATATTCATATGTACTGACATCAGTACCAGTCAAAAGTTTGGACATGCTGAGCTACCTACAAAGGGGAGTGATAAACAAGCATCATATGACCTGAAACAGAAAAATGTCCAGGGAGAGCTCAGCATGTGTGAGACCTCCTTCAGGACAGCTGGAAAAGCATCCCAGGAGGCCACCTCATGAAACTGGTGTAGAGGAGGCAGTAGGATCAGCCAGTCTCTGGCACAATTGGGGTTAAGGGCCTTGCTCAAGGGTCCAATGGCGGGATCACTCTGCCAACCCAGGGATGTGAACCGGCAACCTTCTGAGTCCCAACCCCCCCCCCCCCAGCAAATAATTTGTTTAATACTTTTTGGTCAATGCATAATTCAGTATATGTTGTTTTATAATTTTGTCTTTATAATTATTATGTATGTGTCTGTGTGTGTGTGTGTGTGTGTATATATATATATACACACACACACACAAACCTAAGCAACTATTTATAGACGTGGCCAGAAGTGCTGGTCCCATTCTACTTTTTCAAAAGGAATCAGAATTTTCTGTGAAATAAATTGAAACTGACAACAGGATTTGGCGTCCTACATTCTTTATTCCACATTCCATAGATACTTTGCTTTTGATTTATGACTTAACCAATTATTTTAAATAACAAAACAAATGATAATGCAGTGGACTGAGATCCTGGTATTTTGTGGTTCACCCTTTTGAGGCAATAGTCAAGCACTTTCTGTAGCTCTGAATGTTCTGAATCTGCAAGTCTCAGATGGTAATCTAGCTCAGTCTTCTTCAGCAAACTGCTCCATCTCTCTTAGGTCTGAGGGGTTCCTTCTCCTAATTATACAAACTAATTAGCAGTTTGATATAATACTGATACGAACCAAAAAACCTGAAAATAAATACTTGTCACTTGAATCATCCTAGACAACAGAGTGCTCAGCTACGCTCCCTTCTAGAAAGTTCTAAAACAAGCATTTCAGTGGATCCAGACCAGCGAAGATCACTGCATCACCGTTTGATTTGTGAATTCAGACCTGCTTGGCACATATTACTGAAACGGATAAATAAACACCATTACATCTGTGGGCATGAGCGCGAGGTGGGGGATGTAAAGATAGATGGATAACTCGATAAATAAATAAAGAGTGTGGTGTGACACATATTCGAAGGGAGGGAGAGAAAGTGTGTGGAATTATCCAGCTGGTGCTCTGTAATTTTCAACCACCCTAATTAAAATGCAAATTAAATTTATAATTAGCAATTGCAGCATCCAAAGGACCACCTTGCGCACTGCAAACACATATGGGACGGAGGGATGCGCCCCAGCTCCCCAGGACCCTGCAACGGTCAAGGAGGCTCCACCCACTCAGAGGTAGCTTCTCTGCACCTGGCCTTTATGGGCGGACACTCCCTTCAGGTTACTCTCCTGTCACTGGCCGGGGTCAGAGATCACCTCCTGTGGTCCCTTTGCACCGCAGAAGTTCTAGATAGGTTAGACCCGGATAGATTAGAGTTCAGGGCAAAGCTAGTTGGATTTTCAATCATCTGCTTCTGAAAAGGTTGTAAAGCTGCAGCACTGGTCCAGATGAAGACAATGTCCAGGTCTGGTCAACATAGGGACAGCATTGTCATTTTTACAGGAATGGGGTGGATTTTGAGGGCAAAACAGTAGTCCTGGGAGGTGGAACATTCTGGAAGGCGGTGGTATCGATAGCTACACCGATTGTCACAGCTGAAAAGTGTTCTCAGGGATCTACCAGTCCAGTGTCAACGTCTGAGGCTGACATCTCAATGGGAACAACGGACCTGTCTGAAGATAAGCTCACAGCCCAGTGTCCTCCTGTCAGCGCCATGTCTATAGGGCTTTCCAGGACGGCCCTGTCCGCTTCAAGACGGTACTTATCTGCTTAACCTGTAGGGTCAGCAGACAAGCAGGTCCAAAGCAGCGCCAGGCCTGTTTGATGTGTCCCGTGTCATGGACACTTGCTGCACCCTTCTGCAGTGCCAATCACTACTACTCGCCATAGCCGTTTAACTCTGCCCAGTACAATGGACACTTAGTGGCTGTTCTTCTTAAAACGTCAATGCTTTATAGAATGGAACAGTCCTTAAAATCGTTCATAACTTTTACATGTTTTTTTTTTTAAAAAGCTTTTCAGTTTGTTGTCTTCTACTGACAGGTGTGATCTCACTGTCCTCAGATTAGTTCATAGCCTATAGCAGGTTGAGTCTGACTTCAATTTGTCTCCTTTGTTTACATTTAGCTGTGACAAACATGATGTGTGACAATTACAGACTGATCAGACTTCTACAAATGCATCTCCAAACCAGAGTAGTGTTCCTCCGCCTAGAGCCGGTCATGTCTAAAGAAAACCTCTGAGCATCTGACACATTCTCCTCCAGGAACCAGCAAATATCGGCAAACCGTGGCCAAATCCGCAACTGTCAGCGTGACGCATTGGCGGACCCGGAACGGGTGCCAGATTGGACCCGACCCCAGGCCGTAGTCACCCTCACATCCTCTGTGGTCTGCCCACATCACCTGTGGCGCTGTTAATCATGTTCTGAAGACTTATAAATCATAACCCTCTGCAATTAATCAAGCTGTCAGCTCCCGAGGTCAGGGGTCGTGTGCGGGAAGCCAAAGGTCGTCGCCGGGGTCCCAGAGGGCATTGCCGTGGGGCGTTTACTCATTGTCCAGTGATGTCAGTTGCGGAGCCAATAGAACAATGAAGACAGCAATGTCTGTGGTGGGGGGGTTGGGGGGGAAGGCCAGACAAGAAAAGCTGGCATGGGGAGACCGATCATAGCCGGAGAACACAGAGCTTCAGATGGACCTGTCATTTCATCAAGGTCCCCCCCCTCCCAACTCCCAGTGGCGCCTCGCTCCCCCCTACATCTTTCAGCTGGCAGACCGCGACCAGCTTATCCCGTCCGTGTAATCTCTTTATTTTCGATCTTGCATTTATTTGTTACGTGCTCCCGCTGTTTACTGACAGCTCGCCGGAACGCGGCCGCAATCCGCGTGCCTTTGGCTGGATCCTCGCACCGATCGCCGGATGTCAGACGTAAGCTCGGTCTTCACCAGCAGCCACTACTTTGCGTCTGACGGCGTCATTGTTTGAGGTGCCGTGGCGTTGCAGGCGGTCGTTAGCCCGTTCAGCAAAGCCGTTATGAGATTCAACAATCTGCCACCATGAGGCTCCTCCCTGACTGCGGGCCTGATGCATACACCATCCCCTTTTCCTCCTCTGTCAAATGGGCGCACCAACTCAAACCCAGCACAGGACGGGGGACCTTTGAGAATTCACACTTTTATCGGAACCTTTCTCCCTGACAAAGGGGGTCTTCGGAATGTCACAGTGCATCCTAACCCACTCCTCCTGCCCTCTCGGTCACTCCCAGATTGCCACCTGAGTCCGCGGTAAACAAGGATTTGCTCCGTGGTCACAGAGAGCCCGGAGGAATGACAGCCCCAATACCAGAGTGCGAACTGCTGTAAGAGGCAGTAACACCTCACTGTGTCTGTAGAGGCGCTGTCCTCCCTTCGTGACATGCGGGTGACGCAGTGTGACAGCGGGATGTGGTGTGCACTGACGGCGTCATGGCCAGCCCCACGCGCTGCCTCTTACTGGCACTCCTTCCATGGGCTGAGCTGTAACTGAAGCCTGCTGTTCAGTCCCTCGCAGGAGGAATCCAGATGGTATTTATCGGGGTTCTGCTTCTCACTGTCCATGCTCTCCTCACTGGCGTGTGGCGAGGCCGCCCATCTCCAGCTCACAGCCTCCTCCATAAGCCAAACTGCCGATCTAGTGAGCAGAAGCTGTCAGTTCGTATACGTCGGATGAGTCTGCGTGTGTGTCTGTGTGTGCGTCTGCGTGTCTCTGTGTATCCTCAGAATCAGACAAGCTTAATGATGTTGCTGTTTTTTCTGCTGCCGTCCATGTATACAGATGGACATTCTTATGCAATTAATTTCACTGAACGAGATTCTGAAGTTTTATTTCGAGAAAGCAGGATCATAGCCCAGTGAAACAGAGCCACCTCAGCTGTGAATAGAGTCTGTTTAAATGCTTCCATAAAGCACTGTTTCTGCATGATATTACCAGGTACTCCACGCATTGCTAAGTTCTCAAAGCTCCCCATCTTTTATTACGCCTTAAATGCACCTTAACACAGCATGCCGCCCTTCAGGACAGAACTGCAAGTACAGTGTCCGTGTACCCAGGCACTGACACCCACTACTTCTGTATTCACTGTTCTGCCCATCATAACGTGCACATGATATTAGAAAGTGTGTATTTCAATGCATATTTTTGAGTTAATCTGATCATTTGTGATGGATTTGCTACTGTTACTGTAGATGTATGTTGGGATTTTTGCTAAAGCACTGAGATAAAGGAGTAAATATTTTTATTTTCATGTATCATCCTCTTGGTCTGACAGGATGTCCCCTTACTATTTTTGACTCCGAGATTCCCCAGATCAGCAGGCAGGCCACCCTCCTTTCCCTGGAGGTGTCCGCCTTCCTCCATCCCTTTGTTTCCTCGTCCGCCTCTCCCGGCTCCTTCAGTCCTTCTCCGATCGTTTGGCTCTGTGTGCCATGTGCATGCCCTCCCCAAACCGGCATGAAAAACGGTGCCGCAGAGGTGCCTGATGTCGATGGAAAGAAATTACACTCGAGTTGCCTCCCCTGCTCGCTGGTCCCGTCTGTATCTCCTGTGAGAAGCACTGAAGAGCAATAGGGGGAGGAGGAGGGGCAGGGGGGGGCAGATCCAATGGCAAACTTGAAAGCTGCCGTACATTTTCAGAGCTCTAAAAACAAGTATTTCACACCTGAAGCCTTTTACGCCAGCCCTGAAGGATCCTCCTAGGTTCCTAATTGGTTACTGAACCTGAGCTTGTGGATTGAGCCCATTATAGGAAAATCTGCGCGGTGCCAAGCAGCCGAGAGCATCAGATGAAATGAGCCCTTCATCCAGATGGGTCCGGCGCCGGGGCCGGCCTCACGCTTTTTGTTTCCGCTCCACAAAAAGGAGACATAATTCAGATTTAGGAGCAACATCTTCACAGGCATATTGAAGGAAGCGTGTGAATTTTTAAAGCCATTTCGCGGGGTAATTTAGCCTATTATTGAGCATAACCTTCATTAGGCACGAGTGCTGCTCCAGACCCGGCGGTAACAGCGTTGTTATGGGTGCTGCTGTCTGCGTCACGCTGCCTGTATGTACAACAAAATGCAGGAACCAGGATGTACAGCGCCGGCACTGAATGGTGATCAGGCCTAAAAGCTCACCCACCCCACCACCTCATAAAAGCAGTACCTGTTTGCCTCAGTGGTCTGACTGTGCCGCTTCTCAGATCTTAATAGCTTTTTAATAATTTTACTTCAGAAAACAACCTTGCCCCTGTCCAGTTTCCCAGAAAGGCGTGGTCATGTCATGATCTCGCTGTCCCATTTCCCAGAGTGCTCTGCGGCGTTCCCTCCCCAAGCCATCTGCCACTCTCAAATTCTCCGTGCCCACCTCAGGGCCCCCGGTGCTTTTGGGGCCCGCTGAGGGCCTCAGGGAGGCTGGCAAAAGTAGGCGGTAGCTCGCAGGCTTATCTGACGACGGGACGGGTGTGGTGTCAAGCAGGAGCTCGGGGGAAATCTGCTAAGGAAAGCATTTCTGTACTATCACTTCCAAGGAGAAAGAGAGAACTTAATCACTCACCCCCTTCCTGGTTCTTTCACTCACTTTTTCATTTAAGAAAGGTTATAATATAAAATCATCACAGACGCTGATATCATGAAACAACTCTTAAGCCATTTGGATGTCTCACAGTTTAGCAGGTATTATTAACCATTAGCCATAACTACCAATATATTATTAAAGGTGTTTCACCAGATGGATGATACTGTAACACAGAATGTGCTGGAACTGTCCAGATATAACAGAAACAGGAAATGCAAAGACAGGAAGTGACCTGCCCCCCCGCCAGAAAGCGCAGGTGACAAAGCTGGACTGGGAGATTCACTGCAAGGCAGGGAGCCACCATCAGCACCGCGCCAACCTGTATGACACAAAACGAGCCGCACGTTTTTTGTCAATGATTGAAGTTCTTTTCTGTCCCTTTCCGAGAATCGTCCTACAGCCCAACTGCTTGCTTGCTGGTGCTGAGTGAGAGTAAGGAGAGGAGTGTTAGTCTGGTTTCGCAGTCTCCTGTGAGCCGCTAACCCAGAGCCGAAGCGTCCCACCGCCGCCTCAAGCCGCTTTCGCACTTTCTCGCTTCCCATTTTTCCTGTGAAACAAGAATTCAGGGAAAGCTGAGAGGAAACAAGTTTTTTTTTTTTTCCTTTCAATGCTTATGTTTGCTGAAAGTAATGCCAGTATTGAAGGGGATTCAATGAGTCACTGGCTGATAAAGCTTCCGCCGCCCTCCTGGACGCTGCCTGTCATTGTTCGCTGGTCTCGTGGCATTTGGCGGCGTTGGCCGTCTCTTCCGAGGGACCGGGAGCGTATCCGTGCCGCTCCTCCGCAGAGATGGCGGCCGGGATGCTGTTGTTATTCTTCCCTGTTACGCACTAAATTACCTTTAAAATCGCTCGGAAAGGCGGCTTTACATGAATGGCAAATCCTGTTTAGATCGTCAGGCGCGGGGTGGGGAGCAGCAGAGAATTAGCGCTAAAAATTGCGACTTCCTCTCCTAAAACGGGGCTGCCGGGATTGAGGAGGAGCGGCTGGCCGCCTTGGTGACGACAGGCCGTCCCTAGCGATGCGGTGACACGCGTGCCCACTTGTTAGCAACGTCATGCGACATGTCTCCGTCCCAGGCTGTACATGTATGTTGTATGATCCATTCTTCATATGGCATCCGGCTCTCCCGGGTCATACACGCATATTACATGCTTCTGCCTGAAGTCACACGCATGTTACACGCTCCTCTCCCGGGTTATACGTGTATTGTTGCACACCGTGAAATCAGCAAACCAGTTCTAATTGTGTCATTCATTCACTTCATTTCTTTATTACGGACCACTTCGGTTACTGTAAGGCATTTGTATGATATTACAGGTTGATTTTGAAGTGTTAAAACAGAGTCAAATTTGTGAGTGTTCTGTGAATTTATTTTCAAAAAAACCCACTCCTATCTTGCAGTAGTGTTGCCTCACATCAGCAGCCAATTCCATGTGTCAGATGCGTTAATGCCATCAATCAATGTTTAATGATAGCCAGGCTCAGCGCTGACCTAAATTCTCGTTCCCCATCTATCCCTGGCCTCTTTCGTCCCGGCCGCCGTGTGTGCGCCCACCCCCGAGCGTCCTGGCGGCCCGGCTCACCCAGCCCGGTGCAGCGGCAACCCCGCAGAGCGCAAACAGGGCAGCGGGGCGCATCATGCGCCTTTCGTGGCCAAGCAACGCCTGATTCCGCAAGCCGAAGCCGGATCGTCCGCCCGTCTTGCGGCTATACCCCGCATCATCTGTCAATTTATATGACAGACTTGAACGGTTCCCAAAAGAGCCACCCCCTACTTCACTGTCTGCTGGAAACTAATCTTCTTATATCATTAGGCTAATCTTGCCGAAACTAATAACCAGATGTTACGTCCCTTTTCTGTTTTTTGAATGTGCCGTAAGGTTTATAAAGCCAATTCCTTACATTCTTTCCACTATACTGTCCTGTGTGCACTTTCAACTTGCGCATTTGTTTGTTTGTTTGCTTGCTTGCTTGCTGTCTCTCGTGCTTGCCTGTTTGTCACTTTGCTTCCTTGGTCATTAGGTGCCCTGAAATCCGTATGACATCAGTTCAGGGTTGAGAAGTAATTACCTACGACAATCTCTTATGACATCAGGGAAATTTGTTATTATTACGTTTTAACGGAAAAAAATGGTTTCATTATGCAAGCTTTTGTCTGAGCAAAGTTAGTATTTGTCTGAACAAATTATTTTAAACGTTCATTGTTTTATTTTTAAAGTTTATTTGGACTCTATCGTTTGACTGTGTCTATGTATCGCTTTTGAATTGCTATATATATATACATATATATATGTGTGTGTGTGTGTGTGTGTGTGTGTGTGTGTGTGTAATGCCCATTTGTATTTGCTTGCGAGATTAAAATACAAAGTGAAATCATACATTACTCCGGATGTTTCTTTTACGTAAAATATAAAAATATATGGAATAAGATATGAAAATTAAGTTTACATTGTCGGTGAGTTCTTCTTCTTCTTCTTCTTCTTCTTCTTCTTCTTCTTATTATTATTATTATTATTATTATTCCCATAACAATCCTGTTGGCGTGCGCTGAACCGTAGTACTATATTTACATGCAGGGCCGGACATACTCACCCTTAAGTTGTATCAGATCTCTTATCGCTTTACCAAAAGCATTAGTACTTGCGGTTTCTGCAACCCATCTAGAAAAATGTGCCTGCGTACTTTTAATATTCATCGATCAATGTCCGCAGCTGAAATGACTCTTTGTCAGCTGTATGGTAAATTTTTAAGATGCATTAGTACATATCTAATAACTACAAAACTAAAAATAATAAATAAAACTTTCTGAGAGGAACAACATACAAAATGTATTAAGGAAACTTACGAGCCTAAAGGGGGGATTTGGTAAACAGATAGTTAGGCCTAATATTTAATAATGTCGTAACAAAACATGTGCCCAGAAGAAATCAGGTAAGGTTAGAGTTAAAAAAAAACTTCAATGTTGCTTAAAACACACCACAGTGTTAGCAAAACTGCTCTTCTGGGCTTTCGCTCAGAAGTGTTTTGTTTTTTCATTTTAACGAATTAATTTACAATGCTGGTGTAAACAGCAAACACATGTTCTACTTACACATGTTTCACTTAAAACGAGTCATACGGATTTAGAATAAAAATCTGAATGGAGTTGATTGATAAATTTGTAACCTGAGTCACACAACACCAACCCCGGGAGGTTAAATAAATTAGTAAAATGTTTGATCTACCTTGAGTGCACTGCCATCTATCTATAGATTTTAAAATTACACGATGTAAGAAAGTCCGCAGGTCAACTCTTATTATTTTTGCTAGTTTGAAAACCTTTAATTCATGCCTTTTCTGGTATGATAGTTAAATATCCAGATTTAATGTGTTATGATTATTCTGTAAGTAGCTTATACTTATTTTAGAAGTGTAACCTAAAGTAATGTTCACATCTAAACTTGTATGAATGTTTATTTATTTGTTAGTATGATTGTTTAAGTCAACCGGTACAAAATCAGTTGTATCTGTGCATTACAATCTGTTGGCAGTGTTAAATATTACGGAGGAAATACATCAACGACCTAATACGTAACATTTAAAAAAAACGGCCCTACAAAATTACCTGCTCTTCCTCGGCCAGATATTCATCACTTATTGCTAATATAGGTAACTTTTCCAGATATGAAATTAACATGTATTTTTAGGAGATAAAGAACGGCAATAAAGTTACAGGTGAATAATAGGCGTAGCTTCAAATATCAGCAGCCTTGTGTGTGTGCGTCAAATGAAAACTGCGACGACTAATGTTTTTATAATATAATGAAATAAAAGAGGAATCGATTTTCTCTCATAGACTACGTGAGTATGACCATAAATAATTTTGATGCTCTTCACTTTTTCTCTTTATTAAATTGAGCTTCTAAGCATATTCAATGTTTCCCTTTAATTATTTTAACAGTAAAATAATTCTTTCAGGACAAAGAATCACATTTTCAGCCGGATGCCGAACAATTCCATCCACTTGTATTGATTTGCAAATTAAGCGGATGGATGTTTAAATTAATTTAGGACTGTGTATTCATTTTGTGTTGCGCTCACTTAGCGAGGCAATTTATGGTTAGTGATAGCGTTTTATATGCTGCAATGAACTGCATTGCATTAGTATTTTAATGCTTTGCAGCGTGTGTACATCCTCATAATAAGAATCGTAGCCTTTTCTGTCTTTTAATGGCAGCGTTGTCTAAAACAGCAATGTATAAATCCATGGGGAAGATTATTCACCACTGTAACTATCAGGTTTGGTGCAAGATGACTCTGCTGTTTTACTTTAATTGATGTTTTGAGTGCACGATATATGTTTTTATTGGAAACTCCTAAGTTAAGTCTCAATGAGTACAGCGGCAAACTAATTTAATGTCTAAATATTTAGCTTTCGAAGAGACATGAGCCGCAGCGTCGAAAAAATGTAACTGGAAGTGACCCAGTTACTTTAATATTCTGTAGATGTCGTGTTGCACATCTCTCTGAGACAATAATCCCTTCTGGTTTGAACTGAATTGAATTTTCTGGCTCATGAGCGCTGATTTCCCAATAGTGAATGTTTGGCTGGAAAGCGAGGGCTGCAAGTTCACAGTGTTGCATTCTCTGCCTCCTTTCATATGGTCGAAATCTGTCGGTTTTATGATCAGCGCCATGTTAGGGAAACGGACGGGAGGACGTTTTAAATGTTTGACTCTTCCTCGGGCTGAATCTGGCCAAGCGACATGCTGATTGCCGACGGAATTGCAGTTTCACAGAAATGCATTTATGTGATACGGTTGTCTTCAAACATCGAGCCCACATGGTCACCATATATTACAAATGATCTCCGTTCCGTTAAAAAACATCGTTAGATAAATAAGGTATACTTTTCTTTGTCGTTGATATTTTATTCTTTCCCTTCATAAACAGACTGAACGAAAAAAATAAATAATGACACAGTTGTTTTCGAAGTATTGAACAGCTGAAATTCCTCCGGCGAGTCAGTGGGAATGCTGGAATTTAGGAGTCAAAGGCTGAATGGCCAGGCCACCGAAAACATGCAGGTGAATAAAGCCTTTGGAGCAACGTTTCTGGCAAATTCCATGGGTCACACGGGGCTGAGGCTCAGGGCCGTGACAGGGCAGGGGGACGGACCGCAGGTATGTTCACCTGGCTTTTTAATAACTTGTTATGATTAGGAGTCTGCCTAATTGCCAGCGACTCTTGGTGACACTCCAGTGAACCCAGATGAAAGGACAACCATTGCTGGCCTTTCTGAGCGACTGCTATCACTTTCCACGTCTCAAAAGGTCTGTGCTTTAATGCGGACCCGGAGGACCCTTTATCAGACTCTACAGGAAGCCAAACTTTTCTTCTGTTCATCAAGTTTCTATTCAGTGTTCCATTAAAATGAGCAAACTAGTTATCTTTCATCAGATTCATTATGAAAATGCTGATTTGAACATAACAATCCCGTGATTCATTCATAGCCAGGTTACGCCGGCGGCTGCAGAAACGCAACACAGACATGTGGGCCTTCCCTGATCTCTTCACCTGGGCTTATTCCCTGTAATTAGACTGTAATTGTTACGAAATGCCCTTCTCAGATACACTGATATAAATTCAAAGACATTTATTGTGGTTTGTTATCAAAGAAAAAATATTACAGTCAACATATACCTTTAGTCTTTTGTAATTTGACAAAATAATAAAGGAAGATCTTGTGCTAAGTATGTATATCCTGCTGTCAGTGGGATTTAATTATTAATTACATATTTGATTTTGAATACATATGATATGGTTACTGATGACATGTCAGTCCTGCATGCTTCAGACAATGGTGTAGAGGGACATATTTTTAAGGACTTAACTGAACATGATCTACAGAGAGGGCGGCCTCCTTCATAGTAATGGAGTCCTGTCCTTTCCCCTCTTGGATAGACAGTTTTCAGGTGTCCACTAGATAGAATTCAAAGACCTGCTGGATCGGGGGTCTTGGTGAAGGTGCGGCAGGCTGGTTGTGTCTTTGCGTCTCCTCGGGGTCTTTGTGGCGCCTTGTGACTGCTTTACTGTCTGGCTCTGCCTGGTCTTGTTTCTCTCAATGATAAACGGTTGCTAAAAAATAATAACAATCACGATCATCATCATCAAAGAGGAAAAATGGGGCTAACAGATAGGGAGACGCTGAGGTTTACGCTGCAAGGTGTTTAAAATTGGGGGATGTGAATAAAGGCAGCTGTGGGAAGCGCCGGTTTCAGACAGAGAGGGGAGCTGAGAAGCCAAAGCTCGACCTTATCCGCGCTGAGAAGAGGGACATTATGACAGTGCCTTGTGCTAATTTCCATGGAGATTTCTTTAATTTCTGGAAAATGACTTTTTCCCCCCCTACTCTGATTTGCCAGGCTGTCTGGCCCCCCTGGCTGTGCTGTGGGGGTGGTCCTCCCCGTCACGGCAGTGCTCTCATCAGCCCTGGGATGTGGGGGGGGGGGGGGGGGGGGGGGGGGGGGGGGGGGGGGGGGGGGGGGGGGGGGGGGGGGGGGGGGGGGGGGG
>JAODKC010000009.1:4627156-4645676 GCA_026777985.1 Mormyrops attenuatus
AGAGCAGCTCTGACGTCTCTATCCTCGCTCCCCCCACCCCTCCGATGGCACCATGCTGGCAGGCCTCTACAATGATGGCTTCATCGCTTCGTTTTTCTGCAAACCACCCCGCCCCCCCGTCCTCTCCACCCGTATCTGCCTGTTGGATGCCTCCCCTCCTTTTTCAAAGTGGAATATTCCAGCTTTTCCTGCTCTCCCAGCTGGGGAGACCACACAAAGAATGCATCAATGGGGAACGAGAGGTGACAGAATCACAGACCCGGAATATCAACTTGGAAATCCATCTCCTCTTGGCGAAACTCACCGTACGGGTCCAGACAATACTTATCCTTGGCACAGAAATCTATAAATGATGTTTAAAAGTGTTGGAAGCCTCTAGAAGTCTTGCCGATGGCCCCACAGTATCAAAGTGTACAGAAACGAAACCCTTATCAGCTGTACTCCGGTGTGAGTGGAGATTAGTGACTGGACTACATCGCGTTGACCCAGTAGCTGTTCCTCAGCCCCCTGAAGGGTGAGATAGTGTTGTCCTAAATTTACTCCAGGCTTAAACTAAGCTGCCTCAGCCAACCCCCCCCCACGCTTCACTGGTAGGTATGGGAAAATGTTTTTCGTGTCCTGACTGCAACCCTGAAACAGAAACACCAACTGGCATATTTAGCACAAAATCGCCAGAGAAATATGTAAGCAGCCTTTCATTGCAATCCTTCCTTCCCTCGCCTGAGGTCTGCCGCTCTGTTATGCTAGAACGCATCTGTGTGAACGTCATGCCCCATTTTAATCTCAAAACATCCATGAAATGTTTCCTTGGGTATCCATGGGTACAGTGCAGGTGGTGTGTTAACCTGGCAGGGTGCATATGGCACTGAATTAAACACCCCAGGCCCCAGGTCTTTTTACTGACCGTTCATTGCAGCTAGACTGGCATTTTTACCCATAAGGCACTACATAGCTACTGAGAAGACATCTAGGAAAGAGAAAGCAGGAGAAGGGGTCCTTTCTTGGGGGGCACCCTTGACTTTCCTGTCATGTCAGTGAGATCCTGGCCTGTCACTGCTGTCGCACTCACTGCCATCCAGTGACGCTCCACTGGCATGCAGCAGCTGCCAGTATCATCAGCTCAAACGACACCAGCAGAAAAGAGGGTAACAGGAGGCTGGCGGCATTCCAGCATGTTTATTCCGGTGATGCATCAGCGTCTCGGGAGCGATTTCATTTATCTGTGCATCATAAAACTGAAGGAGCTGGGAGGGTGTCGCTCTACTACAGCTACATGTTCACGGCTCCTTCTGCATCACTCCTGTGATCACATGACCTTCCCACACCGGGTGGCTGCCCCCCTGCCCACCCCCCATCACCCCCATGATCACATGACCCTCCTGCACCAAGTGGCCACCCCGCTGCCCACCCCCATCACCCCGTGATCACATGACCCTCCTTGCTCGTAAAGCTTTTTAAGATCTTCCAAACCGCAAGTTAAGAGCTGTGCCTTCAGCACAAATGTGAGGCACTTTAAAAACACCGCAAATGCATGGCTGGGGGGGCACTGTGGCAGTGTCTGACGCCCAAGCCTGTCCCCCCCTCCACCCTCCCAACCCCCTCGGGGCCATGCCGGAACAGAATGGGAAGGCTTCCCAGCCAGAAATGGAGCTCAGCTCCCCCCCCCCGCAGGGTAACCCGAAGGGGGCCAGCATGGAGGCCCTGCCGATCCTCAGCCACATCCTGACCCGGCACCACACGCACCTCTAAGCCCCTCTGCCCAGGGCACTGTGTCTCGCTTGCTAATGAGGATATTCTTTAACATAGAGGGATATTACTGTGTGCCATGGATATTCAAATCAGATGTTAGAAATGTATAAAAAGCAAGATTTGAAAGTAAAGAGTCCAGTATCTGCAGTGTGACATGTTTACCGGGTCCGTGTAGAGCCGCAGAGGCAGAGTGTGGTTGCGAGTTTGCGAGCCGGTGCCAGTCAGGGACCGCGCCGAGCCTGGGTGCTGACGTAGGGTGCTCTCCAGGCGGACCTCGCATGCCGCTTACACGCCCTGGCCGTCCATTAACCCCATTAACCTGCTGCAGCCCATCGGAGCCCCTGGCGTTTCTAAGAGCTTCTTCCCGTACATCCGATCACGCTCTTCCTCCTCGGGAAGCTGCATTACACGCTGCATTCTCCATCTCTAATTACAGGTTATCCACATTAACACGCGGTGTCTCTCGGCCTTCGCTGAGCTGCCTGCCTGCTTCTCTCCGTGACCTTTCCCTCTGTCCTGCTCTTTCAGCCGCAGTTGTATGGGGATGCTTCCCAAACCTACCCCATAGATATGCATTCCTTTAGAAGCAGAGGAATGGTTTTATGTCGCGGATGAAGGCCGCACTTCGAAATTCAGACCTTTGCACAGATTTGTATTTGGCATTTTTTTATATATCATCGGTTCATCCATCCACCATCCATCCATCTATCAATCTTCCATCCATTTATCCATCCATCCATCCACCAATTCATCTAACATTCATCCATCTAGTAATACATCCATCTAAGTTCTATCTATCATCCATCCATCATACATCCATAGCCATCTATCCAACATATATGCACTCCTCCACCTACCCATCCATCCATCTACCATCCATCCATCCATCCTCAACCATCCGTGATTCACCATCCATTTATCCGTCGTCCACCTATCCTTCCATCTATGAATCCTCCATTCATCCACCCATCCACCTCTCCATCCACTCATCTAACATATATCATTATATATCCTCTTTTCTACCCACCCACCCACCCATCCTCATTTAGTCATCCATCCATCCATCCATGCACTTGCAGTTCACTAGCTCAGTCTGACACATGACAAACAGCCAAAGAGACTGCAGCATTAATATGCCTCCTAGTGCCAGCATGGTGCCGCCTTACACATGTTTGGCTGTCATCTGATTTCTGCTGTTTTCCTCATAACTGTTATCTGCAGGCCAGAGTCCATCCCCCGTGCAGTCACTGCACTGATTATATCTCTGCATCCTTCACTGGTATCTTACACGATTCCTCGTCTGCCCTAAGCTGACTGACCTGAGCAAGGTGGTCCGTCAGCAGGACCTGAAGGACCTGGACGGTGTCCGGACATCTTACTGCTCCTCATCGATTGTTCCCGTAACGATGGCTCCATGCTGGAACCCGCAGCCGGAGTTGGGCAGCGCTCTGGGGTGCCTCCACTTCAAAGCTGCATATTTACTCTTGGAAACTTGGAGAGAGTGCACGGTGTGACCTGGATCGATGAGCGGGCTGCTCTCTCTGCCCCCTCACGTCCAATAAAACCCTCTCTGAGAGTCTTCTGAGGTTCTGATCTCAAACCACAAGCGCCATGCCCGCTCCCTCTCCTCGTTAAGAGCCCTTTCTCGTTTGCTCCCCTGCACAGGCATTTGTAATGGAACAACAATGGCTGTTATTTATTTAACACGTGTCTGTTCACATATATTACTCTGAACTGATGAAATGAATCGTGGACATAGAGTAAGAGTAACACAAGGCTTGATGTCTGTTCACAACAGGGCAGTTGGTCTCCCTGTAGTTACGTACGCAGGAATTTCGTCCCAAATGAAGCCTTCCTCTTTGGAAACCTTGGTAACGCCTGCTTTTGTTCATTTGTGTGATTATTTCTCATATTTTTTGTACTACAAACGTGATGCCATACGTGCTGATTTTTGTTATACAAAACTCATGAAAAAAATTTAACAAAAATTGCAATGCCAGTGATACGGTTACTTTAGCTTTTTAAAGTCCATTTATGAATATAACATGTGTTTAGTGCATCGTCTGCACCAACGGATGCTGCGATATGTGTACCATAATTGTCTTTCCTCTTCTCTGAAATACAAATTAAGAGACAATCAAAACCTTTTGTAATTATATACAATGATATTGCAATTAGTGATGATTTCAGTTACTTCATGCCGATCTCCTTCTTCGTTACAGTTAAGGAATGACAAACACCAATTATGTCATTGTCGAACGGCTCCTTTAGAGAGGCACAGTGGGGAATTTAGTTTAAAACAATGTGCGTTTAATTGTTCTGTATTTCATCCGACTGAGGTGCGGAGGGTTCCCCTGGTCCCTCAGAGATGCCAGAGCGTCCCACCACTTACCGACGATGCCAAATTGTGCCAATTAAGTCAGTAATATGCTGTGATTATTTATTTTTAAGTCCTACGGTAAATATGCCCGCAATTAGTCGGGAAACAGATGCAGGTCTGAAAAAAAGCACATTTTTCATTTGCGTACAATAAAACAGGAAAAACAGACAATTATATGGAGGACAGGCACACACTGTACTGCACAGGGACCCAGTGACACATGAAAACACAGGTGCGCTCGTACACAGAACGGGACACGGATACAAGGGCGCTACTCAACAAAAGCGAAAGCTGGGTTTGACGGACAGACAGCCTCTCACACTCCCCCGTCACTGCATCCCATTGATCCCGTCTGTATTTACAAATCTCAAACTGCTTTTTTTCCTTTTAAACAGTGGTCCTCATTTCATTAAAACGTCAACACCTTCTTCGTCCAGTGGCGAGTCAGTCGCAAAGCGTGTTGTGACGGTCCTCATCTCCGGCTTCTGTGCACACACAGGGAGGCCCCTGCCACAGAGAGATGCCGTCAGGCGGAAAGATGTGGGCTGAGGGCATGCACTCGTTTGTAGGAAAACCCTGAAAGCCTTCAGTCACAGCCAGGCAAACTCAACACCCCGACACGGCCTTTACTGCATGAGGGAAATACGAGCCCATGTACAGTGCAGTAACATAATGCTGGTTAAAGTCCGTCCGGTTTTATGGGGTAGGGAAGCGAGTCAGATAGTTGCGATAATTTTATTTTGGGTTTATTGTAAAATTTGTGACTTAAACCCACACATGCACAAAAATTATGCAGGAGATTTTACTAGCTAAAGGAAGATGAAAGGTTTTAACCAGGCCAGCATAGCAGTATCTGTCCTGCTGTGTCTCCATTGATCAGCCATGATCAGTGTGCCACTGTGTGTGAATGTGCGTGTAGGTAAGCATCAGGCTGTAGATAAGTGTGTGTGTGTGTGTGTGTGTGTGTGAGGGTGGGTGGGTGTGCAGATGGCGTTAAAAGCAGCAGGCTGTGTGTGTGGATATTGATGATGTTGATCTAGTGACAGACAAAAGCCAACCAGAGAGAGCTACCAGAACAGCATCCTTCCCATAATGCATCAGCCCCATCTGACAGAGCAGGCAGCCATCTGATGAATGAGCTCCTTAAACAGAGAAAGCTACCTTTGACCCCCAAGGATGCTTAGAGGATTCTCATTTTATAAAGGTCAAACCAGCCTAGAAACTCCATGAAAGCTCATGGTGGGCCGGGAGTGGCACTCGCAGACAGACATCAGAGTTCCTATGATAGTAATGAGACATTTAACACTTCATGTGAAAAAGAAAATATTTCATGTTGTTTTACAAATACTGCCATGCCTCTTCCCTCCCTCATTAAGTCTGTACGGCTGCGTAAAGCTCCACTTTTAATCAAAGGAGACAGAGGGGCCCAAAATAGGCCCAGTCGTAAGCAAGAGGTAAGGGGAGAAAGAGCAAATCCAGCTCACAGGCCGAGCACATCCATACCCCACAAAGCACTAATCACACATGAAAGAGCGGGCAGGCGGCAGCCCTCTTAGCCTGTTAGCAGTTAGCACTTAGCATTGCTTTTGCTGCTAAACGAATCTCCGACAGCAACAAGAACCATAAGGGATCCACAGCCACTGGGCCTGAGGGGTCAGGGGTTTCATTGTTCTGTCTTGGATCCCATAGCTTTACCGCCTGGGGGGGGGATTAGAACCATAGGATGCCGCTGGCCAGTGAGTGGCCATTGAACAATTAATCATCAATCAGTTATCAGTGGTCATTAACCATTAGCTCTCATAAGTGACTTATTATAATGATTTAATATCATGAATCTTATTATTTCCATTTACACATGTTACATTATTACATTCGTATTTGAGAGTAACACACATATTCACACCATAGTCATTTTCTCACAATCACAGACAGTCCCCCCTCACCACAATCACGGAAGATCTTTCCTCATCACAATCACAGATCTTCTCTACTCACTGTGATTACAGGCGATCCCTCCTTGCCTCGATCAAATACAATCCCTACTCTCTGTGATCAGACAGATCCTCCTCACAACGATCACAGATGATCCTTCCTCACCAGAATCACAGCTGATCTCTCCTCCCCATAATCATGGGTGGTCCCTCCTGACCGTGATCACAGATGATCCCTCCTTGTTTCAATTACAGACAATCCCTCGTTGCTGGAATCACATGCAATCTATCCTCTTCATAATCAAAGACAGTCCCCCAATGCCAGGATCACAGACGATTCTCCTCACAGCGATCACAGAAAATCCTTTCTTGGCTCGATCAGAGACAACCCCTCATCACAGTGATCACAGACAATCTCTCCTCATTGCAATCATAGAAAATCTCTCAATGACAAGATCACAGATGATTCTCTCCATAGTGATCACAAACGATCTCTCCTCACCTTGATCACAGATGATTCCTCCATGCCACGATCACAAAAAATCCCTCCTCACCACAGTCACAGATGGAGAAGCTGGGCTGTAACATTTTACAGCTGTGTAAAGTTTATCACACGTCTCTGCCTCACGTGGCCGCCTTGAAAACACTGCGCACGTCTGGCTCCCCCCTTAATGAGCCCCCCCCCAGCCCTGGGTCAGCCCAGGTCCCGCTGCGGCCTTGCTAATTAGCCCTCCACATGTCCAGGTAGAGCGCCCTCGCTTCCCCCACATAAAGCCGCACGCGCGGCACTTCACAGGCGCCGCCGCAGTTAACGGCCCCCTCGCAGCACTCCAGTTGCTCATAAGTGCCGCCTCCCAACTTCCCTGGGCTACCCCCAAAGTGCGTGAAAACAAACGCACTCTCTCACGCCGGGACACACCACCATCCTCGGCTGACCAATTACCGCGCGCGGGGGCCCGGGGCGGCTGGGAAACCTCGACACCTGGAAATAAATCAGCGTCTGAGGAAGACACATAGCGGCTATTAAAATCCTGACAATCCCATAATCACAAGTGATTTGTTTGGCCTGCGGCTTGTTAAGGTGCCGAACCGCAGATGCGGGGGGCCAGCCGGCCTGGCTAGGCACGGCGAGCTCAGCCTGGGAGGCGGGTGTCCGCCTTTCCCCTCCTCCTCTTCCTCTTCCTGCGGCTTTGGTGGCTTTTCCATCTCAGCTATGTGTCCAGAGGCTGTTGCATGGCACTGCGATGATTGTCATGGCTTCCTGGCAAAGCCTTGCATGGGACTCACAAGCTGTTTTTCTGTGTTATCTGTCTGATATTCATCTCTATATCTATTTATTTTCATTTTGAAGGGTTTTCTGTGTGTATCTCCCTCCTCATTAAAATGACAATTCCTGTGTTTATCATATTCATCCCTGTAATGTTTGTTAAATAATTACAGATTGCCGAGGTGTGCGATTATTAATGGCGGTGTTTCAGTGTGACTGCAGTGGGACGCACAGACATTTACGAGAAGCCGTCTGACTGTTTCACAAGACCCCCGGGGACAGAGGGTGGATGGGGTGGGGGTGGACCTGATAGAACCCTCAGGAGCAGATGAGGAACCTGGGCGGGGGGGGGCGAAAGGGGGGGGGGGACCTCCAGCCTCTAATTACCACTCCATCTCCTGCCCCCACGGAGCAAACGCACCCACCGCTCTAATAAATCAGCCGCTCGGTAGTGATGCCTCACCTTGCGTTCAGGCCGGCCCCGTCCCTGGCAGATGGATGGCCCAGAACATCCCAGGCCTGTCCCAGAGTGTAGCGGAGAGAGCTCGTTCCAGCAGTAATTGAGATGCTCTAACATGGTTTTTGGCAGAAACCTGCCGGAAACAGAATTTCAGATGCAGTGGAGCCACGGTAAGATTTATTAGCGGAGGCGAGAGAGGCGGTGAGCGGCTCGTTAAAGGCAGCGCCCCCGGCTCCCCTCCCTAATTTGTCTGTTATTACATGTTAATCGGGGATTCCTCCGCGAGGGTCTCAGGCCCTGTCTCAGGAATTCAGTTCGCCAGCTTGCTGTGATGTGTGGCGGCATAATTGAAAAGTGGATAGGAAAGGAGCATGACATAATAACAAAAAAGCCATGAGGAGGTGTCTAAGGTAAGACAAGGAGCAGAACTGTTCCGAAAACAATGTCATGTGACACACATATGTTGGGGATAACTAGCTCACGCCAGCAGGCTGCTGGTCACAACACGGGCCGGGTCTGTGGACCAGATGGGCGCAGGGAGATTTTACTATCAGTTACTCATTTCAGAATCATGGCAGCAGGTTCTCGTGATGTCGCTATGTTGCAGTTCACATCAGCTGCCTTCGGGGGGCAGTAGTTTCTGTTTCTCTGGTCTCGACCTCAGAGCGAGGTCGGGAACGTGGTGCCGTGCTGGTCTCAGGGTTGCGCGGGGAAGCAGGCTGCAGGCCAGAGTGGGTGGAGAGGCCGACAGCTTCAGAAGTCAGCCCAGGCTGTCAGGAAAGCAGCACAAAGAGCCTGTTCTGACATGGGGCACATGGGACATGCCCCCCTCCTTAGAGAGCAGCATCCTGTGCTTCAGAAGGTGTGAATCTCCAGGAATATAGCCTACCAGCTTCTGCACACTCTCTACTGGTCTACGTACGAGAGTGGGGTCATCTTACCAGCCCCAACACCTGTGGGATCGAACCCTGACCTGTGTGGTGAACTGCCAGCTGTATGACCATTACATACAGACAATTATTTTTGTTTTTTTTCTTATTCTGTTAGAGAATTATGGGTTATATTCATAGCTTCTCCTGTGAGGTGATGCTGAAAGCTAGATTCTTCGTCTTGCCTCCGTGTTCTGCAGGTCAGTGTGCTTGTGGTTTTAGTGTGTGTGTGTGTGTGTATGCGTGTGCGTGTGTGTGAGTGTGTGTGCGTGCGTGTGCGTGTGTGTGTGCGTGTGTGTGCGTGTGTGTGCGTGCGTGTGTGTGCGTGTGTGTGTGCGTGTGTATGCGTGTGTGTGTGTATGCGTGTGTGTGTGTGTATGCGTGCGTGTGTGTGCGTGCGTGTGTGTGCGTGTGTGTGTGTGCGTGTGTGTGTGCTCCTACTGCACAATCAAAGCGAGTCAGAAGCATCACAAGTCAGCGTCCGGGGTCCTGTGGTGCGTCTGACACAAAGCTGACCCCAAGGGTGCCCCCGCCAGGAGCAGCCAGTAGGAGGAGCCGCAGGGATGGGCCCAGTGGTCACCCCTGTGCCTCGCTGACCTGGTGGGAGGTGCTGAGCCAGTTACGAGGAAGATAAATACCAGGCAGGTAGCCGTGGAGATGTGGGAGGGCGCCGGGGAAGCGTTTTAGCAAGAGGAGAGCCAGCTGGATTGGCTTTCAGAGAATAGCAGTGCCGTTAGCATTAACGCTAACGTTCAGGGGCGTGTCGCTGATCACCTAAGAGCCCAAATGAGAGACAGATTGGATGAGTAGTGCATGGAGAGGCTTGTGAGTGTTTACACACCACGATGGCCACGACAGGAGAACCTGCACGCGACAAGCTGAACAGGAAGTGGAGCATGAGGAGCTCCTGGCTGAAGGCCGCGGCCATCTGTGCAGCGGATGTACACCGCGTCACACCGGGTACGTGGCGGGTGGCCCGGGTGGGGATGGCAGGGAACAGTGCTCTATTTACGCGGTGACTTTAAGAGGGCATTTGGCCTGGCTGTGTAAAAGAGCACCCCTCCAGTGACACAGTAAGGTCTCCTCCAGGACTCCCTGTGCCAATCTTTTGGCTTCACAGGCAGAACCATTCCGCGCAGCTGGGGGGCCGATGATCCTCTCACCGGCAGCAGCTGTCCGGCTGGGAGCCCACACAGTACCCGCTGCCACACACAGAGATCACAGGTGAAACAGAGGCTCGCACTGCCTCCCTCTCTGGGTTGCCAACCTTCGTGCCATGTTAACCACTGAAAGCAAAGGTCTTCAAGCAGGGGTCTGCAGAAACATTTTGCAAAACCTGACAGAAAGTCCCATCGATGTTCTCACATGTGCTACATAAAATGTATTATTAGCCACCAAATACTCGATGTTCTATATAAATCCTTGGAGCCATCTTTAAATATTCTATAATCAGATCGAGGAGCCAAATTTCTATGCTCTAGTGTCAATTGTAGGAACCATATTTCTATGTTCTGTATTCACTGCTAGGAACCATATTTCTTGGACAATACTAGCAGGAGACGTAAATGTTTAATCATTTTAAAGTCTGAGGCAATCAGCAGATACACGAGAGCAATTGAGAGCGCAGTGCGCTATATCACCTTACAGACGGGCTGAGATGGGAGGGGACCGCAGTGACCCAGATTCACAGCCGGTCCGCATTTAAATTCCCAGCTGCCAGCTGTTTACCATGGATATGAAGAGAGACAAGAGGCCGGGTCCTCGGGATGCCAGGGAAGAAGCGTCACTGGATGTGTCACTGGATCCAGTCTAATACTGATAGATGCAGCAATTAGCAGCTTTTGGTTGTAGTTAACCGTGACTAACGAAGGATGAGAAGTCATTGGTCATGAAGATTCAAACGGTGATGACGGGAAAGTGTTTTTATTCAACGCGCTGTTGGCCCTTTAATTGTTTAATTACCGTTAGCTGTGTGATAAAAGGTTGATCTCACGCTGAACGCATTAAAGCTTAAAAGATGGTTAAGGTCAGTTAGCACAGTTAAGGGAAGGCACATTTTCATGGAAAATATTTTGCTGTATGCTTCAGAAAATGCATACAGGTATAATGACGCGCTTGTCGATCGTTAAATATCAGGACATTAATAAATAAATCACCAATCACTGACGTTCCACAACATCCCACAGAAATGTAGGAGGTCACACTGCCATCCTGGAATCCCCAGTACTGCTGTCTACCTGTCCCTCCATACAAAGCTACTGGGGTACTGGGGGGCAGGACAACACTGAACAGAGCCCCCAAACCTCAGCCGAATGTAAACGTGAGCTCTCAAAGGCGTCAGCCCAACGCATCTACAAAACACACCATTATTTATTTAGAGGAGGCGTGCGCTGCATCTGGCGTGGAGCCTTTTATCTCTGTGGTACACCTCCTGCAATTCACATGCCACCATTCTCGGGGGGGGAGGGGGCTGGGCCGTGGGGGGGGTTTGCGGCTGCACGTCATTTTGAAATTTCTGTCACTGGGCTTCGAGCGGCATGCCGTCAAACTGTGAAGCGGGTGACATCTGAGCTAACGCCAAGTGATGTATAGCGGAGGAAGAACATGACCCTCCAAAACATGACTCGATAATCATAGGCCCGTTACCTGAGTCACATAGTTATGCACGAAAAAATCTTAATATGAACAACTGAAGGTCAGATGTAAAGCTGGTTTAAAGGGTTATCTGGATGGTAATACATGTTAAGAATTAAGTCGTAAGCAGTTGTTCTATTGCTGAAGCCCAGAATTTGATGAGGACAAATGACAGTCCCAGCACAGTTTGGGAAAAGATTGTGTGCAGTCAAGGCATAGAGAAGCGTTAATCATTGATAGATCATATGCTGAGGAGGGGATGTCAGCGGCTTCCAGAGTGTTCCAGCGTCTGAGGGGGGACGGCCTTGTCCACCATCGCCTCCCAGGTGAGTTCAGAAGACAGGTGGATGTTGGAGGCTCCATAGCTTGTAAAATCCTTAAAAGGGAAAAGGGGAATTTAAAGCCACGGTGGGGTATCAGGCTGTCCTTTTTAGGCAGGAAGACTCAGGGGGGAAACAGCAGAAAGCCATTAGGCAGTTAACCACAGCATCATGGCAACTTGTCTGCAGGGACGAGCTCCAGGCAACTGATGGAGTAGCGGCGAAGCTCATCAAGACCGGGAAGCGGTGTGACAGATCGGCAGCTGATTCCCGGCGCCGGGAAAAGGCGGCTTTCCGTCTCACTGGGATGCAGTGTGCCCCTCCCCTCCCCCGCTCAGACAAAACCCCGAAAAGACCCTTCCACTCTTAATTAAAAATGCGAGAGCACCCCCCCCACCTCCTGCCCACCTCAGCGCTGGTGTCCTGACGCAGATAGGTATCTGTGCTGATTGACAGTCCGCGGGTCACGCGCCCACCTTCCACGTGACTCGAAGGGGGAGGCATCAGACGGAATTCGGGACACATCTGCATCGCTGTGAGACTGTCGGAGCTACCGATCCGAGCGACGGTCTCTGAAGCGACGCTCTCTGAGCGACGTGGATTTCCATAACATTTGTGTGATGTGCCCCTCCCCCCTCCCGTCCATGGTTCACCAAGCAGCTGATGGTCGATAAGTAAGAAAGTGGTGAACGTGGATCCCAGTGGAGGAATGTAGCAGTGTGCTGAGCCGAGATGTCTCCGCTTCTGCCGCAAGGCATTCCGCGTGTGCCAGGCTCGGAAAGATCTTCATGATAAACTGGGTTTATACGGAAGCCTGAAAGTCCCAGTGCTGCATCCGGCCTCTATCACTGGCGTTATAGGTGATCATTAATGGTTATGAGACCTAAAGGTTTCGGAAGGAAAAGCACATGTACCTCTTAACGAGTTTCCCTCTCGCTGAGCGCTTTGATCCCAGCAAGGAGCCTGGCTTATCCCAAATAAATATATAAACACCTACAGCCACAGGATAAAAATGTACGAGATGTTCTCCAAGCCAATGGGACCTGTATGATCCTACACAGGATCCTTTCATTTTTTTTTGACGTTTGGCTACACACGCCATCCCCCGCCCCCATACCCTGTTAGGCTTCATCAGTGAGGTAACTGTAAAGAAGGGGGTCGGATCGATACCACCGGTCAGTAGAAAGCCCAGCGGACCCGTACGCCTGGGGGCTAATCGATCAGAGGCTTTGTTCTTTTGCTCCCCCCGCTGGTTGGCATGCGCCGGCACAGCTCGATCTGCTTTCGTCTGCAGGCGCCGCTCGTCCCGCTCAAGGTGCGCGGCTGGGACCTTTCGAGTTGTGCCTCAAAGGAGGCCTACCGTGTCTCTGTAAACACGTATCGATTGCTAATAAACAAAGCCCCAGGTCTCCAGCTTTGGGATGTTGGACATTTGTTGATTTTTATTTGTGTATATTTTTCTTTTACTGCAGATTTGCTGTTTACAGAGTTGGGGGGTTCGAACACAGCGGCACAACTCAAAGTCTTGGCCCTCTAGAGTAGTTGTTATGTCTGAATCAGCTTACCAACCAGAGAAAGGCCTTGGAAGGCAGATCTTACAAGCCTGTTCATTTCACTCAGCCCCTCTCCCTTTCTAGAAACATCTGAAGGGTGCTGCACACAGCCCAGCACCCACACACTGCTGCCTGGCTGAGACTTTCAGCATCTGCTGACGCCTTCTCAGGAGTTTGCTTCTGAAATAGCTCAGCTGGCAGCTGCTTACCAATTCTACATAGGGGAGTTGGGTCCCCAGATGAGGTCCCTGAAATGAATCCTCCCTGCAGCTAGGAGGTGCTCCCCCATTCGCTTACCCTCAAAAAGGATGCAAAGGCATCAACAAACAGGGGTGCCAGTGCCCATGGACTTTGGAGCCCCATGAGCTCTCTGATCCCTAATGAGTGACTGCGCACCCCCCCAACCACTTCTGGGCCATCCCCCATCTCTTTGTGTCTTGGCCCACCCCACACTGTGTTGAACCGTCGCTGCAAAGTTCACATTAACGCATGCTGACCAAAAGGTGGGGGCAGGTAGGGTATATAAAGTTTGTCAGCGATACAAGCTCCTCCCACTCCCACCCCCAGTCCACCCCCTAGAAGACCCTCCCTGCCCGCCGTGACCCCTCCCCCATCTCATTTAATAAAGCTGAGGCTGATTAATCATTTTTTCTGTCACTCTCATGGGACAGATGGTGGAGACCACAGAGTGGAGAGGAGAGCAGAGCTGGGGCTGGAGGCCTCCAGAGCAAGCGTCTCGCTTTTCAAGCTTCAGAAAGTGCCAAAGAGGACAAGGAGCATCCCAGAGGTCTCCTGTCCCAAAACAATCACAGTCGCCCACAGAATGGCACATAGCTGAGGGCCGCACTCTCTCTCTCCAGTGCCGTGGACCGGAGTCTCACGCTTTAGCGGGACAGACAGAATAACTAACTAACTAAGCTATCACATAGCGTTAACACCAAAGTGCTACGGTGCTCTGAGTCGCTCTTTGACCTGCATACATGATAATATAAACATATAAAGAATCGATTGAGCTACAAATACAGCACGAGGTCAGAGTAAAAAACGACTCACAGATAGAGCAGAGGAATGCAGATCTATCTCCCAGGGCCTCTGGTCTGTATGCGGCTCCCCAGCACATATAACAGGCCAGAGCACGCCCGAGGCCTCTGAGGGCTCACGGTGTAATCGATAAGCTGTGCAGCTAGCCTGTAATGCTATCAGCATGCCGTACGTGTTTGTTTGATAAAAGTTCGGCAGGGTAGCCTTTTACACGGCCTCTTCAAAGCCACCCTGACTGCAAAACATCTATCTGCATGCTTACCCCTCTAAAACTCCAACTCTATAAGTTAAACAAAATTGAACAACATTCTGTTTACTTTGAATGTTTCACACTGCTTGAAAGTATGTGTGTCTGTCTGTGTTTATGTGTGTCCGATGTCACATTTGCTAAACCTTAACCTATATCTGACCTCTTCTTCCAAATCACATTCTGTATCTATTTTGCCAGATTTTTCAGAGACATTCAAGTGAAAGATAGTATCATGTACGGGGAAGATAATCAGTTGGCGGCATTTTACTTGGTTGAGAGACTTAAGACAAGTTACAAGGACACGCGTGCATTCAGGCCTCAAACACGGAATGGATCAGGGTCACATCCTGAAATTTCACATGAATTTTCTGTACATATTAAAAACATCTTTCTGTGCTTTTTCAGATTTCTTCCCCCTCAAAAAAGGGTAAACTTTGTACTGTTTGTCCTTGAGAACAGTATAGAGGTAGACCTCCAGTGAGGCTGACTCAGCCTCATTGCGGTGGGGGGGGGACACACTTGACCACCGCTTGCCTCTCAGCTTTTCACAGCGCGCCGACAATAGCCAGCAATTCACATGCACTTACCGAGAAAATGGCCTTTGTTTTAAGCAGCGAGCGCCCGTTTGAACACCAAGCTTTAAAATATCCACCAAAAATCTGCCTTATTTATCTGTTCTTTTTTCACCAGTTGCAGAAGATGGGGGCCTTTTCTCCCTGCAAAACTTCACAGGCGGTTACTGAGGAAAGCTCATGCATGCAGAGCTGGTGAATCCTAGTCCACTGATGTAAACACTTTAGTTCCAGGTGTAAACACCTTAGTTCTGCGTAAAACACCTCAGACAGGTCCGATGCGGCCTAAGAACCTGAAAACGCCACAACAAACAGTGTCTATTTCATCTGCCTTTGACAGCAGTACAGTGACTGGATTTGCTTGTAGTGACTTTGATTTCCAGGTTAATCCTGGAACAGATTAAGGGCCATCAAATGAAACATGGCAGCCAATTTTGCCTGGGCTACATGTTTTTATTTAGAAGTTTCTGCATTCCTTATTTTCTGGGGTCTCTTTATCAGGAACATCTGAGGAGGATTAATGATTCCACTTTAGAGGGTGAAGAATGTGCGAGCGCCAGCAGGTCATGGCTGCGGAAAACTGAGAATCAGTTATTTGTCATGCTGGTCTGAAACAACAGAGCAGCATTAATTCTTCATGGGGAAAAATACGTTTGAGATTTTTACATTACAGATTACAGGTTTATGAAGGACATGTAATATCAGGTAGTGGAGGTTTATATTTGTTTGAAAGCAATACTAGAATGATAACAGTTTCAAAGCTAATAAATAAATAAATGGAAAAAATAGCTGCCCACTGTCAGGCTTTCTTGGCTATTGGTATTTATCTCTGAGTTCAGAGGGCAGTAAATTTGTTTACGGAGGCTTCATTTGAATGGGCGGCCCCATCATTAATTCCTACCCCATCTCCTACCCGTGAACTGAGGAAGAGTAAGGAAGCACAGGCAGTCGGAGAGTGGAACCACCGTGCAGCTGGGGGGGGGGGGGGGGGCAGAGGGCTTCCTGTCCTGCTGGCCCAGGGTGACCTGATGTTTCATTAAGAGCCAGTTCTGCTTCTGCGATGCTCCCCTGCTCACACCTGATTTGCCCGCGACTTTTAAGATGTCTCTGAGACATTATTTTGGTGACTGTTTGGTTTATTGGAAAGGGAGACTGAATTCTACTTTGTATTATTCTGTCTTAATAATGTTGTAATGTATCACAACACACCCATGTAAAGCACCTTGGGGCGTCTCCGTTGAGAAAGGCGCTATATAAAAATGAATTGAATTGAATCGCTTTGTCACTAGAATCACAACGTGCTGGTGAGGGTCAGGACCGACACTCACCGAAGGGGAGGCAAACAAACAGTTATGTTAATCTGTTAAGCATTTCGAAGATGGATAGACAGACGGACGCATTAGGAAACATGGTGATTTTTCCTTAGTCTGTGGTTCTCCAGCCTATCTTTGCCCTCTCTGATGTCAGAGTCTGTGCGCCTATATGGCTCTGCGGATCGGCTGCTATGCATAATATTAACCTGAACACTACAGCCCTGAATATTTCTGCCACCTAATCTCATCACCTGAAGCAGTTACATATCTGTAGCACAGACATAACACCGTTCCTGCGGTAATCATCCACAGGTCTGCTATGTTGAGTGCGGGTGGATAATGTTCAGTGACTGAATGCTGTTGACAGAGGAAATAAGAGCAGGATAATAGAGAACAAACCCATCCTTACTCCTGTGTACTTAATGTTTACTTACTATTACAGTGACAAGCACCCCAGCCACAGATTAACCACATGGAATCTGAATTTCTGTTTCCAACGCAAATGCCCTGGATCGGAGTCTTATTAGACGCGTGTCTGCAGTCCGCCATCGTTCCGAAATGACGACGACGAGATGGCAGAGGAGAGGGCGAACTGACACATCTCACTCCTGACAAAGGGCCTGGGCTGTCCCAAGAGCGCCAGATTCCCACACGCGCACCTTCTATAATGAAGACCGTTCTGTGCCTCCCGTTGGGTGCTTCAGTGCTCGACACTCGGGGGGGGGGGGGGGGGCAGGACAATATGGTGCTGAGTGTCCAGTTTGACTAAACAGTCTGTTTCTTCGCGAGCCGCCTTTGAAAGCACTTCAACCTGCTGTGTGTGTAGTGTTTCCACCAGGCAGTCTGCGAGCCTCTTTCAGCATCTCCCATCTGTCTCGGGCCCACACAGGATTCGGCTGGTGGGATCAAGCCAGCCTCGTCGTCTCCCAGTACTCAGATTGTGACCCATTCCTAATTCCTCAGCAGATGGGGTGAGGTGCTTTTTGCTGGCATCGTCGGGGGGTGGGCGCTGCCCCCCAGCCCTACTGTATGTTGTCTTTCACCCACCACACGGGACCGTGCCGACAAAGCCTGTCTTCTTCGAGATTCCACTCAGCCGTGGGATTTAAACCTATAACCATCAGGGTGTTGGACTTCAGCTGATCAGCAGTAAATCCCACCCCTTGCTCTTGGGTTTTGCTAGCTAACAAACTCTGTTCCAAATAGGACTGGTGATGAAACCTTCAAATCCACATTCCAGGGGCCTGGTTTATGAATTACAATTACCACTTTAACTATTTTTGTTTAGTGTAAATTAACTATTGTTTTGAACATGAACCATTTTATTTCTCTTCAAGACGTGTTTCCTAGATTTAATAGTGTTCTGTGTTTTACCTAGTCAGTTCGTACGTATTACTGAGTCACCATGACATGGCAGAATCTGGCTTTAAATGTCATACAGGCCAAACTTACACGACCACAGAAACAGCGATAACCAATAAAAATAACTGTTATTGTAAAAAACAATATTGATACTAGGAAGGATGATTAAAAAGAACTAGAAGGTACACCTTGGCCCACTATTTTTCACTTTTGGCCGAGTTTGTGTCCAACCGCAGGTCGGTTCGTCTTACCCGAGTGTGTTTTTACACGCACTTTGCACTTGATCGCTTGTCCTGGCCCGTTTTTTCCCGTCCGCTCCTATGGGGGGTGGGAACCAGACCGGAGCGCGTGGCAGCGCCGCGCGGTGCCTCGCGGACATTCGCCGGGCTGCGGCGCCGCTCAGCGGATTTCTGTCTGGAGTGAAGGCGTGCAGCTATTATAAGAGATGAACAGAGTCTTTCGCTTTTCCGAGTAAAATTCACAAATGCTGCAACCTTAGTGCGAACAGCTGCCTTATTGCGTTTTCGTAAATTCCTCCACATTTTCCGTTTAAATATTAATCAATTAGATGTCAATCGAAATTTAGTTTTAATTTAGAGGAAACCTTAAGGAATCAAGAGTGAATATAGTTGCAGTTTAATGCAGTCTATAATGCAACTCAGGCCATTTACCCGGAGGAATAAGGACGGGCGCCCCCCCCCCCCCCCCCCCCCCCCCCCCCCCCGCGCGGGGGGGTGGGGGGGGGGGGGTGGGGTGTTG
>JAODKC010000009.1:4645776-4688828 GCA_026777985.1 Mormyrops attenuatus
GCCTGTTTGTAAAGAGCGCAGATTTTTGGGATTTAAGTTGTACCACACAAGTCTGACTCGCCCGAAGGGAATCGCCGTTTGCTTTCAGTAACGAAGCTTTGTACTCTGAGATCTTCTGCTGGGGGCATTAAAGTGTCCCTGATCCACAAGATAATGTTGCGTGATTGCTGTAAGACCTTTTTTAGCGTAAGAGATGAATGCGTGCATGTACAGAACAATGCTACACCTCCTCTACTGAAAAGGAATGGAACCACACGACCGATTACAGCATCAGTAATAATAAAAGGCTTTCGGAAAAGTCACATTCAGTGATATTCTCTAAATGTCCCTATTGTTTTCGGGGTTGGATACAGCTGAATATAGTACTCTTCGGCGTTATTCTGGATGAGGATACGCGGTATGCGTTGTTCAGCACGATTATTAATGAGGGCCAGTGATGTCTGTGTTCATGCTTCGGGTGTGAATTGTGCTAAATATATCTGTGGGAATGTGCAAAGGCGACGCTGCGGACGCTGGGGTTAATTCATCCCGTCTGCGGTGCTTCTGTTCCCTACTGACGGGTTCACGGCCAGCCCGATGGATTCTCCCTGCCACATAAAGGGCATTGTCCGGGGTAATGAAAGAGAAGCCTTCGAGAGTGAACCTACTGGAAATCCTCTAAATTAATGACAGTGTCCATCTGATATCTCTTTCCAGCCCACAGGGACATTTAAGCATGCTTAGATATTAGAGAAGTCCTTCTCCTTCCTTTGCATTTCCGAGTCTCCGCCGGATAATTCACTCTATTAAAACCGCTTAAGAGACTCAACACCATAACCACCTAACTCACCGTGTCTCCATCCTGAAAGGCAAAGAGCGATACTGTAGCCATTCGATGCAAAGGAGACAACATCGAAAGAGTGGATCACGTTCATCTAATATCTGTAATAGCCTACATGTATTGTTTATAAGTCTTTGGGTTATTAATATGTGCAATAATATAATTCTTATATATTCGTTTATAATTTAATCAATAAAGGTGTATTTTACTTGGGATTGCTGATGCTTTTAAAAGGTAAACATGTTGCTTAAAATAAACAACATACAAAATAATGTTCGTGGTTTTATACCAAATAAAACGCATCGTGGAAGCTGCTTTTGGCGGACAGTGTTTCGGGGTGTCAGCGAGCCGGTGTGTGTGCGCACCACACCGTGCGGGGTTTCTGGGAGATCGGGACGGGGGGGGGGGGGGTCTGTTTTTGAGGGATTTCTTTCTGGGGTTTCATTCAGACCCCCCTTCGCCCGCTGTTTATCGGATGCGCGCTCCGTCGCAGTGTTTCCCGAAGCCGCCAGTCTCCGAGAGCCGCTCGGCGGGGTGTACGAGATGCGACTCTCCGTCAAAGGATCGCCTGCAGCGCGCTCCACGGAGTCCCGTAAGACGTTAAGCGCACTCGATCGCCACTGTATTTTAAACGCGTTAATAACCCGTTTGCTTCTCCCCCCAAGCCTTTCTTGGTGGCGTGGTGAAATTGAAACCCTTAGAATTTTGTGCATTTTAAGTATGACCGTTTCTTGTTGTGCGCGCACACCCCGTATCCCAGCTAACAAGACGCTTTTCAATGGTATGATGCGCCTCTGGTCCTCCTGCCTGAGAAAAAAATAATCCACTCTTACGGAGTATGAAGGACACTTCAGTGACCAGATACAGCGGGAGGTCAAACTGAAGACTGTAGGGAATAAGGTTTCGGCCACCGTGTCTGAACTGAAGCATTTTCAAGTGTTTGGTTCCTAAGGCTGCCTGACACGTGCAGGACAAAGGTGCTGACACCATCTTGAGGTAGCACACATCAGTAGGCAGGCCACTGTAAAAGGGTCACTGGTCTCTGCAGACATCCTCATGCACCCAGGAGGATGAGCTCCTACTGTTAGGCACCATGCTAACCTGCTCTGTGTGTGTAGGGCAGAGCAGAATATCACCATAGGCTCACATCCCGCTGCCCTGCGCTGAACCCAAACCCAGGTAATGAACCCAGAAAGCCCAGGGGTCCAGCCGATTGCAGCACACACATTAAGCAGTATTACTAGGGTGGTCATCTCACAGTCACAGAGCACATCTGTCTTGCCAGAGCCTTCCGGAAGCCGTTCGGCACAGCACGGCCAGCTGCACTCTCCATATTTACCCACATCCCGCACGACGTTTTATCCTTATTTAATAATCCATTTGCTCCTTGTTTGATCTGCCCACATTTACGGAGATCTGAGTGGCTGCACGTGTTCCGTGTGTCAGGGATCAGCAGAAATGTAGCTGTCCAGACTCTGGGCTGAGGAATCTGCCGTGTAAATATCTGAGGTCGGTCAGGAACCTGCAGAGCGTGTAATCTAGTAAAATACATATATCATGTCATGCTAAGGGAAACATAGGTGAAGCACTTTATTATACATGGGTAGTTTGTGATAAATAACAGTAAGGACACATAAAAATGATTAAATAACAGAGTGTAAGTGATTGATTGTGGAGCTACTCGTATTTCCCAGGTTGTCTATAGCTGCTTTACATTCACTTTCCTCTTTGGAATCATGTGGTCATTGACCACATTCTTACCTTCCTGTTGTACTGCAGGGTCACGGGCGTACTTAGAGATGAATGGATGGGGGGTCTGAGTCTTTTCTGGGGGGGCTGTTTTCAAATATATATAATACAAAAGGCCATTCATAGACACACATTTATTTGGTGGGCTAAAAAACATTTTAGGCGTAGCCAAAGCCCTGTGCAGGGTGTGTGCGGACGCTGGTGCAGGTCTGAAGAAGCTCACTGTAAGCAGCCATCTCTTGCCTTTTGGGCTGGCTTGCTTCCAGCATGCGTCTAGTAAAAGCCTCAGATGAAAGTGGCCCGTTGCCGCACACGTTTGCAGGCCTTCGCAGGTGAGACTGTCTCCCCTGGAGGAATTCCTGTGTTATTTTAGTCCCTCTGGTTTGCCTGCAAGAATCAAAGCTGACTGATGGGACTGTTGAGTTTTATAAACGCATATAAGCGGAATAACATCCGTCACGCACTGAGATCTCTTCCTGGGGGCCCCCGCCTCTGTATAAATGAATGGATGAACAAGTTTTTACTTGTCAGTGCCATATTATGCTTGATTTTATTAGGTAATAAAGTACAAATAGACATTTTAAAATTTACGTTATCATATGTCATATATCAATAACACAAACACAGACGGCTAGACAGGGCGTTTTCCTGGGTTTAGATAATGAGACCCTGATTCTGCAGAGGGAGGGATATCCAGCCTTGCACGGTCACACGGATCCCGATCCTCACGCTGCCCCCTACATCCTGCCTCCTTTCACCATCTGTTTTCCCTGAGTGGCTGGAAGAGCGGCCGCCGCTTCGCCGGGACCGGGCATTGCCAAATCCAACCGGGCTCCCGACTGCCGGGTCGTAACGGCTTGATGGATCCAATCCGACCTAAAGTTCAAGGGCTGAGGCGAGAGCGGGACCGGCAGTGCGACGGGGCCGGGGCGGGCGAGCATCCGCTGCGGGACGGGCAGCAGCACACGGGCGGCGGCGCATGGCTGCCAGCGGGCGGAAGGCCGGGAGGGAGATTGGAGGGACTTGGCAGAGGGTGGCAGCGGCCCGCTTTCGACTGGGAAGCGGCGGTTTGGATCAGAAGGTCCATCATGTGCGCCATGCCAGTGGTGCATCTGTGCAGAGCGGGGCACATCCCAAAATAATCAGGGGAGAAGCAGAGTGCAGAGCGCCTGCTGGCTTAGCTCGCACAGGGAGGCGGTCAGAGGCCCCAGCTACACACTGCGCATGTGAGTCCACATGCACATACATAGACATACAGACACATGAGTCTGCATGCGCACATATAGACACATCCCATTTTTATCCACATCCACTTTTTTATCCACATCATTTTTTTGTTATCACAACCGAAACACTAAATCTATCACGGATTGCTGGTCCTCGTGGTATGGATTTACTATGATCCCTTGGTGACCACAATCACTGAGCACCGTACCACCTTGAAGGCAGTGCGCTTTGTGTGGTTCATCCCAGTGGATAAACCATCCAATTAAGTTTCCAATTAAGTCACTGCACATTTTAAAAAAAAATCCACATCCACACCAGTAATGTTTCAGTGAGACGATCGCAGATATAAAATCAGAATGAGCCATGCGCTTGGGTCTTCTAGAGGCCAATCTTGGCAAGGGCCCGAGGCCACATCTCCTGAGGGTTTCGCCACCCCTACCGCTCCTGCTACAGGGTTTTAATTTATCACCCAGCCGACTGTTTTCGCTGCAGCTGGCTTGACATCTATGCATTCAAGACAAACTGAAATTGGGCGGTTTGATGATGGGGTAGGTGGGGGGGTGTGTGGGCTGTGACCGCCGCTGAGGTCCCCCGTGAGAACATCTGCCACAGATTCACTTGGCTGAATCACAGACTTCCACGTAGGTGGGTTTTATAGGGGAATGGTGAGCATTTCGGAGGAGGCAGTATCTGCCGGGGCTACGTGCTTCTCTCTCATCTAGAAGTTTGGCCAAATCTCAGAAGGGCTTTAATAGCCCTGGTCTATGATTCAGAGCTGGGAGCAGACATCTCCACAGCTGTCTTGCAGTTCTGACATTAACCCTCCGCCGGCACTTGCCCTACACAGACACGATTCGTCCCCCGACGACCGAACTGTACTCTTCAAATGCCATTTAGTGGCATGTATCGAAATAATTTGAGCAATACTGGTCTGTGTCTGATGGCATGCCTTTCTGCCGTCTGGCCCTGAAAAGGAGATGCCTTTACCATGTATGTACGTTAAGTGCGGCTGTTAAACACCTGGGAATAGAACCGGCCGCCTTTCCAACATCTGTGAGGTTAATCTGTGGCCTCCGGCTCCAGGCCGACGCACTCGCTTTCTGCCCTGGTGAAGCATCGCCTGCCAGATTGAAAAATGGCAAGGCTAAGCTTGATTATTAGGATTAATTGTCTTTTGCCAGCGTGGTGGAGCAGGTATACCAAGGGGGAGGAGTCAACGGGAGCCAATAAGCTCTCAGCACACACCATGGCAGACCAATGATGAGATTCTTCACCTTTCAGCATGACTGATGGCAGAATTTAAACACATCTCTGTGATGAAACAATGGCTGTCTGCTTTTTGGTGAAAGGGATATGGCAGTCTGGGTTAGGGAACATCAGAAACTGCTATAATGTTATTAATCTCTTTGATAACAATCCAGCTCCACACAATGGTGCTCTCATCTAGCTGACACATCTTACTTTGGCTCTAGATATTCCCATGGATGTTCTCAAATCCCCCATAGTACTTATGATAAAAGAAAGTGATGCCAGTTTATCAAAGAATTGAGGCAAGCAATGCAAGTTGGGTCCTTGGGATGACAGGGCAATAACGAGAGTCCTGGAGGACCTGCCCAGCCCGTTAATAAAGATCTTACTATTTGCTGAAAATCACAGACACCACTGAAAGCAGGAGAGGTGACGTATAAATAGGTGTCAGGTCAACGGAAGAGTTACTCAGACTTTAAGGCTGGGAAAGAGCTAATTAGAGAAATCAAGGGTGCTGACCCCCAGCTGAGCGGTGTGGATCCGGTGTTCATTTATTTTAAGTTGCGTTGCATATATGTTTCTGTTACCTAGCTACCAACGACCTCTGACCTTAGAGCAGGAACCAGGCATAGGTTAGTTCATTTTCCTCCATATGTTAGTAGGGGTCATTAGGTTCTCAGTAAATCCTGCTGCATTTTTCGTGGCTTTTCCACAGAGTTGCACTTCACCTGGCCCCGCTGTGCATTTTTGCTCTAACAAGGAGATTATGTCTCTAGTGTGGATTACGAAGGAGTTTAACTGTCTGCATAGCGGAGCCTGGGTCAAGCGGTAAGGGCGGGATATCAACTTATATCACGATTTTCCTATTAAAATCTAATGTTGTGGCTCTGTGCTAGAAAGGATGGCCAGTAAAAAGATGATCTCATACCTCAAGCAGAAATTATGACCAGTATTTTATTGTCATAATGTAAGAAGTCAGAAAAGTACTTCTGATAAGATATGTCAACTAATAAGTCAACATATATGTAATACGAGGTGGAATTACATGTAATTGTCATGGCATTAGTGAAACCCAATGAGGAAATGTATTTGTTTTAAATAAAAGTCTACTTTGATGTTTGTGTCTTTGTAGCACTGAGGCCTATGAGTTCATTCATATCCACAAAAGGCAGTGCTGAACACAAAGTGAACACAGAAAGGATTCGGCCGCCTTATGGTACAGCCAGGCCCCTCGCTGAGTGCTTTATATCTGCTACACATTTACCACCGTTTACGATTCGTGCCAGTTTGAAACCGGTCTCCACCGAGGAAACCAATACAACCAGGAACCAGTTCCATTTGCCGATGAACACATTCCCTCGTTATGTTTTATGTCCTGGCTGATCACTGTCAGTGGCAGCAGGGCCAGTGGGCGGGGCTTGGCGTTTAAGGGTGTTCGCGATCTTCTTCACGGTGATGAAGGATGGGAAATCCAAGTAAACATAAACTTAAGCAGGAGGTGTGCATTTTCGAAGATAGCCCTCCATCATGATTCACAGTGTAAGCACTGTACCGCTGGGGGGTATGGGGGGGCACGGAGAGACAGATGGAGCAGACCAGAGCTGAACCGGAGTTAAGGTGGAGCTGAGCACCTGCTTGACGGCTGTGCCGATCCTTTGTTTTCCAGGAAGGTGATTCCCGGCATCTGCGTATGATGGAGCGCGTTATTAAAATGACCGGAGGGGATGATTAATACCACCCCATACTACCTGCTTCTGGCGTATCAATCATCTCATTACAACCCAAAAGTTAATTGTGGGAGCGGGAACAAGGGCGGCGATGGGGGCGGAGCCTTGAATCCGTGCGGCGGAGTGCCCCGCCCCCTCATGCATTCACCTAGGGCGTCATTGAGTTAACATTAAACGTTAAAGGACGTTCACGGTTAGCATCGACCTGACGGGTGTCTCATTGAGACAGTGCCCCCCACCCTCCCCCGGTCGTCGCCATGTCCTCCTCTGCCATCTCCAGTCCACTGCACCCAGTAGCGTTTTGGGTCTCCGCTCCTTCTCGCACTCGCTCCCTCCACTCCTCCACTGCCTGGCCCAGCTGCTGCCTCACCGGCCGGGGGGGGTATTAATCATGTTTTTTCGAGGGGGACGCTCCTCAATTTATCTCCCTGACATGCCGAGCGTTGGGTAGCCGTGCGCTGAGCACAGCCCATTGATTAGTAAGATTACACATTACCTCGCTCCATTGCCTACCCCCCCTCCCCTGCTCCCCCGCCCCCAGCAGCCCATTCGGAAGTAGAAACGGGGGGGGCTATATTGGACGTAATTTATGCCTAACGTGCAAAAGAACTCTGTCTGGCTGTTATGTTATTTCTCAGAGAGGAGCACATCAGACCAGGTGCTGCTTGTCAGTAGGCCATAGTGGCTCCATTCATACCCACTCATTACCCCGCCGTGTCCCGTCCGGCACGTGGAGGTGCAGTAACCACGGTGTCGCGTAATTAGCCCGCAAAACTCTGAACGTCCCGAACCGCTGCCGTTAGCCACCGCCGCTTAATACAAACCTATCAGTAGTTAGCGCTCAGCTGCAAGGTGATGACGTCGTGCAAAATAGGTGCCATAGATCAACATGGTGATGATGGTACATTACTTTGCTGTCTGTACATAAGAAGTACATAAGAACTGACGAGCAAATTACCAAAACTCACTCCATTTTTTGTCGTTTTTGAAATGAGACCGCTAATGATCGAATGACCGCTAATGATCTAATGGCTGCTAATGATCTGAAGTCAGGTTCCTCATCATATTTTACAGTTTTGGGAACCAAAACTCATTCAGTCCTCATTCAATCCAAAGTAGAACTTTAGTTAAATTTCCAAAACTTTTCTTGAAAATGTATTCCATGGACTGAGTGAGTTTTGAAAATTTGCTCTTCAATTCTTCACCTATCCCGTCTTACTCTCCATGAGACACACGTACAAGTGAGAGTGACACCTGGATTAGCAGGGATTAGCCATTAATGCAGCACCCCAGGAATCTTTCCCAAAGGCCCACCCACAGGATTTGAACCGGCAACCTTACGGGCAAAAAGCCATGCATGATGAAGAAGGAGAAAATGATGATGATAATGCGGGATTCAGAAAATAATCTCTAATTTTACCGGGTCAGATAAAGTGTGAGTGGTCCCAGAGTGGCCTGTTCCGGTATAACCATGTGATCTCTACGCTACACTGCACTTGCAGACTCAATGGCTCGCAGGAAAAAGCTTCAATTAAAGAGAAGGGAAGGTAGAAAATCTCAAAAGACCCTTAGGGGCCCAAGATGGTGGCCGTGCCACGCCAGCGAGACGCTGCTTGTGCCCAGGGAGCCTAGCCGCTGTGTCCCCAAAGCCACCGTGATGGGCAACCGGGAGGCTGTCTTCAGCTGTACCCGGGAGATGGAAGCCTGGGAGATGGAGAGGAAGCAGCCATGGTTGGCAGGTATGACTTAGGCACTTAACTGCTGTTAAAGCTACGAGAACTGAAACAGTGTCTATAATAAAACTACCCCTAAACTTAACAAAAATAGGAGAGGGTGATGTGCAGCCATTAAGAAGAAGAACGGCCTCAGGCGAGGCACCAGCCTCACAGATTTCCGTCATTTTCTGCCGTGACTTTGGGTGCTGGGAAACGCAGACGCAGGAAGTGCCAGGCAAGCGTGACGTCACCACACACTCTCGCTCTATCACTTTCCTATCAAAACTGTTTTCCTTGGCTCAAGAAACTTTTTTTTTCCTTTGTATTCCCTGGAGAGCCACTGCAAGCGCATATGGTTTGAGTTACAGGCGTAAAGGCAGCTTAAACAGCACTGATTCTCCCAGAGAGCGGTGGAGGATCCCACTTCACGCGGCTAAACCCATCCCCTGCATGCGTGGCGTCCCTGTCCTCTTCCGATATATAATCCATGTAGAAATTACTGGCAAAGATATGTGGCAGTCTCTTCTGGTCGCAATCAGCCTCAACTGAACCATTGAACCCATGTGATGATGAAGATCTTAGCATTTTTTTTTGCTTTAAAAATGTTCCTTCATCTTATAAACTTTTGCATACTGCTTTTCTACCCTTCAGGACTGTTAGCCTAACACTGGTAACACTGGCTCTCCTCCCAGGTTTCCATACTGCTGACGTATCCTTAGACCTGTGAGGTTTTCTTAATGTTCTTCTCCCAACAGGCCTGTCCTAATAGCATTAGCGTTGCCCTGTGCATCTCCAGCTGGACCTGTTGGAACCATCTGTGCCTTGTTTTCATGGCCAGGACTGCCCAGCAGAGCCTTAATGCACCTGTAATTTGTGCCCTCCAGGTATGTACCACCAGTCAGTCAGTCAGTGTCCCTGGGGTCTATCCCCCAGACGAAGTGTCACACTAACATGAAAGGCATGGGCAGCAGAGCGAAAGAACAAAAGAAGCAAAACATCACTTTGAAAGTATCTCCTGTTCCTCAAACAAGGACGACGCAACTTTTTTAATCAGTGGGTCTTTGTTGACTTATACCCCCTGCTGTTTCTCCTACCTGGAGCCACACGTCTGCACAGAGGAGGACTAAGGAGGCACGTCTGAGCACACACAGATATTTTACAAAAAGATGAAACAAAATGGAGCTGTGCAGTCTGCGAAAATGCAATCCACGGCAACCGGAGAGTGGCACTAATAGACTGGGCCGGTAATTACTGTTCTGTCAGCTTAACTATTGTCTGTCAAGTCAGAAACGTTAGCTTGGGAGCCCATTACTGCAGTTTGAATGGACTTCTGAGAGGCCAGAAACTGAACGAGTGTCATTTCTCAGTGCTGCCTATGGATGTGCCTTTATTAGGATATTTAATAGATGTTTGCAAAGGTATCAGTTGTTAATATTAATGAATTGTTAATTAGTAACTGTTAAGATTAGCAGACATTGTTTTCTTTTTGCTCAGATGCTTTATCAGTGAATTCATTTTGCCAGGTCACCGTGGCGATTCCCCGGTTAAATCTAGACATATCCTCCAGGGATGACTTGAGGTCAGACCACACTACACAGTGGTACATAGGGCCAGTGAACAGGTCCAGGCTGTGTCCCCACAATGCGCCGTATCAGACGGCCCTGGTGACGTCAGGCAGTTGGTGCTCTATCTAGCTGTCCCTCTCTTCATGTGTCCCAAGATGTCATGGGTGTCACGTTGAGAGGAAGTCTCTTATGAGTTTGAGTGAGCACTGTAGAACTTTAGATTGAGGTAAATTGGGAAAAAGATTGAATTTTGACTGACCCTGTACTACTCTGTAGTTATCAAGTATGTTTGAGTAAAGTACTTTTTGAAATAAGTTTTTTTTTCTCCAAATAATCTTGTTAAAACCTACTGTTTCAAGCAAAGTGTAATCTGAAATATGCAGGCACAGGAATCTTCATGAGTTCTTCACTGAGAATGACCTGCTGTCAGCTCCTCCCCAAGAGGGTTTGGAGGAACGAAATGGGGAAGCCTTTAAACTTTGCAAGTGGCAGTAACGAGCAGTCATTATTCCAATTAGAGCCGGCGCTGATTAGGTTTAAGGTAATGAAGCTGACAATGTGATCGATCTTCATTACCTCGGTGCATTCAGCTCCCGACTACCACAGTATTCAAACAGGATCCTCCTAACCTAAGTCAACATGCAGGTCACATGATCTTCTCATGCTCTTGCAGCTACAGGAATATCACATCTTCTTGAGTAAACCTGACTTTTCACGGAGTTGAATTTGACAAGTTAAACTTTATCAGTAATAAAATTATGCAAACTCTTTAAATACCTATTATTTTTATACCTCCATATTCTCACAGTTGTACTTGAAGTCGGAGGTGTCAAAGGAGTCAAAGGAATGGACCGAGGACAGCTCCCTGTGGGACACCTGTACTATTTTCCACCTCTTCAGAGACACAGTTCTGTAACCATACAAACTGTGCCCTGCAGGTGCATTAATCGATGATCCAGGACACCAGGAACTGTTAAATAAATGTCTTTGGTTTATCTAGCTGATTCAGTGTTTTTTATTTGCGTTAAATCTTTTATTCTGAGGGCAAGATTTAATCATTTTCCATGACTCCCACTAATTTATAGGAAGAAATATGGTGAGATACACAAGAAGCCACAGAACTGCTGTGGTAACAGAGTGGCTTCTGCCAAGCCTGGGGACCACAGGCCGCGTGCGGCACCCGCAGAAAGCCCTGGCCCAGCCAATCCGCTCAAGCAGCCCCACATCTCCGCCTGGCCGGCAGCGGCTGTAGCTCTGTCACCCAAGTCACTACGAGTCCCCCAATCATTCACCATCGGTGCCGGGCCATCGATGGGCATCTAAAGGTTATGGCATATACCGAAAGCAGTCGATAATGCACCGGAAAAACTGCACAATAATGAGAGCGGCAACAACAGGGCGTCATTAAGAAAATGAGCCACTCTGGTCTCATTCAGTACTGCTTTGTCTAGAGATCAATACAGTGATGGGAGATGTGCTTGTAATCGATAACCATGCTCAGAGGAAAACCTCGCAACAATGGTCAGTCCATGTGAATGCATGACCTACATATAGAGTACATTACAGGGCAGAAACATTAATGTGATCATTACAGAGACAGCGTGTGGTTATTATGTTATAGAAGTAAAGCACATGCTTGTTAACTAAGTGTAGAATTGATGCTCTGACTCTACACAAACAGACCTGTTTGGTGTGTCTAAATAAAAGAGGATCACATGATTGCTTATCGCAGCAGGCAGCTGTATGACAGTACTGCTGTCTGTGTTCACTGCCTCCTGTCAGTCTCCGAGGTGCACAAACAGATTTTATTCTTCCAGACTGTGATTGTGACTGACATTTTTACGCTTGTGTCGGCTGTCAGTCTGTGACCACTCGGTGACATCCAGTCTGTTAATCATCTTGCAGTGCTACATCACTCTGTTATTCTTCTATAAAATCCTTGTAATAAGAATGTTGCATCTATTTTTCAGCCTAAAATACACCCACTTTTTCATTTATTTGAATGTAGAATTTATACTCATTTTATATTAGAATTTCTTCTTTTGAATTTGTCAGATATTCTTGTCTTTGCTTTTAGCTTTGAGGTCCATCTTTAATGTTGAGTTATATGTTACTTAACAAGAGCTAACTAATTAACTAACTAATTAACTGACCAAGAGTTTTATTAAAAAAAACTTGGACCTGAAAGAGCACTTGCATTATTGAGATTGGTTTATTGGAAATGATTTTAATCTGCCCTAACCACCCATTAGCAGAGCCCTGAACCGCTGTGACCATTTAATTAATCTCTCGGTGCCACCAGGATCCTGTGTACGTATAAGACTTCTTATCTGCTTTAGCTAACCCCTGGATCATGGGTTCGAACAGGAAGTTACCCAGATGTGGGTGGGTGCAGTTTGGGATACATAATTTTGCAAACATCATAAGTACTTTCCCAACATTCTTCCAGAAGTATTCAGTAGCAATATGGCTACGGTCCATTTCATCTAGTTTCATCTAGATGCCGAATGATAGGAATTCCTGAGGAATGGTATGAATATGAGTCTTTTAAGAAAATCCATCAAATATTAATGTTTGGCCTAAAGTTAGGTAGAAGAATCCCACAAGGCCGTCAGGGCAGATAACAGCATAAACCTTTATTCATGCAATGAAGCACCATGCAGAGCAAAAGCCTAATGAAATCAGTCTACAAGCAGACTGTAATACCAGATACTGATATAATGCTACTTGCACATTATGTTTTAGGTAATTGGCCAATTCAGTGAGTAAACATTACAGTCAGTGTGGCATAACTGCAATATATCATTATGGTTACAGGTCTAAGACACAGTAACCTGTTAAAAATCAGTGAAAAACAGAAACGCTGCCTGGATCTGTGTCAGGGGGTCAAAGGCCCATCGATCTGAACGACCTTAACATTTGTCATCTTTTAGGATGTAGACCCTTCGCTTAAAACATTACTTCTGCCTTGTCTTCCTCACACGGGACACATTTAGTTTGCATTCAGTTCTTTCGAATCAATAAGTTTACAAAATTGTAAACTAAGGATTATTCACTTCTGAGACTTAAAGTATTTTTTTGCTGATGTATGCATTTAAAATGCATTTGAGGAAATGTGCATTTGAGCAATATATTTCAATGAAAAGTTTTCTCCTAATTAAGCGCCAAAAATGTCTTATAGGAAGAGAATCTTTTAACAGTTATATGACAATATTAGAAAACAGAGTAATTTAATTAAAGTGAAGTGGTGAAAATAGGATGGTCTGTAGTGGGTCTGTGGTTTCGTTTCTGATTCTGTGTCCTGTACGCTGTTTTGGAAGTCAGTTAGTAAACAGCACTGTGAGCGGAACACCCGCCTAGAATAAGTGCCTATTGGGTAACTAGATACCACAGGGAATCCATCCACCACTGGCCACGCTGGACTGTGCTTGTATGATCCCACAGTCTGAGAGTTCAGAGCTCTGAGTTTACCGTAATTGCACAAGCATCTGTTGAGATTATGAGTTTGGCTGTCGCTTATCGTTTTATCAGGTGTTAAATGGAGGCTGTGCTGGTATCGTTTTATCAGGCCTTATATAGAGACTGTGCAGGCATCGCTGGACCAGGCCTTAAATAGAGGCTGTACAGGTATCACTTTATCAGGCCTTTAAAAGAGGCTGTGCAGGTATCACTTTATCAGGCCTTAAAAAGAGGCCGTGCAGGCATCGCTTTATCAGGCCTTAAAAAGCGGCTGTGCAGGTATCACTTTGTCAGGCCCTGAAAAGAGGCCGTGCAGGCATCGCTTTATCAGGCCTTAAAAAGCGGCTGTGCAGGTATCACTTTGTCAGGCTCTAAAAAGAGGCTGTGCAGGCATTGCTTTATCAGGCCTTAAAAAGAGGCCGTGCAGGTATCACTTTGTCAGGCCCTAAAAAGAGGCCGTGCAGGTATCTCCTCTCCCTTCATGTCAGTACAGAGCCGTCAGAGCAGGGGGCTGGAGATCCTGCGCTGCGATCTGCTGGCCGCCGCTCCGGGAGACCTCGTCAAACTGTTCCGCCAAGAAGACGCTAAGATGTGAAGGCAGTGAAGTTTCAAAGACCCAGTCGAGCAGACGCTGCACTGTGCTGTTATGTGGAAGTTTCAGTGAGCTGATTACCACGGGGTGGAGTGGAAGGGGGAGGTGTTTTTTTCCTCAAACGTTAGGCTGGTGTGTATTTTTCGGCTGTAATTATGCCTCCCAGGCAGAGAGGCTCTCTTTAAAGAAGCCAGTGCTCATCCTTCTGACAGACAGAGCAGGATTCGTGCTGATCCTCATTTCAGGACCATAGCGTCTAATTCGGAAGCTCACACTTAAGCAGCACGTTAAGTTGAGAGTCGGCAGAGACAGGCCAGTGCGAGCGCTTTGCCTGAAGAGATGTTAGACACCCCGATCATCTTCATTATTTCACGCGGGTCCTTATGCGTTTTATTAACACTGTGTTAACCTTCAGAGGAGGCTGTCATGCCACTAGTCACTCTTAGCTATTAGAACTGAAAAGATCACATTTGCGAAGTATTAGCAGAATCGCCGGAATAATTCCTGTCTTTTTTTCGACCGCAGGCTAATTTTAAACATAAGAAATCAATTAATTTGGCCTTAACTGGATTGCACGCAGGAGCCTAACTGCTGGGGATGGACTGCATCCCTGCACCACCACCGCCCCCCCATTAGAGAGCTGCCACATTCAGCTATAATTGCCCCTGACAAGAGGGTGAATTATCAGCGGCAACTCGATGAGCGTTACAGCCAGACGACAGAACACAAAAGTGTATTAGCGACAGCGTGACATATCGCATTATCGCTGTGAATGTAATCAAGGAGACCCTAAAGACTGTCAGTTAGAGACAGCCGGCTCCCTCGCTCTCTTGTGAGGCTGAGATATCTCATACGCTGCCGCTGATAAGCCGCTCTCAGCTGTCACCTGGCAGTACGGAGGGCCGGCCACTTAACCATTTGTGCGCCAGGCCGTCACGGAATCCACCCATCTACAGTAGTAGTCGAGTAGAGGGCTGCAGTGGCTCTGTATTGAATTGTTCTGCCCAGAACTTTCTGGAATATCTCTCTGTTTAATCACCAGGGTGAGAAATCAAGCAGGCAGGGGAGAGGAGGGGGGTTGAACAGACAGGTAAGCTGCAGCTGCACTAAGAGTATCATATCAATTCAGTATTAACATATTTTACACAGGAATTCATACACATTCATTCGTTCAGCGTTGAATTTTATATTAATGTTATATACACTAATTAATTCACTACACGCCTCTAGAAGAACAAAAAGGTGATCTGGCAAAATCATCACCGACCCCTATTACCCCGGCTACAAACTCTTCAAAGTCCTCCTCTCAGGGAAACAGTTCTGGTCCATCAGAACCACCACATCAAGCCAGAAGTCCTGCTTCTTCCCCCAAGTGGTTGCACTGCTCAAAACCTGAACTGGGGGGGGGGGCACACATCATAATTTAGAGGTGCCAATTCCATGGAAGAACATGCAAACTGTACACATGTGGACTGGGGTGGAATTCAGCCCCATGCTGTACTGAACAGTATATCATTATTTTTCATTTACAGTACCAGTGAAAACTTTCGATGTGCCAAGCTACCTACAAAGGAAAGCCATAGTATGACCTGGCCACCCGACCGAAGCCAAGTAGAGGTGGTTTGGGAGAAGTTTGACTAGAGAGTGAAGGAATAGTGGCCAGTAAGTGCTGAGCATATATGTGGGACCTCCTTCAGGACAGGTGGAAAAAGAAACCAGGAGGCTACCTTATGAAACTGGCCTAAAGGAGTCTCAGCCAGTCCCTGGAGTGATTGGGTTTAAGGGCCTTGCTCAAGGGCCCAATTGAGGGGTCACTCTCCTGACCCAGGGATTTGAACCAGCAACCTTCTGAGTCCCAACTCACAGAGCTGCCCCACCTCCCAACAAATTATTTTTAAATACTTTTTTGGTCACTGCATAATTCCATATGTGTTATTTTATAGTGTTGATGTCTTTATAATTATTCTAAAATATAGAAATAGTACAAACCTTTGTATGGGTAGGTGTGTCCAAACTTTTGACTGGTCCTGAATATGTCATATACATTATACTTTATATAAAAGGAATGATTTCTTTCTCAGATGTTTAATTTCATTCGCTCAGCAGACTGCATTAAACAGCAAATTGCAGATATGAAAGAACATCTGGGCATTGAGCAGCGGTGCCTCCGTCTCTCTCCATCTTTAATGTCCTTCACGTTCATCTCATGAACAGGACGCCTCAAATAAAGACTCACTTTCTCCATTAGCTGACAGAGGAACAAAATACGCTCACAGAGACATACTCCTTGATTATTTTACCAGTAGTGTTTAAGGCGGTGTGCCGTGTAATGTAAGCAGTCCAGTAGAAAGGCAGGTCCCAAACCTCATACACAGGCAGTGTTTTTCAGAACTGACAATGTACATGATTCCCACAGACTTCATCCCTCTGGGACGGGACTGTGCGAGGCCCGCTTCCTGGTAACATCACAGGATGATGTTAACAAATCCATGGCTATAGGGTATCCCCTTTATCAAGGAGATCTTAAATGTCCATGTGGTAAATACCTGATTATGATATTACGGTGACTGTCCGCTCCGGTGTCTGTATCAGATGGCAGTCTCAGGAAATACGCGGTAGACATGGCGATAACAGCATGCAGAGGCGATTCTAGGGACGCTGGGGGCCCTAGGCAAAAAACCCCATGGGGCCCCCCAACTTCCCCTCCCCCAGCATGCTAACATTTATTACCTTTATTTTTCTGTGAAGTGTAAATTTATAATATCAACAAAGAGAATTTAATAAACACAAGACCTTCATTTTCACTTTTTGTGAAAAACAGAATACACAAATAAAGCAGATTTGTCGTTGCACTGTGCTATGTAATCAGCCTCCCTCAGGGGCCCCCTCCCGGTTCGGAGCCCCAGGCCATTGCCTGTCCTGTTGCTGCGCCTCTGATACACTAAAACACTGCAGGGATACTTCTTTTGCTGGGATTTTGGCTGCCAAACCTTAAACTAAAGCTGATCCTAAAAGCTTTACTGTTACCAATCTTTCCTCTAAAAACACTTGAAGTAAAACTCTTTAAGATATTATTTAACATGTAGAAAGTAATATGTACAGAAACTGCCCTGATTGTGTTTGGACACCAGATCCGCCTTGAGAGCTAAACCCAAATGTGTGCTTCTGCTTTTGCCAGCTACGTCGACAGGCAGGCACTGGGAACAGCCTTCGATTACAGCGAGCGCATGGGGCTTGACAGTTGGTGGGCGTTGGGTGCTGGAGCGACGGCCGGCTCATCAGCGGGCCGATCGACGTCGGCGTCCCTCTTCTGGACAGCTGGTCATCCAAAACGGCAGCTTTCAAACGTCTCAGTCTGGGATACGGCTGTTGGAGTGACATCCTGAATCACCATGGAAATCAGAGCAGTCAGCAGTCGGGATTTATTCTGCCGCGGCGATTTCAGACAGTGGAAGATGGCTGCGCACAGACATCGATCACATACTGACCTAATCTGCTTGTGTCTAAGAGTTAGACTGTGTAACAGGAATGAGGAAAAAATCTGGAAAGCAGGGTGAGATACGGGTGGATGGGCATCACGTTTACCATGGCACTGAAACGACTGGAGCACACATGTCAGGTGACTGCTAGGACTCAACCTAAAGCTGGCTGCATTTAATCTTAGCTAGCTATACTGGGAAAGCTCCGTATTGCAATGTGGAGCAGTGACAGACATGTCACTCATCCAATCAGCACCAGCTGTCCTGCATGGTAGTATGCAATGGAGCCAATCAGTAAGTGTGTCACAAAGTATGGCCTGCCTTACTAGAATTTTTGTTTAATGCAGCTGACAGGCGAGTCTGATATACTAGCATAATTAGGACATAAAGAAAATACAGGCCACAGAGAATAGGAACACCTATCATTTCAGTCTTTACAAACTGTTTATGCAGTCATGTTGATGTCATGCCTTTTCTGCGGAGCCTGCAGGGGCACACACATACACACACATACACACACACACACACACACATACACACACATACACACACACATACACACACACACACACACACACACATACACACACAGACACACACACACTAATAGCAGTTCAGGGCACAAAATCACCATAACAACATGTATCTGACCTGTTAGGGGATTGTGGGTAACAAATAGAATCTCAGTGGCTGTTCTAAATGGTTGCTTTGTAAAATAAAAAAAATGTGGTTACACTTATATTCAAAGTTTCCCTGCTGCACCATAACAAGTAGTTAGATGACAACAGATGTCACTTTCGAATTGCATTATGGTACATAAGGAGCATGGCAGTGTACACTGTGTGTAGAGTACAGCTTATATTGCATTGTGGGTACTACAAAATGGCAGAGATACAATTTTGTGCCCTATTTAGAGAACAGGCAGTGATTTCAACTACAGGCCATGATCCAGACCCGCAATCAGACCATTCAGTGATAGTTATTGTAAGAATTACCCCTTGGACATTGTGATTGAAGTGTTAGTTCTGTAGACATTAGGGAGTTTACACGCCAATGTATTCCCAAATACCCTAAATATATAATATTACACATATTTGTAAGTATGTATAATTAAACACTGTATAATAAAGTTTAAGCATAATAGAGTACTGTATAATTAGCAACAACCGCTATTCGTAATAAACATTACATTTAAATTTAGCCAATAAAATTAAAATTAAGATAATGAAATAAGGAAAATAGAATTTAGTGTAAAAAATAATCAGAAACAGAAGAGAATGATGGATACAAACAAATTATTCATTAAATAAATCCCAGAATGTCAAATTCTCTCTAATTGTATAATTGCATATATAATTGCATGAATTAAACAATAACATAATATATTGCCCACAGTTCTGTTTTACCAATAAAAACTCAATAAACTGTCAATAATTTTATAATTTGTCTTTCATTATTGCTGGAAAATGGTTTCATGTTTTTCTGAGGCAAAACCAAAAGATGACCCTCAACTAATTTATGCCAACAAATGCACCCAGCATGTATCATCACAGAGGTATAACAGAATTATTATTCGGTGTTTACACTACAGTAACATCAGCAATATTATTAAATTATGACAATACAATGCACGTTAGCAAGGTTTGGTTTTTGAGAATAAATGAAGAATTGCACATTATTCCTACAAACATAATTCATTTTAAATGGGGAAAGTGCTGTATAATGATTAAAATGGGCTAATTTCTTTAAGTATGGATTTCTGGGCTTTAGGCAGCTTGAGGACAAGTGGAGAGCATCCAGAGGAACATGAAGGCAGCTGTGTAAACAGTATAACACAAATTAATAGCTTTATTTCACACAGGATGTTAATCGCTCCCCAAAAATGAAAAGAAATGTAAGGACCTGCAGGATGTCATTGTAATGAAGTCATTTCCAGGGTTCTTAAGAAATTGCCTTTTTAATGTATTTTCCATAGAACTTTTCCTGATTAACTACATTTGGGATGGTTTCATATTGAATGTAGACACAAATGAAGGATATGAAATATCTGCAAAGTAAGTTTCGGGCCCGTCATATATGTGGAGTTGTAATCTTACTAAAAAGAGTCAGAGTATTTATGGCGTCCAGTTAAATGACTCTCTTGAGCCAGTCGGTACTATTCTCTAAGGTATTATTCTGGATTATTAAAATTACCGCTCATCTCAGCTTCTTATAATTAAGTCCCATGAATGTGCTGTGACCTCAGGACTAACTTACAGAACTGCCAGGTTTACGGCTCAACACTACAGTCAGTGATGTGAAGGCCGTCACCTCGGAGCAAACACCGATCAGCAAACAGCTTAAGTCCTGCATCCGCTTCGCTTTAAACAGGTTTCAACTCAAATCACTTAAGCTTCTCCTAAAATGCTCTATTCTTTAGTTCTCTCTCCCAAGGTAAAAGGCACTACTGTCATCTCTGTCTTGTGGGTAACAATAAGGTTCAGTCAGCCTACAATTATTAAATTAAAGTCTCAGCAGTGTCAAAGGCTGTCAGTAAGCTGTGTTTTAAAGGGCACAAGACCAACAGGTTCCTTACAGTGCCAATTACAGAGCCCTGCGGGCTTGTGGGTAGCTCTTTGGGCTGTTAGCTTGGCTTTACCCTGCAATGAAACCACTGTATCTGAAGTTAATTCACCTGGCAGCCCAGCCTGTGAGCACATGTTCATAAGGAGTGCATCACCCGTAGCCCTGCTCACATGGCTCGATAACCGGTGACCATGTGATCAAAACGTAACCGGGGTGGGCAAGACCTCCAGAGCCCCGATAGACAGAGAGCAAGCAAGACAGAGAGAGAGTGTCAGTATAACAGTGAGGATGTCGACTTTGTCAGCAAGAACCTGACTGTTTACATTAGCAGCAAAACACTGTTACTCATTGTTTTGTTCAAATAATAATAATTGAAACTTTTATTGATCCCTGTGGGGAAACTGTCTTTTTATGCCTCCCTCAACTTGCTCTTTTGTAGAGTAAGCTGTCCACGAAGGGCAGCCACCTGTTGGGGAGCTCAGGGAGCTGGGGGTTAAGGGCCTTGCTGAAGGACCTGCAGCTGTGCTGAGGCTGGGTGTGACATGGTGGCCTTCTGATTACAGACACACAGGCTTAGCCCACTGAGTCACACGCTGCCCCCTAACCATCAACCATCATTAACCATCAACCATAGTAACTCTTATTGTAGAGTTTATGATTAATTGACTATGTAGCTTCTTCTGTTTATTAGTTAAGAGTGTCTGTTCTTTAATTACTCATAGCTAACTAATTTTGAGAGCCATGTCACACCTGGGCGTCGGCAGCACGGATGTGATGAAGGATGCATCCACTTCAAACATCATAGACAAGATGACAGGAGAGTTTGATCAACACGTCTGTTAATCCAGGCTGTTCGGGACTTCTGGCTTCACCTATTCCCGGGAAGACAAGGAGAAACATGCAGAGTGGAGATCCATCCATATCCCATAACCACTTATCCAATGCAGGGCTATACCGACCCAGAAATCTATCCCAGGACTGGTATATCTTTGACAGGATGCCAGCCTGTCGCACACACTAATCATCAGGCTAGATAATGAGGTTTATGTCCCTTGACCAATGGATGAGGTACTAGTGTCTTGGTCAGAACGTGAGTTACTTGTCCAGAAGATGAAGTAAGAGTCGTCCGTCTTGGCGGTAAAATGGATTATTCCCATATTAAGATCTGCTCTCTTTCGCTACATTACATCCTTAAACCTCCACCCAAGTACCCATGCAGTCGGTCATTAAACAGAAATGAGCTGCCGGCTCTCCGTGGCCATGCAGTGGATGCGTTAATTGAAAGTTAGGATCACTTTGTGGCCATTACGGGAAACCCGAGATGTTCCACCCTCGCTGCGCCAGCATCATCTGCTGTCACTGGCTAATTGCGTTGGCTTTGGCACGTCCGTCTGCTACAGCAAGGCCTACCTCCAGTTACATCGGTAACATTACCGCAGATGACATTACGAGGGGAGCGGCCTGGGAGGCAGGCTGTGTGTCCCACTCCTCATCTGAAATGGATACGTTTCGAAAAGCCTGCATGAAAACGAGAAGCTCCGCAGACAGCTTCTACATGGACGCGTCAGACGACACTTTTCAGGCTCATTTCCGAGATGCCGGATTACCGGGCAGTTTAATAAACGGCGTCCTACTAATTCTGTTTGTTAATTACATGCGATACACCATTTATGCAATACTACATGTCAAAGAAGCAAAGGACATACTTATTACCTTAAATACTGTGGATTATTGTGATATGAGAAGAACACTGGTCCAAATGTCCCAAACACCATATTCTGTATCACAGCCACAGGTATTATGAAGGTTCAGACTGTGATTTCATCATCTGAAGACCTTTAGTTCAAGTCTCTCAGGAGCTACCCTACTGTTGAACCCTTGGGTAAGGTGCTTAACATGTATTGCTCCAGAAAATCTATCCAGCTGCGAATAAATTAGGGTTAAAGCTTTCAGTCATTTGGATGAAAGGAACCTGGTGGAGTCAACGGAGAGTTTGGACTGAGAGGAGAGGAGGATTTGGGAAGGAGCAGAAGCGAAACCCAGTTTTGGCTCAAAAATACCTACGTTGGTCCAAACTGTCTAACTGCTACATCTGAGACATATTGATCCTGCTGGAAAGCCAGGGGAGAAGGGGATCCTCTCGTCAGTAAGGCGTGCTACTCATAGAAGCTGCATCAAAGAATATCTGAATGTCAAAGGCTTTCTTTGGAAATTTGTGGTTTTAAATCCAGAGGGCCAGCCTATGAGGGAAAAGGACAGGTGAGCGCTGGCACAAACATGGGGACACTTTGATGCCAATTAAATAGTACCTGGGCATTGACTTACAGGAGCAAAACAAAGCTTTGCGTGAACGGATTTCTGAAACAGATGGCATTTCGAAGTCAAACATGGTTTCCTCACATCTCGCTCTGCAGAAGACGGGTCTGTTACTGAGTGTTTGGCGATCACAAGCCATGAACTCAAGAAATAACTAAGGATAAAGTTCAACCACCCAAATATTGCGACTGGAACCAAGAGTCACAACATTCATCATCACTTGCTGGCAATCTGCTATTTACTGTTGTTCGTTTGCAGGGCTGAGCTAGAGCATAATCACCAGTGCATGAGGTCAATACTCCAGCTAACAGGTAGCTAGCTAGCTGTAATCAAATAGATCACCTGTAAAGAGCAAATTTCTCATACAGGATAGGTGGATGTGTCCTTCATTGGTTTACGTGAGGACTGAGTGACTTTGGTTCCCATTATTGCAACATATGATGACGAAGGCTTTGGTCATTGACAGTTTCACCTCAAAAACAGAGCTGAGTGACTTTGGGAAATTTGCTCTTCAACTGGCTTCATGGCCATTCTCTGCCTTTAAAGATCCAGGCAAATAATACTAAATCAACGAGCATTCTGAGCACTTAATTTAGGGTTATCCTCTACAACTCTGATGAACATAAAATAATGAATGTGTTAAAAGAATCATAGACCATTAAAAGAAATGCATTGGGTGTCCTTAAAGGGTCTTACGAGTCACCATTGCTGATTTTTAGATGACGCCCTTGGTCCGGGTTCGAGGATGGCCCTCATCTGCCGCAGCCCTGCCCATCCTTATTTGCAGAGAAGGCGCGCTCTTTGAGAAGGACGTGCCCCGTCTTCTGCTAACTCCCCAAGATGTTTTGATTAGCACCAGCGGGGCGGTCAGATCTCGGGTTTAATGACGGATAATTTGCCCGAGGCTGGCACACGGCCTCCCTGGCTCTGCCAGCCTTCGCAGGCCATATGGACCACAGCAGCTGTTTCCACTACTCTCCAGTGCCCAGATGTGTCAAAGCGGACGACGCTTTCGGTGCAGAGGCTGGCGGGGGGGCAGCGTTATAGCGGCTCGCAGGCTAATTACTTTAATGTATCTGTGGACAGAGGTGCCGCATGCTTTTAGCGGCCGTTAGCGAACAGCCCCACACCAGATGTTACCCCGACATACACCCAGTGCAGGCAGAGGAGGCGGAGCGGTGGGCGGGGCATCATGCGGTTGCCCCTGCCCACAAGCACACCTCCACTTCCCCAGCATCACACCACTATATCTTCACACATCTTCAGATGTTGTAAGATTTCTCCAGGAACACCACCTCGGCGTATTTTTAATTAAGGGTGGAGGAAAGAATAGAGAGGCTGGTGTGGACCACAGGCCATGCCTAAAAGAAACTCTGTCATCTCAAAGAGAAAGGGGACTCCAGGACCTCACATGTTCCTCACACACGGAAGAGCCACCAGATTCTTAAAGGGACAGCTCTGCTTTGATCTGTGGGGTTGGAGTCGACTCCTCACGCTGGCTGTGTGTGAGTGTGTGAGCACCTAGCGACAGACTGCAGGCCATTTAACCAACTTGTCATGGTTCTGTCTGAATGTTTCTGCCACTAAAGTCTTTTTTTCACATCATTTTCACATAGAGCTACAGTGCAGTACAGTGCAGTACAGTGCAGTACAGTGCCCACCAAATATTTAAGATGTCAACAACACATAATTCCATAAGAACCAAACCGGCGATTAGAGTCTTGTAAACTTTATGTTCACTTTGTCATTTAGAGATCGCCCGCGTCCCTGAGGCTGCCTGTTTTACACCCTTTCCTCCAGGAGATTTCACAGGACACATTAACAGTGTTATATCTCATATCCAAAACGGTGCTTTTTTAAAATGGAGATAAGGAACATGCCGTTCCCCGCCTCTGTTCCAGCAGGGATTGGTTTTGTGATCCCCCGTCTCCTCTGACACACGTGGGCGCGCCTCCTCGCCGGGCTCATGAGTAGAATGGCAGGTTTTGTTCCGGAGCTGTGTGCGTGTGAAAGGAAGCCACCAAAAGCTCTTCTCTCCTCGCTTTTCTCTCAGCTGTTGTGCCCGCTTTAGCCTTGAACCCCTCGCAGAAAGGGGCCCTTGATGTGCCCCCCTCCGCGCCAATGCCGTCCCCCTGCTCTGATTGGTGGGCCGCAGGCCGGGCCGCCAGGGCGGAGCCAGATGGCTTGGGGATGAAAGTGACTAGGCAATGCGGGGGCACCTGCCCACACTTCCCTCCTCCTCCTCCTCCTCCTCATGTGGCTCTGTGTCATTCCTGTGGGGTCGTGGTGATGCCACGTTTATGCCGGTCGGGGCCAGGGCTAACTGGCGGGGGCCACGTGCGTATGCGGCTCACGGAGCCGTTTAGCGCCCATCCTGCTACTAGCTGACTGGGTCACAACTTTGCCTTGTGTTAGAACCTTTTATTAGGCACCCGAATCGGGGGTCTGAAGCTGCCATTGGAGAAGCAGATCAGAGCTGCAAGGCGGTGCATGATTAAACGGGGACTAGAAGCAGAGTACCAGGAACAGTCAGGGGAGGCGCTGTCCCTCCCCAGCGGCAGAAACACTGCTGTGCCTCTTTTCACTGTACAAGACGACATTCTATGTTTCATACGTTCACTAGTGATGGAGAACAACTGAGTAATCCAAATGTGCACATCATGTAAAATTTTACTTATTATATACTTTTATTTAATGCTTTTAGTGTCGACTTACTGATGATGAGATGCTATAATATTTTGCTAAACTCTGCATTCATCAGTCTAACCCTAAATCTATTAATGACTCACTAAACTCCCCCTAAGGTGACCTCCTTACAAACATGCGTCACTGGGATGCAGTGGTTGAACTCTCACCCGCCCCGGCTCCGTGTGGGAATGGTCTCGTCATGGTGCCCTCTGTTGGCTGTGTCGGGGACGGGGAGCTGACAGACCCCACCGCGAAAGCCCAGGGGTGAATCACGTCCTGTTCCGGGCTTCTCCAGGTATGTTGCCCACATGCACATGCACAGCCCTCGGTCAGTCACTGCATATCCAGTAACGTAGTTTGTCCTCACATCAGCGGCATGCCTTGTGGAGAATCACTCACCCCAACGCTGGGGGGCAACAAAGACTCCGTCGGACTACAGGGGCCCCCTTCCGCTCTGCGCCTGCACCCGTTCTTCATTGATTTTCCAGCCGTCTGAGTCGAGCGCAGGGAGGAATGCAGCATATTGCGAGGCGGATAATTATCAGAGCGAGGCGAGCCGGCGCAGAGGCCTTACTTACATCATCAGACAGTGAGAGGTGCTGTCGAGTCAGGCACTGCAGGCAAGAGGACCGCACAGAACTTAAAATGGTCATTCCTACGCAAACCTCTGCACTGCCAATGGAAATGCACCTCCAGTGGCCTGCTTCCATGCAGACTGTTTTGCCTCAGACACGGATATTAAAACGTAATAATTAGACTGGGATTTCTGTTTGGGTTCCCTCGTTTTTAATATGTTAACCAGCGCTGAGCGATGCAGGAAGGACAGATTTTAATTACCACACTCTGTGTATCAGGTGTAATTGTACAGAACCAATTAGAATTCTGACTGAAATCCTTAATTAAAGTCATAATGAAAAAAAATACTTACAAAGGAATATTTACACCTATCTTTATTGGATACCTCGTAGCTTCAAACCAGCCTGTACTCACCAGCAGCCCAAATTTCATCCGGAACCGAATGAAATTAAATTGTTAATCTAAACCACAAGGATGTGTGTTGTTGAAATAAATACATTAGAAATGCCAGATGAAATAGATAATGTTCAATTTTAAACAGTCCATTCTCTTTTTCATCTTTAGTCCTTTGTACCTGATGGGTGAAAGGAATCAGGTGTGCAGAATTTCCACTGAACATCCAAAAGCATCATATGACGTATAAACCCCACATTTTACATCGATAAATGATCTAATAATGAACTACGGGATGAGCTCAAATGAGCCAGAATCAGCTAGTACATGTCAGAACAAGCTGGAACAAGCCAGTATGAGCCAGAATGAGCCGGTATGAGCCAGCATGAGCAGAAACAAGCCAGAAAGAGTGTGCACAAACCAGAATAAGCCAGAACAATCATGCATGAGCCAGAATGAGCTAGAATGAACCGGAACTGAGCAGAAACGAGCAGCAGTGTGCAGACATGTGCACAAGCTAGAATTATCCAGCACAAGCACACACATGCCAAAATTAACCAGCAGGAGTGTGCACGAGCCAGGATTTGCCAGTGGGAGCATGCACAAGCCAGAATTAGCCAGTGGGAGTGTGCACGAGCCAGAATTAGCCAGTGGGAGCATGCACGAGCCAGAATTAGCCAGTGGGAGTGTGCACAAGCCAGAATTAGCCAGTGGGAGCATGCCCGCGCCAGAATTAACCAGCGAGAGCGCGCACAAGCCAAAATTAGCTAGTGGGAGTGTGCACGAGCCAGAATTAGTAAGCAGGAGCATGCACATGCCAAAATTAGCCAGCAGGAGCATGCACAAGCCAGAATTAGCTAGTGGGAACACACATGAGCCAAAATTAGCAAGTAGTAGCGTTCACAAGCCAGAATTAACTAAAGGGAGTGTGCACAAGCAAAAATTAGCAAGCAGGAGCGCGCTTAAGTCAGTATTATCCAGCGTGAGCGTGCACATGCCAGATTAGCTAGTGGAAGTGTGCATGAGCCAGTATTATCCAGCATACATGGGCCAGAACACGCCAGCGTTAGCATACACAAGAGACTGGCGTTGCTATGCAGCAAGGTGGCAGAGGGTCGGGGAGTAAGTGAGCAGAGAGCTTTAATTTGATAGGGTTAGAATCCTCCGGGGTCCGGGGTCAGGGGTCAGTTGAGGATGGTCTCATGCTGAATATGAAGAAATCAGAGGTAAATTGCTTACATCTGGCACCGACGCCGGGGAGCCGCATGCCATCCCCTTGGACTACAGGAGGGGCCCTGTGCAGAAAAAGCTCGTAATTGGAATAATTCAGTACTAATAGATGTTAAAAAAAAGCGTGCACAGCTGGGCAGAACGCAGGGTCCTTCTGAAGCACAAAGTCGTCATGGGGGTCCATTGCAGGCCACACTCATAACCCAGCATCATTACCGCCCCAAAGCAGCCAGATACAGCTGCGCCTTTTGTTGCAGAGAGTTTACCACACTAGTGCAATGCATGCAAGCTCTGACCACACACAACATTCAATGCACAGTAACTTTTTACTTGCTATTGCAGCATCTGGGGGAAGGCCAGCCAAGCTGTGGAGTTTCCGGAACATTCAGCTGCATCACCTTCAGCTGGAGGGTAAACAGTTAACATATCATGCACATTAGTCATGTGATCTGTCATGTAATCTGAAATGTGATCTGACACCTGCAGGACGACAGCCCTAATCTTACTGACTCACCCACCCAAACATCAGGTGGTGTCAGGTCACTTATGTCCAGAGTGGCCTGTTGCAGGACTCAGACACCTACCTGTTAGACACATGATCTTATATACTTTTACACTTCAATAATTCCACATTAAGCATCAACTTTGTTGTATACAGTGGCCTAGATTGCTTTGGTGATATCAGACAAGAACAAGTACAGTCAATTCTTTTTCAATATCTGGCTTTATTTTGACTCATAAAGACAACATTACAACATTTTAAAGGTCTCATTTAACAAAGAAATTGTGTGTCCATGTAAACTGACATGGCAGTAAATGGAATGAGGAAAAGGTGGGAGTTTGGCTGGGAGAACATGGGGGGCTACATACCTGTTATTTCTTTTTCTTTGTTAAAAGAAATATTTGTACCTTATTTCAGGTGTTTTTACTGTCACCGTCTGGGACCACTGGAGCTTCCACACTGTCCAGTAACCACCCGGCAGTCTGGGTGTCCGCCGTGTCCTTATGCAAACTGCCCGGCAGTTTGGGTGTCGGCCGTGTCCTTATGCAACCCGCCCGGCAGTCTGGGTGTCTGACGTGTCCTTATGCAACCTGCCAGGCAGTCTGGGTGTCCACTGTGTCCTTATGCAAACCGCCCGGCAGTCTGAGTATCTGCTGTGTCCTTATGCAAACCGTCCGGCATTCTGGGTGTCCGCCGTGTTTTTATGCAACCTGCCCAGCAGTCTGGGTGTCTGCTGTGTCCCTATGCAACCCGCCCGGCAGTCTGGGTGTCCGCCGTGTCCTTATGCAAACCGCCCAGCAGTGTTGGTGTCTGCTGTGTCCTTATGCAAACCGCCTGGCAGTCTGGATGTCTGCCGTGTACTTTTGCAAACTGTCCAGCATCCTGAGTGTCTGCCGCGTCCTTATACAAACTACCTGGCTGTCTGCGTGCATGACATGTCCTAATGCAAACTGCCCAGCAATTTGTGAGTCTGCCGTGTCTTTATGCAAACTGGGTTATAAACAGTATTCTGCTGGAAGATGTCATTCTGGTGTATGGGCTTTCCAATTAAGCAAGTGATTTCAGAATCTAACAAGGATATAACACTTCATTAAATCCCACAACTTGATCCCACACTGCTGCAGGCATGTTGTGCATTTGGCATCTCTGCTGTGGTGGTTCCCCTGGCAGTACAGTGTCTACAGTGTATACAGGGTGTACAGTATGGGCAGCATGGAGAGTGTGGACAGCATATATAGTATGTAGATTGCGTACAGTGTGGACGGCATGAACGGTATATAAAGTGCATACAGTGTGGACAGTGTCTACAGTTTGTAGAGTATATACAGTGTGGACAGTATGCAGAAAGCATCCACTCTAGACAGTGTTACAGTATGTAGAGTACCTACAGTGTGGACTGCATGTGTGTAACGTGTACAGTGTGGACAGTGTGTAGAGCATGTACAGTGTGGACAGTATGTAGTGTGTGGACAATGTGTACAGTACGTAGTGTGTGGACAGTGTGTACAGTATGTAGAGTGTGGACAGTGCAGAATTTAGAGCATGTACAGTGTAGACAGTGTGTACACTTATCAGGAAGGCTGGCTCTGTTGTGGGCATGAGGCAGTATATACAGTGTGATTAGTGTCTACAGTATGTATAGTATGTACAGTGTGGACAGTGTGTACAGTACGTAGTGTGTGGACAGTGTGTACAGTATGTAGAGTGTGGACAGTGCAGAATTTAGAGCATGTACAGTGTAGACAGTGTGTACACTTATCAGGAAGGCTGGCTCAGTTGTCGGCAAGAGGCAGTATATACAGTGTGATTAGTGTCTACAGTATGTATAGTATGTACAGTGTGGACAGTGTGTACAGTATGTAGAGTATATACAGTGTGATTAGTGTGTACAGCATGTAGAGCATGTACAGTGTGGACAGTATGTAGAGTATATACAGTGTGATTAGTGTGTACAGTATGTATAGTATGTACAGTGTGGACAGTGTGTACAGTATGTAGAGTATATACAGTGTGATTAGTGTGTACAGCATGTAGAGCATGTACAGTGTGGACAGTATGTAGAGTATATACAGTGTGATTAGTGTGTACAGTATGTATAGTATGTACAGTGTGGACAGTGTGTACAGTATGTAGAGTATATACAGTGTGATTAGTGTGTACAGTATGTATAGTGTGTACAGTATGTAGAGTATATACAGTGTGATTAGTGTGTACAGGATGTAGAGCATGTACAGTGTGTACAGTATGTAGAGTATATACAGTGTGATTAGTGTGTACAGTATGTAGAACATGTACAGTGTGTACCGTATGTAGAGTATATACAGTGTGATTAGTGTGTACAGTATGTAGAGCATGTACAGCAGACTGACTGGCCAATGGGTATCTCTAAATCTATCATGATGGACCCCTCAGTTGGCAAAATGTATTGTTTGCCAAAAGTTATGGGGGACCGTGGCCCCTGGTCAACAAAATTTAATTTATCGTGGGGGACCCCAAAGTCCAAGGCTGATTTTTAATCTCAGCCCAGCCCTGCTGTACAGTGTGCATGTAACCCGCGCTCTGCTTCTTCAGGGGCGACAGCTGTTTACCTGCAGGGCCTCTGAACTGTTTGGTGTGAGAATGATCTGTGGCCAATTTGTTACAGAAAAATGTATTTTAATACATGACACCTAGCCTAACAAACATCGTAGCCTAGTGTGCGTGTGTGTGTGTTTTACCATGATTAGAAAGGCAGGTCAAGATCATCAGATAAGTATGTATTTATTTTAGTTATTTTTATTTACTTTTTCTTGTTGAACAACATGTCACACATCACTGTATTTATATATGTATACGAGCATGCTGGTATTTTAACGTTTATTTGCACTAAAAGTAGTACTGTTCACCCTGCGACCCAGCATAAGCGATCTGAAGTATTATTTCATGGTATTATTTTATTCCGAGAAAACAGATTTGCGGAGCATCCCATTTGCCTGTTGATTTGATTATTTCACTTTTTTACGGTGAGACCCCATTTGCCGAAATATGCTTTATAATCTGTTAATTGGGAGACCCTTGGCCTTCCTGCAATTGGCGGACGGTGTTCCGGTGCGCCGGTAACATCTTCCCAACAGAGTGCACAAAAGCGGCTGGATGGACAGACACGCGAGTGTCTGCTCTGCCTAATTAAATCCGGGGAGCTCTCCCTGCCAGAAGCTGCGGTCCCCAATCCCCGTTTCCATGGTAGTAGAGTGCCACCTATAGCTGCCAGCTGAAATATGTTAATATGCAGAGAAGCCCCTGTTTTCTGGCTCTGCTGAGGAACAAAGCGTCTGTGTACGGCGCATTTATTAAAAATGCGACGGCAAAGTGGTGTAACATTAGCATGCTTTTTGTTTTTTGTTTTTTTTGTAGGACAGACAAAGCTTTAATCCTACCTGAAGGGGGGGGCAAAGTCGGTCTGAAGATTAGAAAAGACGCTGTACCTGTGAAGCCCCGAGGCGGCCCCGCATGACCCTAAAGCGGCTCACTGTGGCCCCGAAGTGGCTCTCTCGGGCCCCTCATGTCGCAGCGCCTGCACTACACAAGCGCTGCCATTTATTCAGTCTTTTCTCAGTTTTCAAGCAGAAAGTGGACAGAAAGGGAAACAATCTAGTGGCGCCAAAATCATTTTATTTCTTCCCCATTATAAACAGTTCATTGTACAACATTGACATAAATGAAGGTGAACTTCCAGTATGATCATATTTGTGTGTTTAAAGGTTCCCATTTCTGATTGCTACAGCTAACTACCCCATATGTACCCAGAGAGGGATACCAAAGAGGCATTTTTAACACGATTTACCCTTTAATGCCCCTGGAGGCACAATGAGATCATCTCTTGTATTTTAAAGGACTTCGCTTCTCTTGGTGGCCGACCCAGTTGGACACGCGACTTCGTTCAGCCTAAATGAGGGGCGGCACGGTTGCTATGAAACAGAAAAACTGCATCTTACTGACAGCATTGTGCCAAGAACTCTTTTATTCATTCATTCATTCATTCATCCATTCAGTCTCAACTACTAAAAACTGCAATCTTAGTCTTTTTGTCTCGATATAGTTTAACGAGTCAGCATGAATACAGTGCAAATGTAATATATAGACTTTAGTTCTTTGAAGTGTTATCAGTGCAGTGATCCAGTGAGCACACATGCAATACACAACTTCTCATCTGTGTCAGCGATAGCTCATCTGCGGTTGTTATGTCAAATATTAGGGTTAGGTTTAAAGTGTTATATCTATTATGATGTGTTTTCAGGTCTGGAACATCAGACAAAACCTAGATGTTCCTCAAAGGTAATTGTTGGTACTGTGGTTGTGTCTCATGCATTTTGATATCAGTACAGAGGGTGGGGTACAGATCATGTGGTTTAAATTCTTTTGAGTTCTAGATGCTGATGATAAAAACGATTGGAATCATCTTAGTGCGGGACCCTCTGGATTGAAGATTCCTCTTGGAAAACCCATGAAGAATGTAAAAGCATCTGAATGAGGAGATGCCCTGGCATCGAGGCACAGCAGAGCCCACAGAAAATACGGACCCACTGCAGTTATGACTGGAGATGTTTCACCTACGGATGCCTGTCCCGGGACGGTCCACCCAGCGGGCATTTCGGGTCTCTGTGAAGATGCCTGCTCTGAGCTTACAGGGGTCCAGGATTTTAAAACCACGTGAAGCCAGAGAATGGGCCAGAGCGCCTTCAAAGACGAGGGGCAAGGTAAACTGGAGGACAGTCCTAACAGAGCGCCGTTGTCTGTGCGGATAATCCTAGGCTTTGCGGAGCCGCATTTGGCACAAGATCGGGAGCAGGGAGGATGGCTGAGGAAACTGAGAGCTCTTTAGTTTTGATTGACGGCTCCAATCACTAAGTATTTCATGGTCAGCGCCACCTGCTTGGTCCCCATTGGACTGTGTAGTGGCTTTGTTTTAATTATCCCACAAAAGGAAACACAATTAACGGTAAGTATTTAGGGGAGCGAAAAAAAGATCACTTAGTGAGGCATGGGCTGGGGTCTTTCCCACCCAGTGAGACGGAGACCCCTATCAGCATGGGGTCTCCAGTGAACCCAATTAAATCCGAAATACTTCCCCGGCATAGTAACTGGTGTCTCCCCGGCAGACAATAGCATCACACCGCTGTAAGAAATCCCAAGTATGTCCGAGACAAAGAATATTTGGTGACCATTCTGAAATGTGTTTGATAGAGGTACAGGAGCTTTAGTGGAGAGATTATGATGAAAGGAGAGAGCCAAACCAGGCAGGGGCAGCAGCCAGGACCGGCTGCCGTGTCTGGGGACAAGTGTGAGACGCTCTTTTATCATTTTCAGCTTGAAAACTATATCACAGGGCTCAGTGGTGCGGACTGGGGTTACCGTGAAGGAGACTTGGAAGAAGGTCCGACTCCAAACTCCGCCGCGAGTTTCTTAGAGCAACATTGAAATTAAATAGAAAATTCGGCTGGGCAACAGCAGGCAGATAATCAGGCTGCTCTTATCCAATGGTCCCAGCCGTCGCCGTCGGAGCTGGCCTTCTCAGGAGGTCATGGGAACTGAGGGGATGCTGGTGCGCTAACAAAGGGGACAGCGGCAGCTAAGCGAGGTCTGGGAGGAGGCTGGAGAGATGTTACCTTTTCATTTTAAAATTGTGTCCTTTAGATCCTCTCGGAGCTCAAGCGGGCAGGGGGCTCAATGCAGTCATACGACAGGACGAGCCAGAAATGTCGCAGATGGGATTATAAAACGGTCAGAAGCGACTTGCATGTACTCCAAAAAGATGCCCCACTTAAAACAAACGCTGAGATATAAAATACGATGCATGTTTGCACTGTGATTTAACAAAAAAAATGACATCTAGTTCGTAATTAATAATTACTTTATCTTTTTTTTTTTTTTTAAATCAGTAGAAAAATTTGCAGAAACATTTTCCAAACAGTTTTCTGGGTGGTAATTTTTTCACACAACAGTAAATTTTTTTCTTTTACTGAAAGTGTCTCAGTGTAAGATGCTAAAGGAAAATTCCACTTCACATCTTCTGTCACAGGAATCACACTGGGGCATGATGGGCGCCATCTTTCCTTCTTTATTTTTAAAATTTATCCAGCATGTCTGCTGGATGCCCAGACTCCCGGGGGGGTTATAAAGGGCCCTGCCCCACGGCTCATGGTGCAGTTGGGGGATTCGGTGGCCCAGGGCGAGGGCTGTGGGGGGGCATCCCTGCTCCAGGCGGCCTGTAATTGGAGCTGTGAAGAAGGCTAGGGTGGGGGGGTGACGTGGGCGGGTCGTCTTTGCTGTATTGTCTGTGCCCCCCCCTCCAAGACACACACAGGCCGATAAAAACCCGATGGCTGCTAATTGGTCTCTTGCCACAGATCGATCTGCATCCACCATTTTTTTTGTCTATCTTCCACTCATATCTTATTCCTTATGTTTGCCTCTTTTGCAAAAAGCTCATCTTGAGATGATGGGTAATTTAAAGATTTGAATTTCATCACAGAATAAAAGAGGAAATATGGAGAGAAGCAAACAATATGTGCTGAAAGTGCACAGTGGATAACTATTTATGGACCTTTTAGAGCCAGAGATTATACACATATTTTACACATATTGCAGCCAGAGTATATAAAATACTGAACATATTTTGGGAATTTACTGGTACATAAGTGTTTTGTGTGAGATTGCAGAATTTACACAAATCATTCAGCTGGACAGTTCTTATCTTCTGTTTGTTTGAAGTCTGATCTAACTGGTTTATCAGTGGTTTATTATTTTAGTCACATTTAAGGCACTTATTTTCATACTTTTCCTTCTAAAATGCTTCAGGGCTGTTTTATGGTCAGCCTGTGCCTGAATTACAGCAAGTCATCATCGGTATGCGTCTCTCAAAAACAACATCAGACTGTGTGTACTCTCTGATATACGTTTACTCCAATGTTTGATAAAAACCTGAATTTAGAACTTAAGAAATCCAAATATTTAATTAATGTCCTTGGAAAGTCAGTAAATTCCAAAATGAGATAAGATAATGGCGCTGTTTATGTTGGTGTTGGTCATTTCAGTTTTAACACAGAGTTTTATTGCTCTGGTCTATGAAGATCCAGACTTATAAAAATTCTGACATTGACGTAATTCTTGAAGGGAATTAAATTTATTGGCATTACAGACTGGCTTAGTAACATGGTTAAAAGCAACTGGTGACGGTGTTTAAGCAGGACATACACTCACACTGTAGCTGAACATGCTGAAAGAGATGCCTTCAGATCACGGCTAGCGAGTGTTTTCCTCGCGGCCAAGCAGGACAAAACCTCACAGTCATCATTCATGGGTTAATTGGGCCCCCATAATTGACATTAAAGAGCTCTAATACAGACAAACAATATCTACCATTCATGCTAATCATGAACTCTTTAAACTGGGATCAAGGTCCAGTTTGTATTTACTAGAAAAGACCCGTCTAATTACTGAGTGATGAAGGACCGAGGACACTTCTCCTCTGAGTGTTAATTACTCTTAAAGATGGTTTAATGTGGTAAATTAAAGGTGAAATGGACTCAATTTGAAGACCTAGTTGTTAGTTACTAGCCGATGTCTTTTGTATTGGGCTTTGACTGAACACACAAATTAAAATGAAACATTAATAAACTAAACATGCCAGAATAGTTATTCTTTCCTGAATGTACAGTATTGTAATTTTCTCAGTACCACATATGTATGTTTCTGTGTAATACAAAACTGAAGGCACGCTTGAAACTTTTATGTACATTCCACTCACGGCATGTTGATATGCGTATGTACGCATGGCCACAAGCTGCCCTTGCTAGAGTTTATGTGGGAGGCAGTTAGTTTGTCATGTTTGATATTTTGAGTCGCAACATTGACAGCTGATCTGACATCCAAGAGGCACTTTTTAATACACAATCAGAGACTCTACAGCGTCAAAGCTCTCTAACGAGAGTCTGACGCTCTTGGCTGCAGAGTTGACACCTGTGAACGAATGTGCCGGCGTATTCAATGTGCCGCGGAGGGTCACGGAGCCTCGATAGCGGTTTTAAGCTCCAAGGGAAGTGTTCAAGCTGAGGCGGAGGAGGCGGGGCGGTGAGGCTCTTTGTTTGGAGCTTGGGAAGGAGCCCCCCGCCCCCCCATGACGGGAGCAGACGGCCTTCCCAGCGTTCACGAGGCGGCTGCTGGGATCAGGTCGTGGGGTCCACGCACAAGCTGCCCGCAGTGCTGCCTGAAGCACTACCATGGAAACGGGGAGTTTGATGGGCTCCAGGGGGACCGAGCAGGGCGGCGGGGGCTCTTTGCTGACAAGCCAATGAAGACATCACCGACTTGGGGGGGTGGGAAGCAGCCGCACGATGCTAACAGTGGCCTGACTCGAGCGAATGTCAGCACGTGTGAGACACGCAGGCAGCCCATCGGCCACCCGGGGTCCTCGCGCCATCGTGTGGCCGCTAAGCATGCCCCCATCTCTGTCAGGCACAGCGGGACAGTGCTGAATGCCCCCATCCTTACCGTACATTTTCTTTATGATTATTGTTTTTGCCATCCAAGTCGTGTTAGTGGCAAGTTACGTAAAGACATCGCCGTCTCTGTTTAAGAATGAGCCAGTTCGTGTCGGGTAAGCTCTCTAGGGTGCACACAGTGGGTTGTTTAAGTTACAGATCAAGCTATATATTTGCATGTTGTCTAGCTCACCCATCCCACCATGAGTGTCTATAAATCTCCCCTTTTCATCCTCCCATCCCGGCGTCACATGCGTCTGTCATTGGCGATCAAGTGCCATTGTTATAATTCTGAGCTGTTAATTAAAATGAATCTCCCAGCTGTGTGAAGCAGCCAACGCTAAAACCTCCCATTCATGCGTTTATTTGTGAGGGAGGCTGGAGTCATGTCCTTTTACCGTCTCGTACCTTCCTGGCGATGTGCCGCGAATTCCAACTATAACGACTCTGACCATGTGACAGGCTTGCAGATATGAAATATTAATTATGTCTGAAATTATAATGCTGGACGGAGGAGTTTCCGCCCCCCCCCCCCACACTTAGGTGAACTGAAATAATTAGTTAGATAATGACGTCCCCTGGTTCACTCGCCACGCGGAGGAGACCGAGGCCGGGAATCGGCTGAACGAGCAACGCTTTCCTGAGAATGTATGTTTAATTGGCTTAATCTCGACAAGGCTCTTAATTTGACATCCTCCGTGTGGAACCGAATGGGCCCCCGACTGCAGTGGTTGTAGTGTTACGGTTTCAGCTTGTGCGTGGGAGCCGGGTTCCTCGGGGTCACCCCCCCCCTTCCTCTCGCTGTGAAGAAGCTCGTTGATGTTTCCATCAGCTTCTCAAAGCAATGGCCTGGGGCTTACCCACCCCCCCTCCCCAAGCCAATGAGCAGTTTGAGCTGCTGTTTTCTCCCAGAATGCTGCTGTGCAGAGGTGCAGGAATGTCAGTGAGATTAATGGTTGAAGGAGGACTCACTGCAGCTAACTGTAAAATGGAAAGGAAACAGAGTGACAGAGTTTTCTCAAATGCTTCATGGGAGTTTGATGCTATTTATGAAACTAAAAAGTCATTCAAGAAATACATTTCAATCACACTTTATATTACAGGAATGGAGCCATCAGTTCATACACACCTCACAAAGTGTTGTAAAGGAGTCATACCATACACAGGGTGGCGCTACTGAGCACTGTGGGGGCAGGGGCACGGGGATGCAGGCCTAACGATCCTTAATCCCAGAAATGAGAGACCAGCCCACTGCGACCTGAACAGCTGTCCAAGCAACATTCTTAGGTAGCTGGTTATTTAGTTTACTATGATTGCTGCTCCCTAGCGCCCCCTGTATGTCATACCACACCCACTCATGACTGCAGCTACAGGAGAGGGATACTTTAATGGTTCATCGAAGTAGAATGACAGCTACAAATAGAATGAACATTATTTCAAGTTAAGAAAAACAGTCATACAGGCAGTTACAATATAATATTCCAATCAGGTCGATGAACGGGAAAACATACCTATTTGCCCTAAATCACAAACACTGTTGTACCTCTTAACATATATACTGGGATTCATGTTTTCTGTGGAGATCGCCATATTAACATTGATGCAATGTAATCCAGAAATAAAATTAACCACCATTCTAATTGTTCACAGTGTCACAGAAGCATGTGTGTAATACTGATGAAAGACACCAAAAATAAATGCAAAATAAAAACAGGTAAATCAGCACTCAGGATCATACATAGCTGCAAATCATAAGAGTTAAGATATGCAAAACAGACTTTATTGTAAGAATTATTTTGCTAAAAAAAAAAAAAGTGTAAAAATATCGTGCAGGACAGACGGTGCGGGATGCTTGTATAGGAACAGGATGTTTAGGGACGCTGGAACGTCCCGCCCACAGGCTTCCGACCTTGAAGGACGGACGGCTTGATGGACGGCCAGGGTCAGCATGACGGACCTGGTGCTTACAGTGCCCCCCACCTCTTCCTTTGTGGGTTCTGGCTGCTGGCTGCTTTCAGCCTGCTTCTCTGCACCTGGAACAACACGGCCGGAGCTCTCAGCAAAGCATGTGTTGACCGCCCCCTTCCTGTTGGGGGCACCAGAGAGCACTCGCCTGCTGGAATTCTATACCTCACCAGGCAAACGGTTCAAAGAACATGATTGCGTGTGATTACATATAACACAGCGAAATAAGTTTTGGGGTCAGGATTATATAACACCATGTTTGTGCTTGTCCTTATATTTTTGATACTTTAGAAATAATCTCCAGCTGGGTTTGCAGTGTGATGCAGACATAGAACTCTTCCACTGATTATTCAGGTCTGATGAAAGCGGATTGGAAAGGGCACCTGTAGCTGCAAAGCCAGAGGACCTTCAAAGCGGATTTGTCTAAATGGTTTAGCCATCGCCGCTTGTCAAATCCCACAGACTGCCAAGCAAATCTTGGAAGTGAATTTGGAGCGATATTAAAGCATCGTAGATGTGGTGGTTAGTCTAAATGTGACAGGAACCAACATTATCACATTTACAGCACATCCATTAAGACACGGCTAGTAAATGTGCTTCTGTACTAAGAGGATTTAAAAAAAAAAAAAACGACCGTGGCATTTTTCGTCTGACAAGCAACAGTTCAAGCTGCGCCATCAGAGTCGCGCTTTGCGATTTGCATTCAAATCAATTCTGATATTGCAGTTTCTGCAAAAATGAAATTTATATTAGACATTCATTTCCTGTTATAACTCTTAAAAAAATGGAATTTTCAAGGCAGGAGGAGATACAAGTACAGGAGGCGTGTGTCATGAGGACGGTTCTCTGGTAGGTTGGGCGGAACCAACACCGCTGCTGGGCCACACCCAGAAGTCAGAGAGAAAACCGACAAGTAGCTGTGCGTCCTCAGATTCTGTGTGCGCAGGCAGATGGTGAAGCTAGCACCAAAGTGACACGAGCATCGTAGGAAATGAATATACACCTATCACGTGCATCGAGACTGCGGTGAACACGCATCGATCGCACGCAGCGAGACTGTGGTCAACACGCATCTATCACACATAGCAAGATTGCGGTCAACACGCGCCTATCGCACGCAGTGAGACTGTGATGAACACGCGCCTATCGCACGCAGTGAGACTGCGATGAACACGCGCATATCGCATGCAGCGAGAGCATCATGTGACTCCTGGGAGACAGCAGTTCTGAAGAGGTAATGAACAGTCATCTCCTCATGTCCTTATGAGACATTCAAATTGTCAACTAGCCACTAATAAATAATAATAATAATAATAATAATAATAATAATTTTAAAAGTGTCCTCCATAAGGTTAGGCTAACTGGATGCCCTTCAAACCACAAACCCCGCGGGGACCGTATCCAGGACAAATGGTTCAGAAGATGACCTTGTACCTTCTGCACATCGGTGGGGACCCTCTGCAAGAAGTCCAGGGGCTCACTGCTGTCAACGACGTGTGGGTTGCGGAGTTTCCGGGTGAATTTGTGAATTCCTATAAAACACATTTTGTTCACGAATGAAGACGAGTGTGTCCAAACTCAAACTCAAAGCCAATCCTGGTTCCATCTCCATAGCACAAGTCTCAGCCGGACACCCGCCACAGGAGCTGGCTGCAGTCCCCCTTGTGAAGGCACTGCTGGATCCCGCAGCACTAGGAACACCATACTGTCTACTGCCTGGCATGTTCCTTCCTGCTGTGTCCGCGGGCGGGAGACGGAAAGCCGATTCCCACCAGCAGCACCACAGCCCCTGTAGACCCTAGGGAATGCTCCACGCTATCTATGTTTAGCAGTTTGTTTATGTTTTGTTTTCCTTTCGTTTGTAACTTTATCTGTGCTTATCGTCTGGAGCGGCTCACTATTCTGGGAGGCCACCTTTGATTCCCCGCAGACACAACATTCAAATACATATTTCTGCTATTCGTCCACTGACTTGAGCTCCAGCTCCTGACCGGTGGATGTGGATGCGACCTGTAATGATCAGGCTTGACCTGAAAGCCCCACCTCCTGAACATGGAATTCACTGAGAAGGTTTAACAAGGAATTGTTGTGTATCTTGGAGGCACTGATAAGGTCCACAGTACTGTGCTAGATTTCTACAGTTAGCAAGAGAGTGAGCCGAGATGAACCAGGAGGATACAGCCCCAGGAAATCAGTACAGCAGCCGCATAGGCCCTCCGTAATGTATATACAGGATGAATACAGAGGCAGAGCCATGGATAAAGCAATTCTGGCAAAGGCCTGAAACACTTTGTAACAGGAAACTGAGTTTCATAGCATCACACTGGTAATAAATCCACAGAAGGCAAAGCTAGGCTCTGCATTACTGCATAACACTTACCCCAGGCTAATATAATGTAGCGCAGAGGGACAATGTAGGTGATAACCGAGGCCACAAGGAGCACGAGGCAGGCGAGGCTGGACAGGAACGGCACTGACCAGTTGAAGGTGCTGTTGGGATAAATATGGAGATTGGACATTAATAAGGTAACGACCACACAGTGTTCAGCTCTTATTCAGTTCTGGCATTAATAACTGCAATTCTCAGCAAAAAAAAAAAATCTAATTTCACTGGATCAAAATTTCACAGTTTAAAATTTCCAAATGCCATGTAGCATGCATAATTTTACAAGAGTTTTAAAAATGCACACAAACACGCTGTGGTTTGTAATGAGCAGCATTCTTACTTTTTAAGTCTTTCTCCAAAGCAGGCGATTTCTTCTAGAATACTTTGCACAGCGACCAAAACCTCTTGGATCATGTGAATTTTTTCCATCAGTCCTTTTTTCTCAGATTCCTAAAAAAAAAAAAAGAATGCGGTAAACATTCTTTTGCTTCTGATTCGTAGGTGCACCTGGAAAGGAGAACATCTGAATTCTACTCTTAGAAGCTGTTTCTTTAAAAATCAAACCAAAACTGTTTATGGCAAAGGAATATGAACCAATGACACACAAGCAATCACATACCGTCTGAGGGGATTCGGTCAGCAAGCCTGTTCTTGTTGGAAACCATCTCGAAATACCCAGCCCACCCACCCCCTTGTCTGTATACCTTGGAGAGAAAGGTAACACAGTGTGACCTGGGCCGTGATACAAGGGAGTGTGCGATGCGAGTGCCTTCAACTCACAGAACAGGCCATACCGACAACATGTGCACTTAATGCACAGACATGCCACTCGAGGATGCCCTGCTTTCAGCATGTAGATTCAGTGCCATTAGCATCAGCCGCCTGACTGACTCTCAGCCGTTCACAGAGACGTTATGGGCTAAGATATAAACTAAACTGCCTTTGACACGGAGTAGCCAGACAAGAGCCACGCTGCACTACAAGAAGATAAATGGTTTGGTCGCATCGGAAAAAAAAATTGGTTCTCAAGCTAATCCAAAGTCCAAAGAGATATGATTACATCAGGAGTGGCCGGCGTCAGGATAAACAGTGGTGGAACTGCTCCATGATGCTCTCCAGAGAGGAGGAAAAGCCTCCAGATATTGCAAGTAATGCGCGGTAAAGAGAGCCAGGAATCTTCACATCAAAAGGAGGATATAATGAAAGGAATGGTGAGAGAGGGGATGAGGAGAGGGAGGGTGCAGAGGAAAGCTGTTTGATGGTCTTTGTCATCAGAGCCTTGTGGACGTGTATACACGGCTGGCAAGATGGGGGGGGGGGCACTCTGTGTGACAGCGGCCAGACCTCGCTGGCCCATGGGAACCTCTCGGAGAAACAGCCGGAATTCTCACATCAGCCAGCAGCTCCCGACACATCAGCTACAGGAAGAGCCTCATTCCCACAAACCCAGGACCCACCTCCCCCCGCCCCTGACCGCCGTCCTTCCGCACAGGGAAAAAAAAAAACAAAAAAAAAAAAAAACAAGCCTTTCATGATTCTCTCACCAACAGCGGGATTTATGTGGGGGGGGGGGGGGAACAGGTGGGCGCCCCCAGGTTTAAAGCACGTGCCCCCCCCAAAACGTTAAAGATTTCTTACGTTTACTCAGAATTAGACAAGGTGCTGAACATCACTGTCATATATCTGAAGCCCCCGAGGTGTGTGAGTCCCCATTAGCGATCGAAAGATAGCGAGACTGAACGAAGCAGCGCTGCCGGTTAATGTCAAGGAGGAAGCAGCATGAAGGGACACTCAGGGCATTTTCCACTGTCAGCCAGCAGGGCGGCGCACAAACACAGCCAGGCTCACCCAACGGCTTTAATCTGCTTATTGCCCATTATACATTTCTTGATAAATTAAAAACAAACCTCAAGTAGAAGCTGCAAGCCAAAAAAACGTTTTCTAATGGGACATACCTCAATCATAATAAATGCCTATTTGTTTGGAAAAATTCCTCCTGCTGATAAAATACCAAGGGAGACCTTTAAGAGAAGGTTAACAGCAAATAGCTCTGTGCTGCAAAGGTCATTTCAGCCTATATTCGTGGGACATTCTGAAGGTTTTTTACAATAAATGAATCACTTAGCAGCTTAAGAAAATGACATACAAGACACTCACTGTCATTAAGTGTGCTGGTTTTTGTTATTCAGTGTGCAAGGAAGGATAAAGGACTGAGTGACAAAACGAACGCTGGTTAAAGTGGGATGCCATTACATCCAGAAATGTCCAGACCTTCACATCTCACACACACACACACACACACACACACACACACACACACACACACACACA
>JAODKC010000009.1:4695700-4720049 GCA_026777985.1 Mormyrops attenuatus
GGGTGGCATGTTTGGGCTTCAGGAGTGTGCGGGAGGAGTGTGCGGCAGGAGTGGGCGGCAGGAGTGGGCGGCAGGAGTGGGCGGCAGGAGTGGGCGGCAGGAGTGGGCGGCAGAGTGGGAGGCAGAGTGGGAGGCAGGAGTGAGCGGCAGGAGTGAGCGGCAGGAGTGGGCGGCAGGAGTGAGCGGCAGGAGTGGCCGACTGGAGTGGGCGGCAGGAGTGAGCAGCAGGACTGGGCGACTGGAGTGGGCGGCAGGAGTGAGCGGCAGAGTGGGCAGCAGGAGTGGGCGGCAGGAGTAAGCGGCAGGAGTGGGCGGCAGGAGTGGGCGGGAGTGGGCGGCAGGAGTGGGCGGCAGGAGTAAGCGGCAGGAGTGAGACGGCGAGCTTACACTGAAGGCTCTAATACTTCTTCGTTTGTACTCCCACTGAAAGCAGCTCCTGATGTACTGAAGCATGTAGAGCAGAGTTTTGGTGATTTTCCGAACACGGTACACGTTCCGCGCTAAGATCTATTGGACAAGAGCAGGACAATGCAGTCAGGAAAGCAGAGAACACACATGTAATGTGGCCACATCCCCAGGTTTGGACGTAAATCTGTGTATTCGCTAATGGAAGAATGCACCGTTCAACAACTCTGTTAAGCAGAGCACAGTGTTGACATGACTTCATCTGAGGCTTTGGTCTGGTCTAGGACGATTAAGGGGACGTGTTCAGACCACTGAACAGGAGAAGGAAGCAGATCTGAAGCTTACTGAGTAAACGCATTATCGTTAAACATCAAAATGTGTGAAGACAAGGTTGTTTAAGGGCACCAAGCATAGCTAAATTAATGTTGATGCATCCCTGTGCTCGGTTTGTTTTTAACAGTCAAAATGAGTAGTACCAGCACACACCAACCTTTTTGTTAAACTTTGGGTTGACCTCCACTAACTTGGCCTCCTTTGGCTTGAAGGTCCGAATACCCGCTCTTACCTGAAGGACAGCATTTAAAAGCATTTCTGAGTCAGATCTCAGAACTCTACCGCTGTAAATATGCTGTAAACACGAAATTTACCACAAGAGTACAGCATCACTGCAACGAAAAGAATGACCCAACCATATGGAAAGACTACATAGACAGACAGTGTTCTGCACTGATTGGTTAACTTCTGATGACAACATGCACTCTTTGACATCACACTGTACAACATCCTCAGCACCGCACATGGCTGCCACAGACAGCTTACACCAGTTCATAACATCTCAGGGGATCCCGCTTATTTACCCGGTTATAAATAACCACAAGTTCCAGAAGTATGGCTCCCTTAAAGGGCCCCCCCAGATCCTCCTTCTTCAGGACATAAGAGACTGGCTGGCCATTCTGCACCTGGAGGGTTGTTAAATAAAAACAGCAATACACACATGCACTGATGCAGCCATCCTAATTATCTAATTATCTTTAAATAGATACTAGGGCACTGCTGCAGAAAACAGCTCGATCGTTCTTTACTTACCGAAAGCAATGGAATGGCCACCTTCCCAAGGAAATCTGGGGGCTGGTCTCCATCATCATCAAGGACTGTCACCTCCAGTACATCGTGAATATCTTTGATTGGGCTACATAGGGGAAAATAAATAAATGAATATACAGCTGAATAAACATATTTTTCTTTTCATTTCACATGGAATGGCTCGGGTTCAAGGCTTATAACCATTTCAGACCACGAGCCTCCAAGTAACGAAACAGATGGAGGTTAGAGAGCAGAGATGCTGTGTGACATGAAGGTGACAGGGGTGCGAGATGCGAGGTCACTGACAAGGTAAAGACTTTGTTCCACTCGGGATTGAGGGTCCTGCATATGGTGTGAGTCTGCAGTCTGTTGTTACCCAGCTCGAGCATACAAAACGGGTCGCTCTTTCCTATGGAGAAAAAGTCACATTTGGCAATCCTATGTTATTGTCCCACTTACTATTATTCAAAGAACAGTTTAATCCATAATCATAACCGATGCTCTGCCATACCGTTTAAATCAGCTGCCAGCAGATCTGAGGCCTTGATGACCTTGACTTGAAGGAATCCTACATCTCTCACGTCGTTCAAAGTGTTTTTTAAACACTGCTCAGGGACGAAAGGAAAACCAAATGTTAATGCTATGGATGTGTGTAAAACGAAGCCGCAGAGGCCACATGGGGTTGTGGGGTGCTCACATATCGGGCCTCTATGTCCTGCCTCTCCTTCTGGTCCTCCAGCATGGGCGAGCACAGGTCAGAGATTGAGACCCCAGAGCATGGGTTCCGAGCTATCACGACCACCACCTTCCCCTTGCCCTGCTCCAGCGCCTGTGTGAACAGTTTCTCCTCTCCAAACGGCACCTTAGACAGGTCGATCGTACACCTTGACGCAGAAACACACTGGGTCACATGTCTTCATTGCAGAAAATGGACATCAGTGATACAACAGTGACACAACATTGTAAGCCAAAACTCAAACAACAGCGAGACCCACATTCCCAAGCATTCCTCATTCTTCCGGCCATCCTTAACCCAAACATCAATCTCCAGGAGATCCGACCCATCCTGGAACTGGTTGAAGTCAAACCTCTCTCCCCACTGTAGACAGGCTTTCCTGCAGAGGTTCTGGAAGGAAAAAAAACAGCTGCCAATGGTAGAGACAAAGACCCAGTGCTGTGTTGGACAGGGAGGATGTGACATGCAGTCACATGATGTCCTCCTCGGTCACATGGGTGGAAGTGTAAACACTGGCCATGAACAGACTTTGGCCATCAGGTGACAGCGATGTCAGGGCCCTGCTGCTGACAGTGAAATGTTGTGCAGGGCATGCTGGGAAACAGCGACGAGAGACGGGTGAGTGACTGTGGATGGAGCAGCAGGCCGAGGGCGGGTACCTTGCTCTTGAATTTCTGGTCTCCCAGCCGGAAGCGTACAAAGACGTCCCCCTGTCCCTCAGCGGGCAGATCCTGTCCCTCCAGCAGCGTAATGCCCACTACTGAGTTCCAGAGCCGGTTCTTCCTCAGGGCTTCGGAGAGAGCCAGGTCGGCCTAGGAGACAGGACAGGGAGGAAGGTTCCGTCCATCACCTCTGCACCGAGAACGCTCGGACCGCGGCTCAGCTCATAGGTGGATCTCTCACCCCACCTTCCCTTAAGCGCTCTTGACTTCCATGGGACCTGAGCTTAAGAAATCTGCAGCTAGAGTCTCTCTGAAGGATGCAGGGAGAGACAGGCGACAGAGAGCTTCTCGCCACCAAGCCCCATCGACAGAGCATTAACCATGCTGCTGAAACACCTTGAGAGGAGAGGAACCAGACAGCGGGCAAAAAATGGAGCAAATCTACCTGAAATGAAGCCGGCGTCTGAGCCACGTCTGATTCCTCTGCGGCGCTGCTACCAAATTACGGCTTCAAAAGAGCGAGTGATGGTAACCCCCCCCCCCCCCGCACGCCTTCGCTGCCCATTAGGTTACAGAAACATGGGAGCCGGGCCTGGGGTGGGGGGGGATCAAAGGACGTCGGAAAGACTTGCATTAATGCGAAATAAATATCCGACCTTAAAGAGGGACGAAAACACGGGAAATGGGAAAGATAACAGAGAGCCAAGCCATGTCATCCAAAGTGTTTATCTTGGATGCGCTTCTATCTCGCCGGCCAATAAAATAGTTCCACTTAGCGGCGAGAGGCCCCTGAAGACAGCCTATTCTTGGTACTAAGAGGAGGCTGGGATTGCTTCCATATGGTGGAACAGCACGGGGCGAGATGGATGAGCCCAAAGCAGGGCCCATTTGGACAGTACTTCAGCGCTCTACACTGACAGCTGTGATATTACATCCCAACATCTGGATTATTGCTTTTGATGCATGGGAATTCGCGGCCCCCCCCCCCCCCCGCCCCCCCCCAAAGCCACAGAGCTCACACGACACCGTACGGCAGAAATGCAGTAATAGATGGTAATAGAGCTGTTCGCAGACGGGTCCTGTTCCCCTTCTCTGAAGTAATTACGCTGAGAGCGAGCGGGACGGGGGCCCGGTACGCCGTTGCACACATGCACTCGCGTCTTCCAGACAAATTGGACCAGGGACTGGCAGAGACAGAGCAGCGGGGGCTCCTCACGCGGACGCCCTGGCAGTGCCGTGAGCACAGTGAGAGGCGGCGGCGTATGCCCAGAGGCTACCCACCAAGAGCTGCGGGAGAATTACAGTGCCCGCCCCCCGCAGCATCCTCCGCGCAGTGTGGAAATCCACCTTTATCAGCGTGAATCTAACTAAAATCCATCAACGGGCTTCTCTATGGATGAGAGAGAGCCCTGGATATAGACAGGCAGCCTCGCAGGTAGCGCTGATAATGAGTCAGTCACTGGGCTTTCTAAGTCATTGGGAAAACTTAGACAAACGCAAAGGTAAGACCAAGTGACATGTTTACAGCTCTGAGAGGTTTTCATACCGTTTGCACAGTTTAAAATGAAGAGCTGTATCCAAACAGAAACATAATATGTTATTATCTTGTAAATACTTGTATGCAGTAAGATGCAGTGTAACACACTGTAATTCTTCACTCATGCCATCTGTTCTACCACTAATGTTCTACTGCCCCCTTGTGGTTCTATTCTAAAATGCACTTTTGGAAATAAAACAAAAAAAAACTCTGCAGCTACATAAACAATACTCATCTTCACCATGTTTCTTTTAGTCTCCCTTTCTGTGGCTGACAGCTGCACGCCTAACAGTATCACGCCCATGTCCTCCTCGATGCTGTTGGGATCATTCAGTGGCAGCATCATCTCGTGAGTTCTGTGAAGACACCACAAATGGGCCGCGAACGATACCGTCATCAGAGCGGCGCAGAAAGGAGCAGATGTACGATTAAGCCGTAGTTAGACGTACGTTAAAGGCGCTCCGCCTTCTTAAGAACATCCTTTCATGTACCTTTCTAACGTTAGGTCACGCAGTAAGATAGAGGATCCGCCCATGAAGTCATCCGTGGTCAGGTTCCGGTCATACACCTGAAATGGTCAATGAGAGTCAGTGTGGCTCAGTTCTCCATGGCTAATTGGCTGAGGAAGATGAGCACACAGGGGTCATCCCCTCACATGGGTGACCTATGGTATCAAACACACACCCACATTCATGTACACAAACTCAGTGCTGGAAGGCCACACCCACTGAGGGTAAACCCTCTCCTCCTTCACAGTGTGCACAAGGCACTCCAGCAGGCTCTGATTTGCTAGGTATTTTGGCTTGTTTTAACATAAAAACATTTACTGTGCATATAACCACAAATATACAGTAGACAAAATATTCCTGAAAATCTGTGCTGCATAACGTCACAATGGATGTGTACAGGGCTCTCAAACTCAATACGCCGTAAATGCTCGAAACAGCAAGTAGATCAAACAGCTTACTTTAATGTTCAGTTTTTGCTCCAGGTTCTGAACAGAAAAGCTGAAGGATTCGTTCCATATTGGATTGAGGTTCTTGAACATGACTCTGCTCTTGTAAATGGTCTTTTCATCTAACTTGAATTTGACATAAGGATCACTTGTGCCTGTAGGAAGAAGACAGACACATGCATCAGACACAGTCACAAAATGACAGACTTGATGTGGTTCATTTCAACCAAATACAGCTTTGTGTTTTAAAATGCCTTCCTTAGACGACCTCACTGCATTTGGACACACAGTCAGTATTATATCACTATTTGTGGTGTTAATTAAATTTAACTAATGATTTTGACAGTAGAGGTAGTATATTTCTGCCAGTTTTATGGTTTTCACTAAGTTACATCAATCATTTCGGTTAAATACAGTCATGTCACTGAAGTTGTTTTGCTGGTTACTTGTTGCTTGATCTGACTTTTTAAATCTAGTGTTGGATTAAACAAAGTCCCGAAACTTTAAAAATACTTAGTTGCAGTATTTTGCTTGTGTTGTTTGATGACTGAAGTGGCCTTTTAAACAGAAATTAAGATAGTTACTGCGTAAATCGTCGCTGTAACACAGCACATTTCAGGAATAAATGCAGAGATGCATGTAATAAATTGTGATAGAACTGGGAAATTGGACTCCGTGGACCAGTAGAAACTGGTGTTAATCTCCCAGCCATGTAAACAGAGCGTGTGGGCCTAAATTGAAAGCCTGAGCTTGGCCTCGTTGATATAGTCTGATGAAAGGATTTTTCAGAAATGCGACGAGGCCTGAACGGGACAACAATGCCTCTGTGGGGAGCAGCTGTCAGGTCTGTCACACCATTGTCCCCGAAAGCGGCCGCCCGGCTCACAGGGTCGTCACCCAGCACACCATCTCCACACAGCCCCCTTTGGCCGGCGAGCCTCCAGCTCCACGCAGCACAATGTCTGAATAGGAAGCTGCGCTGCACTCTGGGAGATGAATGTATGAAAGACTTCTCACACAATGAGCAGCCTTTGCAAACAAACAGCGCCCTCTAAAGGGAAAAATGAAGAATTTACATTTCCTAAAAGTTATTTTAGCATTAAAAAAAAACTCCTTAGTTAATAAGCAGGTTTTTCCAGGTATACTGGTGCGGTGGAAGCAGGCTGATCTTTCCGCTGAGGAGGCCTCTGTATTTTTGGACACTCTCCACAAAACAAACTCTACAAGAGCAACAAATAGAGATAGATAATAGACATTCAGAGCAATACAAAGCATCACAATGACCAGTGACACATGAGACTCGTACATTATTTTGCATCTATGTACCTTAAAGAGTAACACATTCCCATATGAACTATACACACACTGAACAGTGCCCCCACCTGGCGGCCACCTGAGTGCACAGTCCAAATGGAAAAATGACAATAAAGTAGCAATGACACAACATGCAATAAATTATTAAACAAATTAGTTGCATGGATATGTTCTACATTCTGGTTCGGCTTATCCAACGCTGGACTGGGCCTGGAGAGACATCTCGGATGGGCTGCCACCGGGGCATTTATAGAATCTTCATGGCTAAAAGGTGGCAGTTACAGGGATGCAAAAACTCTGGAGTCTGTCGAGTGAAAACTGCAAAATCCCCTTTAATAAGCCACTCTAAAGGCTCTGTTTACTCACCCAAGCCGTGATTCCCAACCCCGTCCTCGGGGACCCACAGACGGTCCGCCTTTTTTGCTCCCTCCCAGCTCCCTGCCAGAAAGTCCACATTTTTGCTAGCCTGGGAGGGAGCATAAACGTGGATCATCTGCAGGTCCCCAAGGACCGGGTTGGCTAACACTGCCTTAAGGTAATACGTTAATTAATATTGATGCAGTCAGGGACGGAGCGTGGCTCAGCTGCATCAGAAGGTCGCCGGTTCAAACCTCAGAGTCGGTAGAGTGATTTCACCATTGCGCCCTTGAGCAAGGCCCTTAACCCCAAACCACCTCAGAGACTGTCAGAACCTGCTTTCTCAACTCTAAGTCACTTTGGATAAAAGTGTTTGCTTAAGTACTTTATAAAAAAAAAAAAACAACAGAATTCATTACTGTGCTGATTCCCTGCAATACAAATTCCTTTATAAATGGGCACGTTACTCTGCAAGCTGGGTAAGAATGTTAAGAAAGCCAGTCGGCACATGATGACTGAAGAAGCAAAGCAGTATCATTGTTCTGAGTTTACCTGAGCTTGTCTCTGCAGCATCCTGGTGTTAACAAGCAAATATAAATAAATAGTAACGTGCCCCTTCGAGTCAGGCCGCATTCCTCAGGCGATGACAAGCACATGTACTGACTCACAGAGACTCTGGCATGCCACCCCCCTCAAAGGGGCAGAAACGCAACACACTCCCTGAATACAGAAGTACCTGCTCTCATCACCTCCACACACATTCCTCTCACTGCCGGAACTGTGCTTGCGATATGACAACACTACCAAGTGGCACTGCATGGGACGCAAATGCAGGAGGGTAACACCTCCGTGTCTGTGTCTGTCAGAGCACACACCGCAGTCGGGGCATACACTGCAGTCAGATCACACACTGCAGTTAGGGTTTGAACTGCAGTCAAAGCATATCCTGCAGTCAGGGCATACACCGCAGTTAGATCACACTCTACAGTCAGAGAGCATCCTGCAGTCTGGGCCCACACTATAGTTGAGGCACATACTGCAGTCAGAGTGCACCCTGCAGTTGGGGTATACACTGCAGTCACAGTGCACCCTGCAGTTGGGGTATACACTGCAGTCACAGTGCACCCTGCAGTTGGGGTATACACTGCAGTCAGAGTGCACCCTGCAGTTGGGGTATACACTGCAGTCAGAGTGACCCTCCAGTCAGGTCATACACCACTGACACTCCAGCAGCATTTTCCTCCTTCCTCCATTCCTGTAGTACCCTCACTTGGTATCGCATCTGATATATGACAGCAGGATCATGGAAATGCAGCCTGTTTGTCCGGTGGCTGGCAACGATGCACGTGAAACATACTAAGGTTAAAAAGGTTCATTACTATACACTAAACCATGCTTCTTACTCCTCTGAAAAGCCAGAAAATTAATCAACAAACTGGTAGATAGTCACTCCAGTGCAGGTCAGTTAAATACCAATTAAAATCATCAGAAATCCAATTAAATCTTTCCTCACTTTTCTCACCTTTATCATCAATAAATTCTTTCCAAGATAATTAAAAATGCAAATAAAGTGTTTAACATTTTGCCTCTGACCATTACAGAGTGAGGTTAAACAAAAAATGTAATTATACATTTTTTGATGTTTACATGTATAACTACACGCACAATAATAATATAAATAGTAAATAGTCTGTTTTATGGAAAATGACAAGATTTACGAAGTAAACAGTACGGCTAGAAGTTTCACTGGAGACATTCAGACAAGGCAGCAAGAGGACTTTCCAGCATCTGGCTAGCATGCACTGCTATAGCAACACTAGCTATGAGCATGGTATGGTCCTCAGGTTCAGCTGTCATTCAAAGCAACAGCATCAGACTGTGACACTTCCTGTCTGAAACATGCTCCTTACCGCATCGATCTCTGATGACCAGCCTCCGGCCCTCCTTTAGGGAAACGGTGATGTAGAACGTCGGCACTGGGGTCGCCGGCACTGGGGTCGCCGGCACTGGGGTCGCTGGCACTGCCTCGCATTCCACTTCAAAAACCTAAGTAGAGAGGTTTCGGCATGTGATCAGGTCATCGACCCCCCTGCACCCAACCCGCCCGCCGCAGCTCAGGGGGAAACGGTATCGGCGATGAAAGTACAGGGAGAGGCGGGCGGGTCTTACGCTGTCGTCATCGGCATCTTTAATCATCTGGATGTTCAGGTCTTTGGTGTCGCTCTGAGACTATGGGAGACAGAATCAGGTCACCAACACTGAAGAAACATGACGAAATGCAAAGATGATGCAGAAACTCTGTTGCTTCTTGCAGTTGGACCAGTCTGCAGTGATGTGCATGATCATGCACATGCACACAGGCTATATAGACACAACTGAGCCCCTCTGACCTCAGACTTGTCCTCAGCAGTCTCCGACCCCGATGGCACCTTCATCCTGACCTCGCTGCCGCTCCGGTTATCCTCATCCAGCGACCCCGATACACTAAAGGTCGGCGTCCAGGTCCCCCCCTCGTCCTCGCTGTCGTCCTCGTCGTCCGCGGCTCCAGTTCCTGAACTGTCCGTGCTCGCTTGAGGCAGGGGGGAGGGGCACGGAAAGAACAGCATCTTCGGGTCGAGCCCCGGGGAGGGGATGGAGGAGGTGGTGGAGCAGGAGTCATCCTGCAGGAGCCTGAAGTCGGGCACGGAGATGCTGCGCCGGCCCCGGACCAGCTTCCTGCGTACTTTGGGCTTGCCGAGAGGGATCCGCCCCTTCTTCATGTTGTTCAGCAGGGGCTTTGCCTTCTCGCAGAAGTTCTGCCATGGTGTCGGCTTCCTGCCATCCATGTCGGCGGGCAGATGGGTGGGGCTTAAGATTGCTTCACTGCAATTTACTGCAATTTACTGCAAACTACCAAGAAAACAGGCAAAAAAACAGCACAGTTGGCAGTTTACCAAGACTGGAGAGTAATTGGACAAAACCCATCCATCCATCTGGTTTCTGTAACTGCTTGTTCTATTCAGGATCATGGGCCTATGGGGGGGGGGGGGGGCAAGGCAGGGAACAACCCAGGATGAGGTACCAACCCATCGCAGGGCACACTGACATACCAGTCACACATATGGGCAATTTGGTAACTCCAATTAACCTTGGCATGTTTTTGGATTGTGGGGGAGAGTGGACAACCCAATGGACCCCCCATGACGACAAAGGGAGAGCATGCAAACGCCACACACATGGAACCATCACGGAGACTTGAACCCTGGTCCCAGAGGTGTGACGCAGCTGTGCTAACCACTGCAGCACCATGCCTCCCCTGTGCTGAGAAAAGCTTTCGTGATACACTTAGCCTACTAATTCAATCTGGTCTGGAAAGTTCTCAGAAGCAGTATTTTCAGTATCACAGTACACACCGTAGTACACACCATATATGTAGGACTCTGCAGAAGGCCAGAAAAAATGTCCATTATTAAGAGGGGTACAGCTTTGTTTAACCTAGAAATAATGTCTGACCAAATATATCACTAGTAATTAGAAAAATACTGACTTAGGATATTTCAACTTTACCGTGGTGCGGAGGGGATGCGCATTCAGTGGTCAGCTTTGAATTCTGATCGGTTCTGATTGATATGCTGTACGACACTTTCTACTGATGCTGGGCGACGGCAGCATCCACTCAGTCATACATTCGGTGTCTGTAGCGCTCATGAGCGCAACCATCTCAAACAGTGTTTAACAATGTATCGTATTGTGTTTATCCTATGTTTAACCAAAGAAACTTCTATTAATTTATTTACTTTTCAATTACATTCTGGTTACTTAGTAATTACTAGAGGTGTTTTGCTTATTCGGTGACACTTTATTTAGTTAAACGTTACGTATCATATTCATATTCGACTTACAATACAGTATATTCCACTTATGATGGATGCATCAGAACCAGAGGTGGATAGTTCAGGTCCAAAAGGTAGAAGTCCAATTTAACATTTTGTTTCAACCAACCAGTTAAGTATAAAGAGTCACAGTCACAAAGTACTCAACTGGTAGGATGAAACAAAATGTTGGTCTGGATTTTTACTTCCTGACCCAGAACCATCCACCTCTGATCAGAACGCTTCCCCATCACAAGTCGAGGATCACCTGAACATTATTCTGGCCCCTGTCTGAACAATGCCCCACCGTTAGGAGTCAAAGGCAGACAGGAAGCGTGCATGTTGCTGAGATAAGATCGTCTGATTTGAGAAGAGCAGAGCAGGCCTCTATGCTAAGGCCTTGCCCAATGCTGGATTTTCCTCACAGCCACCAAGTACCCTAATGGCAATTATAAAAGCTCCATAACCAGCTATCACACTGATATTGCTAATTCATATGTAACTACGTCCTACATCAGTACAGCGAATTTAAAAACCAGATAAAAACAGAACAGATAAACATCAGAAAAAAAATTATAAAATTATTTTAAAATACTGAAATATTTTTAAAGTACTGAAATAGAATTTATTTCCCTTCCGGATTAAAGACTGAATTGAATGGAATTGAATAAATAAAAGGTAAAAACCCTATTTAAAATATGTAAGGCAATTTTTAAAAAATCACTGGACCCAGGGTTAGGTTAGGGTTAGGAAGCATAAACACGGGACCCTGAAGCCACTGACATTAGGATCTCATGGCAAACATTCCACAAATGGGCAACATTCCACATGTTTTTTAAAAATCTGATGCACATCAGTGATATTACAGAGATCATCTTCACTTTGCCAAACTGAAACTGGATAATACAATCACACTATCAACTATCAATCATTACAGTCTGGAAGTCCGGCATTTCACTGCACACTGTATTCACATTGTATTCAGTGCATATGACAAATAAAACTCAAACAATCTGATGTGTGTCCGATAAGCTGGTTTTATTAAAATATTTACGATTTCCCTCAGCCCTGAACTATGCTGAATGAAAGTATGGAATGGGCCTATTGCATCTTAAAGTGAATAAGTGCGCGACTTTATTGTTAAACTTGTCTAACACGTGCCAAGTTCCTGGTAAATAGACAGGACAGTCTGAAATACACAAAATGCCAAATTTCAGGCTACACAAACCACAAGCTATTGCCTTACGTAAAATAAAAGTAACTATTGCCTATGAAAGGCTGCTGAAATACAGTCATGCTTCCGCAGGTCTGCATACCAACACCGGGTCCCGTTCATAAACTCGTCTGGTCTGCCTTTCTCCATTCCTGGAATAACAGAGCCAGGACGAACTCGTCCACACCCAGCTGACACAGGCGTAAATATCAGTCAAGTTTTAACTTTGAAGATACACGCAGAAAACACCTTCGCTCTAATCTAAATCGTGGAAAATTATAACGTATATCAGAGACCATTTGCACAAACTGACATAAACACTAGGTGCGCATCACAACGTCCACTCTTAACACGGGTGACATTGTTTTTGGTACATCAAAGATTATCACACATCAAAAATGCATAGCAAAGGTCACAGGAGATAACGCAAATAACCAGAAACTAACTTTAATAATACAGGTTAGGGGACTTTTAAGTGACACTGTTATCGACGGTTACCGTAGCTTCAGACACGGGCACACTGTCCAGTTCTTGTATTACGAGGAAAGTTTTGTACTAACTGCAATACATAGTAGATTTAAACATATTCGGTCTATATTTCATGTTTAACTAAGGAAGACATGTACATCTGGATTTACGACTTTGCAAATATTTATAGGGCTACTTACTGTTGACTCAAAATATAATTATCTTTGAATTCTTTTAACAATTTCTTTATCGTACCGCCACTGTGCCATTTATCCCAAAATAACCCCCTAGCTTACCCAAAAATCCAGTACAGTAATGCAAGACCTGTACGACGACCGTAAACTTAGAAAATGAAATAATCGTTATTTCAGAATTTCAAAAGCTCCGCCACATTATTCGCACATATTATTGTTGTGGTTCTTGTCGTTATTTAATGCTTAATAATCACCCATTAGCCGTCGGAAAGCAGGGAGCAAACAGCGTAGTTACCGATCAGGTCCCCGATCACGTCCCACGCACCTGTCACAACGTCCCCGCGCTGGACAGTACCTGTCTTCCGTGGGAGATGCAATGTCCCAGTGCCATTTGATTAGATCATTTTAATCGAGGTGAGCTGGACCATTTGCATGCAGCTGAAGTTTTACGAACGGGCTCCTTTCACTTTGTGGAGAGAGTCACGGAAGAGGTGCGCAGCAAAAGCGCATCCACGACCTCCGAGTCTGTGCGCGTCCTCGTCAGCGTGGGAGAAGTCGAGCAGGGGGGAGTATCTAATAGCCCATCCACATTTGCATACCGCAATCCCATATTTTCGTAACAGCGTACTTAAGGTAATGCCTGAGCTAGCTTACTCTTAAAACATTGTGTTGAGATGTTGTTCATTTTAAAGCCAAAATAATGTCAGCGATACCGCGCGATATAGACGTGAGTAATGAAATTAGATCTATCTTTAAAAAAACAAGCCAGCTATATATGCAACAATGTTTGCAGGATAAGATACTCACCGCCAATCTCACGTGATGAGAAACTTTAAGCAAAGTGTTTAATCAAACAAAGCTTTCAAAGCTATTGAAACAACAAAGCTATTCTATATACATTCATAAATAAAATATTTGCTCCGGGGTGGGTAGGGAGGTAGGAAAATTAGGTTATATTGTATTGTGTATTATGTCACCTATTAGGCCTACATTAATTACAGCGGGCCTGGCCAGTCTTATACAGAAAGGGCCGTTGTGTCCGGGGTTTTGCTGCCGTTCCTTAATTAGATTAGTAATTAGAGGACTGATTGGCTGAAGAGTTCCTGGGTTTGAACAGCTGACCTAAAGGTTACCCCAAAACCTGCACAAACATTGGCTCTTTTAGGGTAAGACCTCCAACAGCCGAATTACATTACCGGGCTAACCTGAAATACAGAATGCAAATATCACAGCTTTGTGTGAGACCCAAATACAACAATTACAATTATTTTAAAGACATTTAGGGATCAGACACAATTCAACTGGGCTGTATTAGAATTACCGTTAAATTCAATCATCAAATTTGTGTGCGCAAATTAAACGTATTATGTGAAATTGATTCAATATGTTTTAGATTATTTTACTGCTTTTCTGTATTTTTAACCATATTTTTTGAACTTTCAGCAAAACTGAGGGCCTGTGAGGAAGATATTCAATGACCTCCGCTAAGCCAGCCAGTATTCTAACCCGATTCCCGAAGGTTAAAGGTCTCACCCCGCCAACAGTTTAATGTCTAAAAGGATGTCTTGAATTGATTGAAAGAGAATCAAAGAGTCGATCCACTGGGCTAAGGAATTATAGAATGAGAAAACAGTACAGTATCGCGGGCTGTAATACTGGTGCGTCTCTATCCGCGTAGCCTACCTGACGGATGTAAACGTTCAATCGGCGTTCAGTCTTCTCATATGCGGATTTGCAGAATCATGAAATAAGCACTATCATCTTGAATTACTACATTTTTCCCGATCTGATAAGATTTACTTAAAAGGCACTCGCAGCTAAGAAATTACAACAAGGTGCAAAATAAAGTCATTAATTAAAATCTGTTTAATTCAGACAAATTGTGTAGGAATTCTCTAATTTGTTGGGGATATTCATATAATACAGAAAATTCCCTGAAAATTTCATACACACGCATCATAGGCCTACTGTACCTACATATTTATACAAAAAAAGGGTTACAGCCTCCAGGAAATTGTAAAATCCAGATCGTTTACTTGTGAATACAAGAAACAAATTTCTACACCGGTCTCTAGCATCGTATATATAGTTAGTTAATCAATAGAAACTTCAACGTTTATTGTATTATGAAGACAAAACATCACATCTGGGGAAAAATGCACAATAACTAAAAATTGTCCCGTGAAACTTCAGTTTCTTTCGTGGCAACAAAGTCCAGCTTTTGCCACCAAATCTTTAAGCCTTGAAGCCGCGAAAGCATCTTGAGTTAAACATCGTTTATAAAGAGATACGCAAATATACAGTTGAGTTTATAAAAGCCGAACAGCGAAGCAGAGTGCCACTGGCAATCGAACACAAGCGAGTCATCAACATAACTTTGTTTCTTCATATTTCTTTTCACATTAGACAAATTACCCATGTGAAATATTTTTAAAAATCAAACAAATAAGGAGTGTGCATATATTATTTCTTGCGAGTACACAACTTGGTCAGAACGGAGATGGATGAACGCCTTACAAGTTCATTTATTTACGGTCATGTTGATCCCCAGGTGTAAAATCAACTCTTGATGTACTGGTATTTTTGGAAGGATACACCGCTGGAAAAGATCCTGACTTCTAGATTCTCCCCTTGATAATTTCATTATTGCTGTCATGGTTGCCAATATTTCATACATAGACGCGCGCGCTCGCAAACACACATACATACATATACATATGACAGCATTTCACTTAAATATAAGCAATGTATAAACTCAAATTAACTTAAAGCTTTGTGCAAAAATATACATAAATCGAGTACATTGTGCAGGTGAGCTTTTACATGTAAAATTCCCAAAATGTGTGAGCACTCAGGCGGTTCATAAGCACGTGTCTTTTTCCAGTCCCAGTCAGGCCAGCACTTCCGGGAAAAATGATTAACAGTCATTCTGTGTCCATATCGCACGAGGCGGGACGCTGGAAGAACAGGACAAGCAGGAAAAATGACGGGAAATGCGAGAAATCCCAGTTCACCCAAGCTAGTAATGAAATCCCAGTTTCTATTCCTTATTCCTGTTTTAAGATGCTCTACTCCTTGCTTTATAAAGGAACATCGCGGTCAAAATAAAGACCTCATTGTAAGACACTTAAAGCAATGGTCCATAAAGTGCTCCTTCGTTTGGATTGCATCCTGTGATGTTTTTACAAAGACATAAGTATGAAAGCACGTCCATATCTTTGCATAAAACATTTACATAAAACACCATATCTAACTACGCGCCCACGATGTCCAATGCAGTGTTTTGCCGAATGATTCTGTAGGTATAGAAAATCACGCGACCATCGTCTGCATTACCTTCACTATTTCACTATGACCCCACGTTTGCGCAAAAAAATCTGCTTTGTATTCTTTTACGGCATGTGCACGTTTTTACGTAGAGCATATAAACGAGAAAAGTCAACTCACAATAAATGTTTTATTGGTGTCCTTGATATTTGCTTTAAATTCCATTAAGTAGGATATATTTCTATGACATTTCACATGGAAATCTTTTAAAACAGACAGCATAGTCCGCAACTGTAGGTCAATCCTTCGCGTTGGGATTATAAGTAGATTCCTCAGTTTCTGCTGGAATTATACTTGAAAAACATTACAATTCTCCTTCACAAAAAGATACAGTGAAGTTTAATCGTACAACACTGTCATTACTAATATCTTAGGACAAACGTTCACCACTAATTAAACCCGGAAACTATCTCCGGAAAAAAAACATCGGTTATTCACAATAATCATTTAGAAGTACAGCATATTTAACAAAATAGTAAATATTAACCAGTGAATAACCTAATTATTAGTAAGGACTTCGCCCTGTAAACTCGGCGGTAATCCACAAAAATATACTTCTTTCCTTAAATCTGGTGACGGTACAGTACATACGTACTTACTCCAAGGTGATATATATATATATTAAAGTTACTATATACAAAACAAAGACAAAAATTTGGCTCGAAATCTAATTTACAAACAGAACAACGAGTGTTCATGGCTTTAGTTACCATTTCTAGGCCTTGCTTGCATGTCTGTCTTTTTGCATTAAGCGAAATAAAAATAACAAATAAACTAAAAACACACAAACATAATTATTTTTCATGGTAAATGTTTGATATTGTTTTATTCAATTTAATTGCTTTAACAATTAAAATAAAAAGCTAAACTGGCATTTACGATTATCTTTTAAATCCAGGTTCATTGTGTGTTGCTGGTTAGCCTGATGGGCTGCATGCGAGATTCACGGGTAACGTGTATCCCCCGAACTCACAACCTGATTCTCGGACAGGTACCAAGACGTATCAGCAATTTCCAAGACAATCGGGATTTGGGGGAAAAAACATGTAACTCGTAATCCGCGTAGCTGGTGCTGCAAGCAAGAGCCGTCCACCGGAGGGCGACATTTTACTTCCTATTATTCTTGTGAAAAGAGTATTCTGTACAAGTGCTGGACTGGACCAGTGACTACGAGTACTAATATATTCCGTAGACACACCCCTAAAGACTGGACTGGTGTAAACCTGGCAGCAAATTGGTCTGGAGTACCTGATGATTCTTGTTTGAATCTATGTGTATAGCCTGACTCATCTTTTTTAATGTGAGAAAGATACTTGGACGTGTTTGGATGAACATTTCCCACCGCAAAAATTATATAAAAAATGAATAATAATAATGATGATGATGATGAAGAATACTGGGCTGACCTATGTTACCCAGGCATCGACACGCATGCGTTTGACAGACGGACCCTCCTGATCCTCTGCTCCCGCCACCGGCCGACCCAGCCCCAGGGGGGGGTGGAAATCAGGACGGGGAGGGTCTTCGCGGTCGCTCCCGTCATAGGAGCTGCAAGATGAGCTCAGGCTGTCGGCAGGTGAGCGGCCCACTTCCTGGCGTGAGGACAGCTGAGGCTGGGACAGGAAGGCGGGCAGGGTGCTGCGGTCTCGGGGAGGTGATGCTGGCTCCGCCTTGATGCTCACACTCTGACTGGAGCTGGTCAAGCCGCCCGGTCCTTGAGGCAGGTGGCTGCTAATGTAGGGGAGGACAGACAGATAGTGTCACCATCAGCTTCACCAGCAGCATCATCTCCAGAGACCATGGAGAATCAAGACCAGACTGAGCTTTAAAGTCCACTTCAGTGTCAGTTTCAGCATCAACATTATCATAAGCGTCAGGATCAGCTTCAGCATCAACATTATCATCAGTGTCCGGATCAGCTTCAGCATCAACGTTATCATCAGGATCAGCTTCAGCATCAACATTATCATCAGCATCAGGATCAGCTTCAGCATCAACTTTATCTTCGGAATCAGCTTCAGCATTATCATCTGCATCCGGATCAGCATCAGCATTATCATCAGAGTTAGGATCAGCATCAGCTTCAGTATTATGATCAGCATCAGGAACACTTCAGCATCAGCATTCTCATCATTGGCCATGGTGTGAGGCTCAGGAAGCTGAGCCTGTATGCCTCTGATCGGATAGTTGCTGGTTGGAACTCGGCCTCGCCAAAATAGTCACATGTCAATAAACCCCTAAGCAAGGCCGTTAAACCCGAGCTCCAGGGATGCTGCACTCTGCACCTGTACTGTGACCCCCAAGCTTGCTGTCACGTGCATATGTGTCTCATGGAGCCAAAAGGTAGCCAATGGGTAGCCAAAAAGAGAATTTCCCCATGGGGATTAATAAAGTATAACTATTCTCTATCAACATCAGCTACAGCATCAAAATGATCATCAGCATCGAATCGTCTTCAGCTTCAGCATCTTTATCAGCAATCTGCCGTCAGCAACCTCATCATGCCGCAGGCCACATCTCAAGCACGCATTCCATCCCCTAAGAACAGGACACACCCCCAGACGTGGCGTGTGAAGTTACTCACGTCAAAGCGCCTTGTACCACCGCACCCAGCTGATTCTGCTGCCATGACGACATGGAGCCCAGGGACAAGCCCGCGGGTGAGCTGAAGCCTTGGATGGAGGAGAGATCGCTGCCGCTCAGGGAGTAATCTGGAAGGCGAGCAGAGCGACAGTGCGTCACGTCGTGGCCCGGCAGGTGCTGGTATGGGCGTCGCAACACGCTCACTCACCAGAATTGTATGCCGTGGGCATGGCGGAGTACACCAGGCCCTGAGGCGGCAGGCTGGGCGTGGTCACAGACACTACCGGTGTGGCCAGGGACTGTGTCGACTGGGAGCTGCTTATCCTCTGAGGGTTCTGGGAAGACAACAGTGACATCAGAGCTCAGAGCCAATCAGAGCAAAGCCCAGGTGCGGCTCACACATGCACGATGACAGTGATCCCAGTGGCTGAGTGGTCACGAGTCTCACGGGGTCACACGGTTCTGCCGTTTCTATCTGGTGGCCATGACAGTGACACCGTAATGTAACTATGCTTTTTAATGGCTCTCTAAACCCAGCGTGCAAATTACCTTCACAATAAAACAGCCAGCTGCCGACTAACACAATATGAAGAATCAAAGCAATATGCATCCCATCCAGGGTGTATCACAGCCTGGTGCCCTATGCTGCTAGGAATAGCAGGATAAGCAGTGAGAAAATGAAGGATGGAAGAAGCAATATTTTTCCTGTAATTCTCATGTTTGCCACTAAGAGGTGCTGTGGTATCATAAGCTAAAGCACTTTACAAACTTTGCACCATGAGACCAGTTACCATGCATGGAACACAGAGGTGAGTATATTAGTAAAACAAATACAAGATGTGTTGCCATAAGAATAAATAAATCTTGGGGTTTCAAAGAAAACTACTTTGTTAAATTATATACCAGCATGGTAAGATGAGGGGTAGGATTCAAGACAGGAGAAGAATCTTAATCCTGTCACCATGACAAGAAAATTAGCAGGTGAAATGTGCTGAACAGTAAGTGTTCACCTGAAAAGCAAACTTTCCCTAATGTACATTTAGAAAAGCATACAGTGAGAATCAGCTCAGGAGCATGTTGCACTGGTGTGGCTGATCGGAATAATTGGACCGCCCCTGTGTATCAGTATTCCCAGAATCCCTCAGGCAGGGGGTTTGGCTCAGAGATCACACTCTCTCCTTGGCCCCGGGCCATCCATGTGGCATGAGGAGGACACTATTTAAACGAGCTCGTCAGTGGATCCAGCTGTGCACCGCTTGCCCAGTCCTGAGACGCGGGCTTCAGTACATTCCCTAAACAGGTTACGCTGTGAGTGCGACCCCCCCTCCCCCCTCCCCCGTGGGCTGCTGCTCTCTGGAGGGGATTAAATCACTCAGGTCCGTGCCTCACTTTGGATGACATCATTCCCCATGACATCATTCCCCATGATGTCATCCACTTCAGGAGAGATAGGGAGGACGAGATAAACACGTTACGGTGCATGTTTGTGTGCTGTGCAGCGGCTACGCGCATAGAATACGGTAACCGCGACCTAACCTTTCAAATGCGGCCGTTGCTCAGTCATGGCTGAGCTCCATCGCCCGCACAGCCGCAGCTGGGGCCGCTCTTGTGCATCCTCCTGTCATGCTTCAGCTCTGCGGGTGGGAAATGTGCCCACAGCTGCACTTCCTGTTTCGCACTTCCTGGGGCGCTCTGTAGGGCCTTCAACAACCCCAGCTCACAGACCACAGGTCATCCCACTCCATTCTGCTAGGGGTGCTAATGCGGTTCATGGTCGCATACTTGCCGAGAGAGCTCTGCTGCGGGGTCTGAAACGACCCCCCTCAGTGGCGCGTGGCCAAAACCATCACAAGCTCCTCCCCTGTGCAACGCCGGCCTGTCGGCTTCCCCTAGCTGTCACACCACCTCATCTCCTTCACGGAGCCCGTAGAGCGCTCGCACTACGTTTGGTCAAAGAGTGTGAGAGAGCGAGGGGTGCCGCCTCACACTGGCGAAGGAGGGGCCCAGTCTGGCGTGCGAGGCGGGTGTCAAGCTCCCACGTTAACTGAGACACAAAGGAGGCCTAAATGAAAGGGGCTGCCATAACGGGGTGGGATCGGGCCCCCTTCTCACACCAGGCCAGGCAGACGGCGTACAGCCTGGGGAGGGCTGGGGGTTAAAGGGATTAGGGACAGACAGAGCGGGGCGCTTTGCAGCACAGACAGAGACGCCGTGTCTGTGATCCCGGGGGGGGGCTGCCTTAATACCTCCACCCGAGGAATAAAGGCAGCCAGACGTGACGAGGGTGACAAGATATTATCCGGCTCAGGGTGTGGGCTCCCGCTAAGCCGGGCCGGCTGTGTCACCGCAAGGCACGATTCATCTAATGCCGCCGTGACCTACTGACGAGCACGCTGCCCCTCAGCTGCCATCTTCCCTTTGCACAAGGCCTGAATAACCTGCCAGGCCAGAGCCCTACTGAGCATGCTCAGAAGCCCACGTAACGAAGCCTGGCAAGCCGACAGCTACAGGGCAGAGGCGCTTACGTCACCTTACTTTGATGAAAGTCCTCCAGCTGGTAGCAAGAGAATGGCAGAGAACCGGAGTCTTTGCAGGCTGCTCTGTGGGGTAGGGGTTTGTGTGTGTGTGTGTGTGGGGGGGGGTTCACATATTTGTCGAAGGGGAGGGAAGGCTCCGCCCCTACTGATGACCTCACACTAGCCTCAGGCCCTAAGAGTGGTCAGACTGAGCGAGGCCCATGTTGAAATACGCTGGAGGGCTCTCTCTTTCTCTCTGCCGCCTACTGTCACTCACCTGGGGAGCCATGGCGCTCTTGTTGGGCGGGGGGATAACCACTCGCAGATCTGGCTTTCGGCTGCCCATCCCCAGGGCTCCCCCTGGTGGCGGGGGCGATTTGGCAGTCATGGTCTTCCCCAGGCCGTTTCCGCTGGAGCTCCCCTGGAGGCTGGGAGATCCACGCGAGCTGACAAAGCCATTTCCTGTGGGGACACAGGGAGACACACCACGGGCCTATCAGAGAAGGGCCAAGCAGCCAATCAGCAGAGCCGCTAGCGGGCCACTCTACTTCTGCTGCACCCTTTGGCCCATTTCAGAGGCTACAATGGTAATTATAGTGCACATGACAACACAGGAAATGACCTCAGTCCCCCTTGAAAAATGGCTAAACTAAAATCCTCCATGCCATCTGTTAGGGAAAGGAAGCAAGCACTCTGTTTTCAATGGACATGAACGTATGTATGGCTGCTGATCGCAGTCGACAGTATCGCTGGAAACCACACAACAAGAGCCAATGAGAAGGCAGAGAAGAGACAGGTGAGGATCCCGCCCTGCTTGGGTCCACGGTGAGTCACCGACGGCTGCCAGGTGGGCTTGGCAAAGAGGAGAGCCGTAATTACACAGGGACCCCGGTGGGAGAGGCGAGAGAGGCACGCCGGGCTCATCGAAACGCCATGGCAAGACGGTCAGTAAAAATAAGCAGCAATAAACGGGGCTCTTAAGAGGACAGGTCAGTGTCAGTGCTGTGTATCGAGAACATAACTGCGGAGAAGGTGTAATGGCGGGAACCGACATAAACATAAACGCGAGGCCCCCGAGAAATGAGACACGTGGGTATCAGTATAATCATTTACACTCTTCTTTCACTTTTACAGCAATTAGCGACTTTTAGGCAACTACTGTAGAAAATGCTGCTGTGTAAAAATACTGGAATAAACGGCATTTAACCCACTGAAAATAGCAAATTCATGCTAACTGGGTAATTTTCTGTACTGTATCCTGCCACAGGCCAGTGAAAACCCCCCCAAGAAACAGTGTGGGTGGGGGCGGGAGGGTTTGTGAAAGTTTTAAATTACGGGGGCTGAGTAACAGGCTGATAACGATCTCAGGGGTGAGGTCATCGTGTGAAAAGCTGATGGAAAGCAGGCAATCAGTCAGCATGACCGTCTGCAGCCCAGAGATGCCCCATAACCGGTCAGAACCACGGAAACGCCCATCTGCAGCCCAGAGATGCCCCATAACCGGTCAGAACCACGGAAACACCCATCTGCAGCCCAGAGATGCCCCCTAACCGGTCAGAACCACGGAAACACCCATTTGCAGCCCAGAGATGCCCCATAACTGGTCAGAACCATGAACATGACCACCTGCAGCCCAAAGATGCCCCATAACCAGTCAGAACCACGGAAACACCCGTCCGCAGCCCAGAGATGCCCCATAACTGGTCAGAACCATAAACACGACCACCTGCAGCCCAAAGATGCCCCATAACCAGTCAGAACCACGGAAACACTTGTCTGCAGCCCAGAGATGCCCCATAACTGGTCAGAACCATGAACACGACCACCTGCGGTCCAAAGATGCCCCATAACCAGTCAGAACCACGAACACAACTGTCTGCAGCCCAGAGATGCCGTGTTGTGTCGGTCAGTGCCACGAACACGACCACCTGCGGTCCAAAGGTGCCCCATAACTGGTCAGAACCAGGAACATGACTTCTGGCCCCCACTGACAAATGCCTTATTCACCAAGCAACTGCCCCAATTAAAAGCCATTAAGAGCCCAACAGGTTAACCATCTAGTTCGAGGGCTCAGCAGCCCTACAGAACCTTAAGCTGTCACCTACGAATGCGGGACCAATCACACAGACAGGCCAGCGGCACTAACAGCATAGTGAGAGGCTCACACCTCATTCAGGATTAGCAGCCAACAAACAAATAGACCAGCGAATCAAAGGCTGCACAGCACCCAAATCCCCCCGAAAATAGACATTATAAATAGAGCTCCACTCCCCAGCCCATCACCTGGAGACACAGAAGCATAACTATGAACTGTCAGGGAACCCGGCCTACACTCAAATGGACATGAAGAGAGCGAGCAGGCCTTAGCAGGCCTGCTGATGAAAGGAGGCAGCCAGCCAGCAAACAAAACAGTGCAGGCTGCACACCAGAATGCCTGCTTTTACTGGTGAGCAACCATAATAACACAAATCATAATGAAAATGCTGCAAATAAAAAAAAAAAAATCAGAACGAAAACCTGGTATATTTCGAGCAGCTGGTGGCCAGTTTAATCTGGCTTTGATTTGGCAGTGAGGAATCCAGACAGACAGGAGGGGCCTCATTTTAGCCTAATAAAGCACCATAAAATGATTAAGATCCTAGTAACGCTTTACATTAACCGCACCATCAAGATGCATTCATAGAGCATTCTTAAGCAGTGTGTTAGTATACTTTAACATGTCATAAAGCCCTACAGTACATCAATAACAATTTCAATGAAAAACACATGACACTTGTAATATACATTAATAACATGCAAGTCATATAATCATATATTGTTTGTTATTAATGTATATTAAAGCTGTCATATCTTGTTCATTGAAAGTGTTATGAATGCAAGGCTTCTGGACACAGTCACAGGTTCTGATCCATTAGAGCTACATACCAAAGGGCTTAAAACCATCATTACTACTAGTAATAATGAATATTTCATATGGTTTTAAATTGATGAACATTACCTACAAGGCATGTTGCCGACCTCGATGGTGACGCTTGTTTAGATGAACGGATCCGGATTGTTACTACAGAGACAGTTGGCCGTTGGTCCTTCTGAGAGACGTGCTTATAGATACACGTGCTAAAACCCCCGGGTGGGGGGCTGGGGGGGG
>JAODKC010000009.1:4742213-4753628 GCA_026777985.1 Mormyrops attenuatus
AACGGTTCCAAAAAAATCAAAACACCCCCCCCCCCCCCCCCCAATGACCCCTCCCCTCCTCCATAAATGCTGTTTTTATTGGATCATAAAAACAAAGAAAATCCAGGCTTTATTAAGGGGGGGGGCTTGTCAGACTTGTCCAAACACAGGGCTATAAAGAACCAGCCCCCAACCCTCTCCTGCCCCCCCGCCACAGCACACAGTACCCCATTAGCAGCCGAAAAGTGTTCACACACGCGCAGCTGTACACCGCAACCCCACACCTGAACACTGCGATTCCTCAGAAGCTATAAGGTACCCCTGACACACACACACCTGTACACAGGTGAGTAAACCACATGTTCCTGGCAGATGACAGCCTCTCTAATTTGGATCCTACCCAATAGCAGCAGCGTCGTCCATATCTGGACTGTTGTGCAGAATTTATTTTCTCCCACTGGGGGTAACGGCTTCCCACGCAGTGATTGTCAGGAAGCGGAGCAGCCCGGGAGAAGAGCATAATAATAATGTTGTCACTTTTCAGAGAAATGAGAACAGCTCTAAAGCACCTGTCACACGCTCACTCGCTCACGCACACCAAGCAGCGTTAACCCACACAGAGGTGCAAATTATATCTGCTCACACGGTGCGAAGCGGCTTATGGGAGCGCCTTGGGGTCATCGCGGGAATTTTACACGTACGGCACGTTTTATTCGCCATTACTCTGCCGTTACTCTCCATGCCCGCAGGATTGTGGAGGCGTTTGTTTTACTGGCAGCCCTGGAAACGTAAGGGCTCCGCAGAACAGGCAAATAAATAAGGCCTCTTTCCCAGGCGCCGGATTCCTTGAGGCTGCCTGCGGGATCCGCTCGGAGCAGGCAGATGGGGGGGGGGGGGGCCCAGCCGTCCCAGTGAAATGGCATCCAGGAGACACGGACCCACCCCGGTAATGAGAGGGTGTCCGGGCTGGGCCGAGCTGCGGAAGGCAGGAGGGACGGCCGCGGCGAGTCCAGCTCAGCCGCCCCGTTAATGAGAAGGGGCCTTGTGGCGTGGCGGCTGTCTGTGATTACCGCCGCGCGACTATGTGAGCAAGGACCACGGGGCCCAGTGAGGAGACAGGGAGAAGTGGGATGAACACATGTGCACACATTCTCACACGTACACACATACACACACACATACCCGTATGCATATCTTTGTGGGGACCGTCCATTCATTTCTGTGGGAGAAACCTTAATCCCAACATGACGACCTTAACCCCTACCCGGTCCTAACCATAAGTAACCAAAGAATTTTGACATTTTTTGTTTTTTGATTGCAGTCACAGATTTTTATAACATTTAGGTTCCCCTCATGGGGCCCGAAAAAAATGGTCCCCACAATGTCAAAATAACAGGTTTTTATTACATTGTGGGAAGATTTCGGGTGCTTTTCTACTGCACCAGGTACTGTACTTTTGGTACTTTCCCTTTTCCATTGACTTTCTGTTGAGTACCAGTACCAAATGGTCCAGTACCTAAAGTACCAAACCAGCTGTGGTACTTCTTTGGTACTTCAGTACTTTGGGGTGGGACTTACAGACGCTTCCTTTGTCGATTGGTTATGCAAACAGCCGCCTCAGAAACCTAACACAACCGCTGTCTTGAAAACAGTTACAAACTTAGAAAACAATGATAAAATTTAAAACATAATAATAATGATGCATGGACAAGTGAAGGACCCAAGCTTTAAATGTGATCTGGTCGGAAAGTGATTTTGTTGAATAAATATTGGGGTATTTATAAAACACAAAAGGAGTTCAACATAAATTTCTCACAAACCCGTCTAGGAGTGATTTAAACAGCAGGAAAGAGAATGATTATGAGCAGACATGCAGCACTCGTGCGAAAGCAGCGGAGGTAAACTTAACTGATTTTTACACACATACTGATTTTTCTACATACTAGATAATCTTCAAAAAGAATAATTATCAATTTTTTTTTCCCCCTATGCTGGAGTAAAAATGTTTAACCCCCCCCCGCACTATAATGTCCATACAGTATAAAGGTTTGAAAAAGCCTGATCTCAACCCATCTATCGCGGTCTTTGCGATGTTAAAATTGCATGGACATAACATGGGATGTTGGCATTAATATCACACATCACCCAGACCTATGCATTATAGCCAGTTTACAAATCAATACAAAACAGCCCGCCTCGTGTTGTGATGTCATTCAGTGCTGGCATCAGTTTTTACTTCCTTTAAGTATGCACACACTGGCACACACACGCACACACACATGGACGCGCGCGCACACACGCGTATGCGAATGCACACACAGGCACAAGTGCACACGCACAGGCGCACATCTGCGTTCAGCAGCCTCATCGTCTCCCGGAGGAAAATCGCAGGGTGATGTCACCCTGTACCACACTGCAAACAATAGCCAGGTCACAGAGTTTAAAAGTGGCATTTAAAGGGCGGCACAGGAGCCGTTTGCTTAGCCCTTTCCCCAGCAGCACTGGATAATTCCCACTCTGGCAACACAAAGAGCCACATCTTGCATCCATTCTGAGCTCAGGAGCATCTCGCATTCACAGCTGCTCCGTCTCCACCCGTCTGCTGGCTGTAAATCACACACATGCTTCGTTTGGTGTGTAAAATGGCATGACGATCGATCCACAGGCCACCTGCTAAAGTTCTGGTTCAGGTAACTGGCCCGTGTGCAGATGACAATGTAACAGGCTCCGTGTAGGTGACACTGTAACAGACTGGTCTGTAAGTGACTGAGGAAGAGGCCTGTATTTAAATGATGGACTAACACTCCTGGAAAGATCCTGCTGAACCTCAGCTGAGCCCGGTAGAGCCCGGCAGAGCCCGGCCGGCTGATGCTGCTGTCGGCTGACACCCACCTGCCTGTTGCGCTCATCCATAATCCTGGTGATCTGGATCTTCTTTCTCCCCATGGCGACGTTCCTCTCGGTAGTCCCGAAAAGCCCAGAATATCGGAAATCCAGCCAAACTCGCGCTCTGCCAAGCCTCTAGCGCATCCTATGTAGTCCGCCTGTTTCACCAAAACCTGCATCGGAGAGAGAGGTAGGACAGTGAGGAATCGCAGCAAGCCGACGCTGGAGGGACAGGATGGCACAGACACGCAAATGTCCCCACTCTCCCGATCATTCAGAATAAAGCCTTACATTCACGTTGAACCTTCAGCATCTCAAAACAGGAAAGCACCGAACAGAAGAGTCATCGCGGTGGACACCGGAACCGCATTGATCGCTCCTTGCAGACAGAGGCCAGCACACGCTCAGGGCATAAGGAACCACCGCACTGAAGATGGCTAGAATGAGGCGTGAGGCTGTAGTGTCTGCTTGGGGAGGGGCTGGGCTCCCCACAGCCTACCAGGCTACCTGCTGTCGCCCACGGAGGGCCACACACACCCCGAGCCCCTCACGGCTAATGCACAGTGACAGCCGGGGCAAATTAGTCACAGAGAGCACTCCGCAATCCTCTTTCTCTCCTCACTTCCTTCCTCTCGTGGAGACAGAGAGACAGAGGGGGCTTCTTCCCACCTCACACATCCCATAATAATGGCAGCTTTGCCACGGCAATGATTAAGGGCGCAGCAAGCTTCAGGATGACACGGACCTAATCCTCCCGGACAGACAGCTGAATCCCAGCACCCGAACCATCCCGCACGTCACTAGAGGGCCCACAAGCTCAGGGACCATATCGTGGAGGAGGACATGTCAACTGCTGGCAGACTGATATCAATAAATGATGAACACAAGGTAAAATCCCCGTGCGGGCGGACGCGGCCACCTTCATGAAACTTTCAGATATTGAAAGAAGAGGGAAAACACAGCGGCACAACCTGGAGGCCCAGTTATTAAGAGTCGCTAACGTTACAGGAACATATAAGGGACACTGGGCCGGGGCAGCCCCTCCCTGTGTCCCCCAGGGCTTGCCCGGAGCACCAGGCAGAGTCCAGGCAGTGAGCAGGGAAGTGGCGTGTGAGGATGACAAGCCCAGGGACAGAGCCCAGAAGCACCCCCCTACCTGACTGAAGGAGAAAAACTCGGGACCTCTGTGTAAAATCACTGTGCCGACAGCCAGACTGAAGGTACCGCTGCAAGACAGTCAGGGACAAAACGGCACCACACAGATCCCGACGTGACCAGGCGCCGCTCTCCGGGCCTCGCACACGCCCATTTCACAGCTTGCTCACAGGGGCACTTTCATCTCGCCGGAGAAGATAACGTCTCACACCCTCAGCCGGCGAGCAGAGACCCGGGCAACGCAGGCAAAGGCTCCACGAACCCAAAGCAGGACAAAGTAGAAAGGCGGCGCTCACGCGCACGCGTGCCGGAATGCGAATGGGTTTCCCCGTACGCTCACAGCCGTGCAGACAGCGCACAGGGCTCAAACTAAAAGAGGCTGAAAAACGGGACATTCCCATTATCAGCCCTCATTCCCGCAAGACGCATCTTTCCACGAATAATTATTTCGGTGCAGCCGAAACAGAGAAGCTCTCCAAAGCGATCCTGAGACTCAGAACCACGACCCTGGTTGGAAACATCTTTGGGGCAGGGGGGGCACATGGGAGGGGGGCATATGTCTCCATTAAAACTCTGATGTCTGTCTCTCTTCCTTGTTCCTGAAGCCGGGATCTTTCTCGTACAGCCATACAAGGCCCCACTTACACCTTTAACCACATCAGCCAGGACAAACTCACTCCCTCGAGAAACAAAACACATTCCCAAGACAAGATTTCGTCCCACCCGCATGCAGGCTGGATATCCACCTTCATCGGCCGTGTACGGACATGCCTCTCCAAAAAACCCCTTTCTGAAAGGTTCCGTCCGACGCAAAGGCGCAGTCAGAGCTCTCCGCTCCAGCCCGACACTCGATATCTGCAGCAGCCTCGTCACAGTCGCCGGTTGGCTGGTTCGTCGCCGGTTGGCTGGTTCGTCGCCGGCGTTTAATCCGCGGCTCGTAATGCTGCGGATGATGCTTCGGCGCAGCTGTGATGGGGGTGGACCCTACATGAAAATAACACCTGAACACAGTAGAGCAGCCCAGGGATACCAGAGCAGGGTGTGGTCTTCCACCCAGAGAACTTGAGGATGGAGAAACATGTCCTGAATAAGCAGGCCCCATAAACGAGGTACCTCCACCCTGTAGCTGCCCAGAGCTGGCCAGCAAGTGGCCCCATAATTAAAGGTTATCTGATGGGTGTCGGTTCAGGGCTGTAATGAGTTTCACTGTTCTACCTTTGATTAAAACAGTCGATATGAGTGCGCCAGGAAAAGCACCACTCGAGTAAAATGGGTAAAATTGAGCCCTGTGCTGATTCGACTGTAATGAGCCATAATCTGTGAATAAACCTTCAGACAGAGATGGAAAACGGTCAACCTGCCCAAGTTCAAAGGACACTTTCGATTCAATTATATTCATTTGACTGAGGGCCCTTCCCAGTACAGTTTCCAGAGCGATTTACATGTACATATATAAACACACACACATCAGAGGAGAAAAAAAACAGAAGACAGTGGAGGACAGGAACAAAAACCTCTAATGTCAGACTAGTGGGGAAAAAACATTCAGGAAGTCCGCAGGCAACTGACTGCCCAGCCCTCCTGGACACAGATAAATCAATATCTATAAGGGCATAAGGTTACAAGCCTGGTTAAAATTCACGTTGATGCCAGATGCCCATACCAGCGTCCTGGCTCTCTACTGAAGCTGCTGAGTAACGATCAATCCAGTGAAGTGTGCTGCCACAGGAGCCTGGCTTTGCGAGATATGAAAATCAGCGGGAGTACCTGCCTGGACAGACGCGCGCGGAGTGTAGGAGTAACATCTACACAGAGGGAAACCTAAGAAAAACTCTGAGGAGCGCCAGTCACGACCTGTGCCCCAGTTTAACTTTCCCGGGAGTTGGGGAACACGCGTCACTGGAATCGTGCTCGGCGGAGACGTGTCGTGTTCTGAGGTCGCGCTCTCTGCTTGTTTAATCAGTCGTGTTTCAGAGCTGGTCTGTGGACCGTAATGATTCGATAAGAGAGTTAAGCTGTTCCCAGCTGTAATTAATCCGCAGTATTTACAGCACATCTCCACGCAGTGTGTACAGAATCGGGTAGCCTTTTTTTTTAACTATATCTGTGTCTATATATGGAATATTTACATTTAGCAGACACATTTATCCAAAATAATGTACCTCTAAGAAAGCAGGGGCAGACATGAATTTCTGAAACATAGGATGACTGGGGAAGGCTCATTAATATTCATAAAGGAAGTGTTACCTGATTGGTCGCTTTCACCTACGCTAACATTACTTCTTACTTGGCTAGCAAATTAGCTACCTCAGAGTTTAGCTTTTTTGCACTACAAAAGAGGGGCTTTTCCCAAAAGCATCATAAGCAAAGACTGCCTTAAACATCAGAGTGCTCTGCGCTATAGGGATGAGCTTCCCAAAAGAGCTGTAGTGCAAAGATTATCACCGGCCAATCAGGTAGCGCTTCCTTTACGAATATTTATGAGCTTTCTCCTGCCTTCCAATGTTCCAGAAATTTTGCGGGTCAGCCGGTCCCTCGAGCAATTTGGTTTATGGGCCTTATTCAGGTGCCCAATGGTGAAAACAGTTTTATTCACAAGTACAGCGTCCTAACCTGTTTAGCCACAGCAACCCCCCCCCCCCCTTTCGTCCACTTCCTGTTCTCTGGGTGTCGGGGTTTCGCAGCTGGGTGCAAAACATCACCTTCCACTGTTTCTGTCCGCATCACTGAGGTCAGACAGAGTTTCCCAGCTTGTTCTAAGTGTTCAGCAATCGCTGCGCTGTCCCTGGGCACCATTGCTTTCAATTTCAGTGTTTTCTCATATATTTTGGGACACAAACCTCCATACCTACTGCTACAGCAGGCCGCACAGATCCCCGCAACAGCCAACCAGGATTATTCACGACACAGTTAAACAGGAATCGAAAACTTTGCCTAAGTAACAGCTCAGCAGAGCTCTAAGTGAGAAAACTTCTCTGCCAGGAATCAGGCAGGCCTGCCAGGTGTGACAGCCCTTTGTAACCTACCATAACAAACACTTCCGTGAGTCAGATCAGAGTTGCACTAAAGTAAGAAACCACAGATTTAGCTCTTGGCTATAGGACAACTGGACCAGGTTTGACGCCTCCAACAGAGTCGTCAGGCCCGGAAGGACCACGCCCATCTCCAGCTCGGCAATGGAGCCTGATGCTAATCTGGCACACACTGCTCCTCGAAGACTCTCTCCCCCACTCTGCCTCGCCTCCCTCCGGTTTCCATGGAAACTAATGAGATATAATTAATAAGGTCTGCTAAATGATGTGTGTGCACATGGAGATGATCTGAGAGAGTCAGAAAGCTTCTAAGGAGTGAACATCTTTGATCTGCAGAAATGTGCCAAGCCTGAAACCCGCTGCCATTCTCTGTGAAACATTCCTTTGCATGACAACAATGTTGCATTAAATTACATGTAAATATAATAGCCTGAGATAATCTTAGGGTCATAAACAGACATTATGTCAGTTAACACCTGGCATCTGTGAAGTTTATTCAAGCTCATGTGTATTTTAATAGTAGGTTTTCTAGTTTCATCTATACCGTCAGCCTATAACTAGCTAATATTGTAACCAACTTTTCTCAATATCCATCCATCCATCCATCCATCCTGGTCAGGGATGTAAGATGACGTAAGATTAACATAGATATATAGATTTAGATTCATAGAGGTGCAAGACGCTGGAGGAAAAAAAGCTTCCAGACAGTGGGAGTCACAGCAAGGACCTGCAGCTTTAAAGGCGCTTTCAGTAGGGTTTTCTTAGTGCCTCTAGTTTATTCCCTTCCACGTGTACATATCTGTGATTCAAAGAGAAAGCTCCTCGTCAGCAAACAGATGCAGTGTCACGGGAACGGGACGAGACCGGTTCAGCCCAGTTTGAGTTCTGACCATGTGTGAGCCTGACTCACAGCAAGCTAGCTGCAAAGTTGTGAAATTGATCCAAAATCACAACCAAAACGAGAGAACTCCCCTTCGCCAGCAAAAACAGATGTCAATTATTCGTCCTGATAAACAGGTTCATGGCAAACAAATCTAGGTGTAGATGGTGTTTCTCTGACAGGTCAGACGAGCTGAACTGAATTTTTTGCATCAGCTACTAGCAACCGGCAGCACGCGTTAATATTTAATAATGTACTCGACCCAATAGTTAAGTCTCCAGCAGCATCTGATCCCATAGAGGATTCCAGCCAAGATGGCGGGCAGGCGTCTTTGTCAGCCTACACGAGATGGGTGCATTCTGACCAGCGTAATCTACCTCACACGAGCATGGGGTGCAAATCCAGAAATTACCTCAGCATGGAATGCGGAGCAACGGCATCCCGCGGCTAAAGCTTAAGCTCAGGTCATTTGCAGTAATTTGGTGGACAAACGGCACCAGGAACTTGACATAAATAGACGCGATCCATCCATAAACTAGGAAAGCAGAAATGTGACGCATTTCGCACATCTGGTTTTCCTGTCATTTGGTGAACAAGGGTAACGGACTCTGTTCACCACCCTGAAGCAGAAAGTCCCACCTCAGTTTTTACGGTGACTCTGACCAAACTGCTGGGAGGTGAATGGAAGTCACTGTTGGTTGTTTTGCTATTCCACCTCTGATCCTGCACCTCTGCCTTTATTAAAACAAACTAGTCTTGACCTGTTTGTGCTGGGAATGCTTTTGATCATCCGTCGTTCAAACAAAATGGGCGGCCATTGTAGAGCTTTTCACCGGGAGAGCGGCGGAGAGCACTGAAATGCAGAGCGGAGATTAAACGCTGATGGGCTGTCTGTGCAAGCATCTCTGTGTGCGTGTGAAAGCGATGGGGGTGGTTAAATTAACAACCTCGCCCTCATCTCCTGCCATAGCCGTCCTGTGATATAATTACTACTGGGAAATCTCTATTCCCAGTAATCCATCTATGTCAATCAGGTTAGAGGCTCAGCTGATGGACCGATTCTCAGCATGTCGCATTGTGACCAGGACGGGCAATCCGCATGTGTTCCGGATTCTTCGAAAAACAAGACCGCCGGCCTTTTAAGCAGCGAATGGAGGATATTCACAAAGCAAACATTTGATGGATGTAACCATTTAGTATCGGGAAAAAAAAAATCAGTGGGATTTGATCTTTTAGTTGACAAAAGCAGAAGAAAAATATCCATGTCAAATGGTTTGTTTTCATTGGTTCATCATCAAATGAGGAATCTGACCAATTATACCATTAAAAACAATTACATCACTGTGAGGGCAGGGCTCCCATGATTCTTGGGGGGGGGGGGGGTCAGCTGACTCATTTTTCACCCATATTCAGCTCACCTGTTACGATTTGCAATTTTAAGTAGTCCAAGTACGTTTTTTTTGCCAGTATCCTGGTCACAACCCATAATTCTCAGACCGGTTTGTACAACTGATATGTGTTTTGGTTGCTTTTGTGCAGATCTCCTCCTTACCCCCGGCAAGTGTGACCCTAATCAAGCTTGAATCCTTTTCTACATCTGCAGTACCGCACGGTTCTGTCCTCGGGCAATACTGGCTTTCTCAGAAGTACAAAGGAAACACCCCCTAGGAAAACCACAAAGTGTCCCTCAGAGTGATTAATGAATAGCTCTGTTTTGTGAACCAGATTCAGAGAACAAAAAATTAATCCAAGCTGAGTGTTTAATACACACCACAGGGCAGTAATTCAGAAAATATGGATGAAATCTCTGAAAATGAGTGGGAAAAGCACAAAACATGAAGACACAGAAACACATGGTGTGATGCCAACATCCCCTGAAACCTTTCAGTTCACCTGACCTCTTCCTGACTCCATGTGGCTTTCTGAAAGTCAATGAACAGAGTCCTTTCTCCTGTGTCCCTCACACATGGTCACCCCTCTGAAGGTTCATTCTTAAGACTCTCACTCTTTTCCCAAACTCTCACTCCAAATTTCTCATCAATTCCTTGTGTCAAACCATGTCAAACTAGTGACTGACACATGTTATTCCTATCAATCATCCCCACAGCCTCCGAAAAACTCTGCTGTAACATCAGACGGTCTTCTACTCCTGACCAGACTGCGTCTTTCCTTCCCCATGAAGTACTCTGCTCTGTCTACATTCAGTTCAGCTGTCCTCCACTAGTTCCTCAATAAATCTCGATGATTTGCACATATCGACCAATAGAACAGGCCCTTCTCCTCTTTTTAATGTGATCTACGCATTTGCCTCCTTCATAAAGCTCCTCCCCTTCATTATACTGGAGTAGATATTTGCTATTTTTATTGGTTACTTTATATTTAAATATCATACAACTAACTTACTGAGGCTTTCCCAATATTTTAAAATAGATTGGGAGATGAAACCATAAAGAGGATAGCTTGAGGCAGTGATGTGCATTCAGGCATCTCCGAAGCCAACCTAGTCCATCGTCACAGGGAGACACACAGTTTGCTACTCCTCTGTTTGCCTAGAAGGGCTCTGTTTGCATGGCTGCATATCCGTACGAGTGCCTCACTGCTCCCGTCCGTGCGGCTGTCCATAGACAGTGGACCGGACAGCGCAGCGAGTCCATCAGTGAGCCAAAAGGCCTCACCGCAGGCATGAGGTAAATCCTGGCAAACGTCTGTCTTCAGATGTCGCCACGGTCACAATTTACGCTGAGCGATTCCAGCACGTACCGCCGTGAAATACGAGCCGTCAGAGCGGCGCTGGCCATCATGTGTGCGGTGGCTTTCAGGCCAGCAGAGCCAGCTGATTTCGGCCACGAAAGAGTCTAGATTCATAGCTGAGAAAACACACCCTGAACATTTAAGAACTGCAATTGCAAACACCAGGGTCTTACCTCCACTAATGCTTTTTGTACTTATGATAATTTCTCCCTTCCAAATACACGATTCCAATGCTGATTGATCGGTGGCTGTTTATACAGTCCCACATACTGTTTACACACACTAGGTAAAGCCAAGCTCATGGGTGTCACCTGGATCCCGCCATCAAACAGAGACCCCCCTCCTTCCAGGAAAATGACCCAAAGGACCCTCAGAAAAGCATCCGGAGAGAGGAGAGCTGTGAGATAAATCCCTGGCTCCTCACTCCCACAGTCTAATGCCTCTGTTCCTGGAAACTGAGCACTGTCACATGTTACACCCGTGTGCAGTGATTGTCCCATGGAGACATCATTAATCCCCACAAATGGTGTAAAACCGGCATGTCGGAAATCGATCCTCAATAACGGGCAGCCTGATAATCTGCTGGCGTGTAACAAGCGGAACGCGCTCGTGGCTGATAACATCGGAGCCTTACTTTGCCTCGCGGGCGGGGCGCGCCGGGGCCCCGCCGGGGGGCGGGGGGGGGGGGGGGGGGGGGGGGGGGGGGGGGCGGGGGGGGGGGGGCGGGGGGGT
>JAODKC010000009.1:4760164-4770196 GCA_026777985.1 Mormyrops attenuatus
AGGGACAGCTTAGACCCCCAGTGATTTGGCTACGTTCCCTATGCAAAGGTACAACAGCCATACCCTTATGGGATCTGGACCGTAAGCCATTGCCCTTCCTCCCGCTCATTCTGCTGTGTGCGTAACAAATTAGCAGGGGGGCAGAAAGACTCCCTGAGCAACCACTCAGCCTGCGGGCAGCAGACAGCGGAGGCACTCGCGTGACACGACGTGGTTTCACACAGATCGCGCCATCTGAAGCAGCCTGTAATATCCACTAAGATGTGCTTCACACCAGCTAACGAAGCAGGATGTGCAGCACTCTCCTCCGCAGCTTTAAGCTTTAAGCCGCCGTACCGGCGAGCAAAAGAGCGGAACGGGCCGGGAATAGTGAATCAATAAAAACGCGCGCAGCGCTGGCTCCGTTTGCCTGCAAATTGGTGCTAAAAAAGAAGCAATGTTAATTCTGTGTGCCACTTGGATGGGAGTACTCCAGCATCCAGTCAGAGCAGGGGGAAAGAGGAAGGACCTGTCAATCAGCTCTTGGCTCCGCCCCCAGCCCTCATCCCACATCATTTACAACTTTAGCTGGATTTAAAGCGATTCCTCAGGTCAGAAGGAAGCCAAGATCTGTCATATAATAAGATCAGTCATGGTAATTTCAAACAGGGAGGCACAGAGGACACGCTCCAGGTCACTATACAGAATAAGCGATTAGATTATAAGTGGGTGGGTGGGTAGGATGGATGGATGGATGGATGGATGGTCGGATTGTATTACACTGCAAAAGCAAACAAGATTAGCAAATGAATTCCAAAAGTAACACCTGAAAGTAGACGGCATTGCTAAGGAGAGGGCGGCTCAACAAGCACCACTGTGCTAATAACACAAAGGCTGTGGGTTCAAATCCCAGGAAGCGCACAAATTGTGACACTTCCACTGCAAATTTCTTCAGGTAAATGCATCAGATAAATAAGCAAATGTGAGATGCCTCACACCTCTGCGTTTGGGAAGTTAGCATGTTCTCCACATGATGGGTACACCAACCACCTCTTGCCATCAGGCTATCTGGCCTACATAAAATGTCCAGTGCGTGTGTGTGTGTGTGTGTGTGTGTGTGTGTGCGCGCGCGCGCATGTGGCCTACAATGCACTGACATCTCATCCAGGGTGTTCCTGGGATAAGCTCCAGGCTAGTGGTGACCCAGTGGGAAAGGGACAGATGGATAGAAAAAAAAAAGAGCCGTCAGTCACAGCTGAGCAGGCGCGCTGGGGGAAAGCGGATACCTTTCTATGGGTTACAGGAGAAGCGAGAGCGGAAACAACCAGTCCAAGACAAGCAAAAGATGCTTCCCCACAACATTCAGCCAAGGGGTCCTGCAGCAGGCCGTCTAAATATCTGCCCGTTTGATCCAGACGCAGGTGACAGGACAGGAAGACGAGGGCTTCAGAAAAAGCTTTAGCGCTAAAGTTTAAAGGGCCCTGCTGACGATCATGTGCGGAAGGAGAGTATAATTTAACCAAAACCATCAGACCCCTGAAGGTCAGGAATACAAAGCATAACATACATTCTTCTTTCAGATCTGCCTTTATAAGAGGCCCCTCCCTTTGAGAAGGTGGAATTTTTCAGAGAAGATTAGATTGGATAATTAACAGACGGACACAGAGCGCCATCTTCATAGAAGTAACAGATGTTACACACTGGAGGAATCAGAATAGGTCAGGTCACGCATACAGTACAGGACCAGGGCAAGGATGGAAAATACACAATAAAAGAGGCGTAGTGTTGGGCCTTCTATACATCAGACGCAGGCACCGCGACGAAACGATATCGCTAAACCCTAAACAATGCTTTAACAAGCTCTCACAATCCAAGACAGCTGATCTTCACTCACTGCAAATAAAAACACTGAGCGTTTTGTATACGTCAGGTATCAGATATAATTGAAACAATAATAAAGAGAAACAGTGATATGTTGTGAATTCAAGCCTATAGCTTCACCTGCAATAAAACGGCACTCTCCGGAGCGATACCCCCCCTCCCCAATGCCACCGTTCAGGCAGCATGTTGAGCTACAGCAGCATAAATAATCCCTGAATTTGCCCTGCCTTGCTTCCAACCAGCAGGCAAGTACCAATGCAATATTCTTAAATGGATATGGATTCAATTACAAAAAAGGATGCAGAAATACATACGCACAGCCTTCATAGAGTTCTCTGCTGGAAAGTGTTGGGCACGATTTATTAAAAAACAGGACACACCAGAAATTACACTTTCAGATTTCCTTTCTTCCAGCTATGATAAACAAAAACACAAATTACACCATAACAATAACTGCATCACACAATCATACTGACCTCCTCACTGTTTTAATGTCCCTCAAAATCTTATCAAGCAGATGTATTTCAATCCATGCTTTGTCAAGGGCAAGCGACCGAGATCAATTATATTAATTATTCATGGGGCTTCAAAGCCTTGTTATAAATCTGGCAAAACAAGTGCATTTAGTTAGGTATAATATACAACAGTTTGTTCATTGTACTCTAAGGGTTTTGGTTAAGCTCGCACACAACAGCAGTCCCTGGGGATTCGAACCTATGACCCCTGGGTTACACACCTATCGCTGCTGCCCCTGCATACATCAGCCATCAGCAAGAAGCAGCCTTGGTTTGCGAACCACAGCTCCCACACCAAGCACAAGCAAACATGTCACAGGAAAAATGAGGACATCTCAGACGGGGAGTGATAACAAAGTGGGCTCCGGTAATGCCCCATGTCCCGAAGCGGGACGGACGCGGAGCACCGAGTGTCTGCGGCCAGGCGCCGAGCGCCGCCTCTCTCCGCCCCCGCTGAAGGACCGAGTCACGAAACCCAGACATGCAAAGTGCCTTTACAGCCCGTTTCCCTCCTGCTCGCCTTAATGGCTTCTAATTCACCGTTTAGCTGCTTAAGTAAGTGGTCGTAAAGTTTAAGAAATTAGTATCTGTTTCACTGGCGACGCACGGTTAGGTAACGTTTTACTTTATTTATTTAACGGACATTTTGTCCAAAAGGATCTATGAAGCATTTAAGCCAAAAAGTCAGATAACAGGTGCATTACAACTGTTAATTAAGGATGCCCAGTGGAAAAAACAAGACACAATACGCAATACGCATAAAGAACCATTAAATAAACTATGGAAATTCCGGATGTTTACGAAACGACAAAAAGCATTTAATATAAGAAGAAACTATGTCAAACAATCTCAACAAATTTAACTAAAACGGTGACAAATGGCGGATAACACGAAATGCGACTTTAAGAGCATATTTAAGCCAGCAGAGTCCAGCGCCCGCAATGAAAATATATACGACTTAAGGAAAAATAAATATTACCGTTACCTTTTCTTTTTCCAAAAGAACGCTACACACACAGTCTATTTGAGTACCTATAAGTTATTATGTACACCTAAGCAGACTGCACATTAGTAAGTACTTTACAGTGAAAGCTTCATTTTCTTGATGAAGGTGGTGAAACTGTCCCACTATCTGATCGTGTCTGAAGGCATCGAGCCCGAGATAAAACAGCCTCCTTCACTACGTGTTCAGAAGCTTATACGACTGAAAAGTTTGGCATACGGAACAGGATCGGCTCCTTAAAGCGGAGATGCGAGCGCCGCAGCGGACGGACTTGAGGGCGTTTTCCCGCAGCTGTCAGCCCGTCCTGCGCCCTTTCCCCAACGGGGGCTCCAGCACGCGCCCCTACACCAGTCCCACCGAGCAAGTTTCATCAGCACCGAACTGCGCGATCCCTGCGAAACGTGCGAAAAGTAGGCAGGCAGCCACGGAGAGCCATCAAACTCATGCCGGACAATGTAAAGTTAATAGAGACACAAGCACGGGCGCAAAAAGCCGCGCCGCCAGCCTTGAAAGTGAGCGAAAGGAGCGCTGTCCGGTTCGACTGAGTCCATTCCACATCGGGGCAGCTTCCCCGTACGATGACATTACATTTACATTTACGGTGGATCACGCACCAGGGACGCATCCCTCTCGCGGTAACATGCATCACAGTACTGTAACATCGCATCGCTGCTCCCCCGCTTCCCTCCAGCTCCTTCCTTCCCTCCCTCCCCCTGACACAGACATGTCCCTGCCTGTGATCGCCTTGCTATTTTCCGCCGCTTACCCGTTCTCCCCCGTCCCCGGCTGGATGGGGTCAGCGCGTATGGGTGACTCCAGCGGGCGCAGCTCAGCGGACGAGCGCTCGCAAACCGCTCGGCGTCTATTTTTAGGGAACTGACAAAGTGAGGAAGAAGCAGCCGCTTGTCACTGCGAGGCTCCTCCCTTCATCTGACGGGCTGCGGGCGAGGCGGGCAGCCCTCAGCGCTCGCCCCCGGCCCTTTAAAAAGCCTCGCACTTTGGCTGGAGCACCGCGCTTTAGTCTCGCAATCGGACGAACTGGTCTTTACAATTATTTGCATGTGTATATGGGCTTTGTTTTATGTGGCCAATAGCAGTACGCGCTTTGTTATTTAAAGTGTAAGCGCTGAAGACTAGGCAGAAAACGGGCCTCGGCCGTGAGTTTGCGCAGGACGCGGCTAGCTGAGGCATGACGTCATCGGCCTTAGGTGAGCAGGAGAGCTTGAGCGTTATCACGGTGTATCACGGTCTCAGAGGAGGATCCTGGCGAGGGCAAGATGGCCAGTTGCCCAGGGCGGCGTTTTCTGAGGGGGCGCCGACATATCAAACACTCATACCAGACAACTATTATCGGCGGTGAATCTCGCCTGGGGCGTCACATGGGCTTCGACCGCTACTACACTGTTAAGTGTCTTTACTGTGTTAAGTATGTGTTCACATGTAAGTTGCTTACTGTTTTAAGTGTTTGTTTGCTGTGTGTACACTAAGTGTGTGTTTGTGTCTTCACTGTGTTTGTGTTTTCACTGTGTGTTTATTGTGTGTGTTCATATGTTTGTGTTTATGTGTCTTCACTGTGTGCACAGTGAATATGTGTTCGTGTATGTATATTCGCTGTGTGTACATTCGGTGTGTGTGTGTTCACTGTGTGCTCTAAGTGTGTGAAGATATTGCTCACAGGTGAAGAGACATGTCACACTCCTGTGGTCGCCGTTGTTGGATTTAAAGGGCAGTGACCTTCCCGCCATTCCAGGGCTGATTAGCAGAATAATATCATCCATTCAGACATGTGATCTTCAGCACAAGCACGTAACTCACTAGCTAGTGTATTGTATAGTAAATATTCTCCTTCTATTTGGCTTTATAGACAATGAACCATGAATTTTAAATACCTTTCAAATATCATGTTCCTGGACTGTCATAGGGTTAGGAAACACACTGTCCTACAAAGGGTCACCTGTGGGAAAACACTGAGAACATTAATAACACAGGCTAATAGCAGTGACCTTTGGTACCCGCGGCTGAACATTTGTCAGTGAAATTACATTTCTCAGCTTCTGGGCAAGGGTTGTAACTCCACACTCAACTAAACACAAAACACCTGCTTGCAGCCTTATGGCTGAACACAAGTATCTGCTGAAAAGATGGCTTTGAGATACTGAAATGGACTGAGCTTCTGAACTTCTGAAGTGTTTCAAGTAGACAGTTATCATTACAGTTGTCAGTTCGGGCACCAGCACAATAAAATGACCTGCCAGCATGATTTTTTTCAGCAGTGACTACGCAGTTTTGCTCTGCTGATCAGGTTTGCTCATGTTTTTAGGCCTTTTTGTGTAAAGTAGGCTGAGCAGTCATAAGTACAAATACAGGCAAAGAGGCGTAATAAGAATAATACACAAACACCTTAATGTGGGAAGATGGCTGCCTTTTCATTTTTGCTAAACTATGGGTAATAAAATGTGTCTGTTGATAGATCATCTCGTTAAGCTTTATAGTCGTCTTTAAATGGGTTACATTACTGCCACCTGCTGTACTGGAGTGTCATGAAAAAAAAAGCAGAACACAACAGCTTTTAAATTGTATTGATCCTAAGGGCCCCACTAAGGGGCTTGCGTTCTTGATCATGTAGCTGGGAGTCACAGCTGGTGGTTTTTGGGGGGGGGGGATTCAAGTCTCACTATTGCCTCTTCCTAGCAAATCACTACATTATCAAGTAGAAGTGCATCCCTCCCAAATTATCATGAATGGAAAGTTACCTAGATCGGAGATATTTGTTTCATTACTTTTTATGGGTTTTTATGTCTTCCTCACATTTTTTGTTGACGGTTTATTGATGTTAAAAAATGTCTGATATGGGAACCTTGTATTTCCCAGCCGTTTCAGCCACATGATCCCCCCCCCCCGTCCCACGATACAGCATTTCTTCTCTGCTGGGGGGAAATCTTCCATGGGAAAACTGTAACAATTTACCCATGGGGGAGAATCCAGAATTCTTTTCAACTTTCCCGTTGACATGATGCCAGATTATATTGTTGCTGCTTCAGCAGCAGAAAGCGACCGGCATTTCCTGTGAAGTATCTGTGATGTGCCTGTAGGTAAAGCGTTAATGGTGATTCCTCTAACCTCCACGTCCAAAGGACAATCTCAGCCCTGGTTTATTTCAATGGGAACCAGGTCAGATCGATGGATTTACCGCACAAACAGAGACTAAAAGATGCACAAATGTGTGCTCAGCCTTCATTCTCCCTAAAAGTCCCCAGATCCCACCCCTGGCTTCCTGACATTCTTTGCCATGGTTATAAATGATTGTGCCTCTTTTCAGAAATCCGCCATTGACGCCATGCTGCCTGACCCACTCAGTTTGCCTGCACTCCCCCACCTGCCAACTCAAAAAACCAACTCAAATATGAGTCGTTTGCTTACTTGATGCCTTTTTATCCATCAGTACAGTTTTTCATTTCACTTGAGCAGATTAAGTACCTTTAGGAAGGCTGCCAGACCAGTATCAATCACACACTAGTGGCAAAATTGTGGAAACACTTGCAAATTTCAGAGATTGCAGAACTTTAACAGTTGCTCCAGTTACTTATATTTGTAATATTCTTTGATTGTTTATAAACATTACCGCCAGTATAAGTGTAGTAATTTTTAAAGCGCAATGCCAGAAATGTTAGGTGTTACCACAATTTTGGCCACTAGGTAATTTGAACAAGCCTATATCCTTAACAACTACGCTTTATTAGTCTTCATTTTATCCGTCTCAGATTTAGCCATAAAACTAGAACTGTCAGCTATCTGGTTAACAGTTGAGTATCTTTCAATTATACTTTGCACCATTGTTATTTAGCCGACTCCCCATCCATTTACTGTATGCGATTTGTCTCCTTTTTCTGGGTCCTGGACAGTTCAGACATCTATCCTGTCAGAAGGCACCCAGCGCTGAGCCCTGCCAGGACATTCCAAGCCATTCCGCGCCATCTGGGCTCTAAGTAGTGAGTGTGAACTGAGGATTTTTGGCTCCTCCATCGCTGTTTGCTGCTCCAGCCCTATTGTGGATCCTCAGCAGCATTTCCACTTATTTTTCAGACTCAGTTGGTTTTCACACAATTAATTCACACCTAAATAGTTTTTCCACATAGATTTTAGCACTGGAACAGCAGACATTTCCATGAAGGGGCGGGGGTAGTTTTTCACCCTTTGCTGCCATGTGCTTTTATCATTGATTGGTGATGTTTCTCTCTGCTCCAACCTGACACTGACCTACTTATAAAAGCTACCTTTTCCATCCTTACTCTTTCGTCACCTACAGCCGTCCTCCTCATTCTACGGTGTCTTGTCAGGGCAGGATTGTCAGTCACCCATTGCAAACAGGTCTAAGCAGAAGTGCCAGACGAAATCTACCACCAGCTTGTTGGCCAGCAGTGATAGAGAAGAGCAGAGGTGTTAGTGGAGGAGGATCACAGTGGTGACGACGGCAACGACACTATTTCAAATTGTGCGGAAGAAGGCAACGTGAACCACTTCTGTACCTTACCCATAAAAAGACAGACTGAATAATGATATAGTGCTGAAATTTGGACCCTTGGGTTAGAAGGCACTACTGAGGAGACCTGACGATTCTTTGGGGTCCAGCTGGTGTTTATGATGTAGGTGGATCAAAGCCTTTGGACGTCCAATTTACGATATTGCCACGCTGGAAAAGATAGAAGATCATCATTGGAGCAGGGAAAGAACGGAAACAAAGTAAGGAAGGCTGCATTAGGGAAAGACAAATAATGAACTACTTGTATAGATCTGGAAAAAAATTAGAGACCACAGCAAAATTTTCAGTTTCACGCATTTCTCAGTTTATGGGTATGGACCTGTGTAAAATATACATTTTTTTTTTTGCAAACTGCATCCTGGCTCTTCCCTGCTTCTCATTAATGTAGGGCTTCTTCCTTGCTTTATGGGACTTATAGAAGCCTGTAATGATTTTTTCCTAGCAGTGCACTTCACAACACTTAATGTTTCCCATTTTTTCTGAAGGTTACTTTAGGTCATCCTCTAATTTATGAGGCACTGCCAGATAAGTTAATGGTCATCTCTGGCATTAGAAAGTCGCTTCTGCCCTTTACCTGGCTGGTTTCTGGTCGTTCCCAGTGTCTCCTGCTTCACCTTATTATTCTGTACTGCTGTCTTAGAAATTTTGAACCTGGAAGTAACCTGCTGCTCAGCATAGCCTTCTGCCAGCAGAACCAGGATTAAACCAGGATTTAAAAACAGATAAAAAAAAATATATATAGAGTGGTCTCTTAATTTTTTCCAGAGCTGTTAGTCAACTTCTTAGTCATTATTGAATTTAAATGGACTGGCCTGGGACACTTTCAGTTAGGTGAACACACCTTTAACTACTGCGAAATTGGACAACATAGAAAAATGGTGTGACTTTCATAGTCAGGAAGGGCACTGAAAAGACTGTAACTGGATATGATGCTGTGGTTGAGGGAAATTTCCCCTCATCCCTTCAATATGACAGTTATACAGGTTCATTCCCCAATAAGTGCTGCTGACAAAGAGGAAAATTCTAAAGTTCTATGACCAGATTCAGACTGAAATACACAGGAAATGCAGCGAGATATGTACCTGGCGACGGGAGACCGGAATGCCATAGTAAGAAGTGAGAAGGTGAGAAACACAGTTGGCCAGTATAGCCTTGGAAGAGCTAAGCTGGAACCAAGCACCACTGATTAATCAGACCCTGCGAATCCAACAACCTTTTCATTGCCAATATATTCTTCAAGCAACCTAGACATCAGCAGATAGTTCACAGAAATCAAACAAAACACTTTCAATACCAAACTATGCAAGAGCCCAGTTCAAACAGCAAAAAAATCAGTTTGCCGAAGATTATGAACAGATAATGAAGTACGTATGTCCGACCTCCAGGTGAAGCTGAAAAGGAACAAGTCATCTGACTTACAAGAAATTACCTTGAGATCTGCCCTCTGAAGGAAACACCAGAAACTGATTAGAAATGTTGGACCTACACAAGAGAGACAGAATTCAAAGAAAATCTGAGTGAAAACAAACTCTTCAAAATGTGTTAGCCAACAAAATCAAAGTGGATGACACAAAGAACACTGGGACCCGCAAATAAGTCAAAATCAGGAAAAGATAAAAAGTTCTGAATCACAAATTCACAAAAGCATCTAGGAGAGACAAATATTACGGAATCTACAAAGTCATTGTAGCAGGAAACACATCCGAGTGTTTTTCAGGAGATTAAAATGAAGTCCCAGACCAGTGTAGGCACACATAAAGACGTCAACAGGCAAATAACTGGACTTATATTCAGCACGGGGTCTTCTGCTGTTTCTCCATCAAAAGCTCCTGCCCAGCCTGGAGCAGCTGGCTTTCGATGGCTGACTTCACATCCTGCCCTCTCTGCCATCCCTCGACCTTTTGGGGGCGACAGTGGCGTGACGGATGGGATCCCAGATTCATGCAGACTTCCCCAATGTGTATTTTGTGACAGAGCTTCATGGGGGGCCACAGCTGTCACCCAGGCTGGGGCGGCCGCCCCCCCCCCCCCCCCCCCCCGCCGGGCCGGGAGTAGGAGAAGAAGAAAAAAAAAAAAAAAACAAAAACACCACACAACACGCAAAAAAAAAACAC
>JAODKC010000009.1:4770206-4792697 GCA_026777985.1 Mormyrops attenuatus
TTCAGAATTCCCCATTGTGTTATTTGTGACCGTGCTTATTGGGTGGCCTGATCTGTCAACCAAAAAACCCCCCCCCCCCCGCCCAACTCCCATTGCCATTATAGTATTAGCAAAAGTATGAGATAAAGGAAAGGCTTCCAGCCATTCCTGGTGACGTGACTGATGCCCATCTGCAAAGGAATCTGATGGCTCTTTTGTTGATAAAAGATTATTGATAAATCGTCCTCAGGCCTGAGATCAGTATGTGTCACCTGCAAGGAAAAGGCGGTTTAGCTTCTTTGGAACTGAAAAAAAAAAAGGTTCAACATTTAGTACAGTGTTTCTCAGTTCTGGTCCTGGAGGGCCAGAATCTCAGAGTTTGCAGATTTCTCTGCTCGAACACACCTTATTCAGCTAATTACCAGGTTTAGTAGGTGTATCTGTTGCGAACTGGCCCTCCAGGATTAGAATCGGGGAACCCTGATTTTGTGTAATTTGGAACGTTTCCCAGTGATTACTGACGAAGAGGGCTAATGTCTGAAGGTGCTGTCCTCGCATAAGCAGCTCTTTACCCCCAACCTGAATTCTCCCCTGCTGCTCAATCTAAGGCTAATACCAACCTTGCGCTAATGTTAATGGCTACTTATTGGTTAGTTTAAGCTGCAAAGAACACTGAACACCTCTGAAATGTCTACTGTAGTATCTGAACACCTCTGGGATGTTTGCTGGGGTGCTGTGATTTTCTTTAATCGTCACTTTTTAATAGGTAAATGGAAAACAAACCAGGACTACTGAAAATGACTTACTGTAATGATGCTGAGAGGTGGGAGAGTGTGAGGGCTCCTCAGGCCATTTCTCTCCATTAACTGATGAGAAGAAAACTCTGTGACAAAGTGATCAGACACTGTAAGGCACCAAGGGGCCATGACACGGCTTCAGGGGCATGAGGCCAAACGCTTCAGTGTGGCGTGATGACGTCATCAGTTCTGTGAGGAATTCAGGTTCTGACTGAAATAAAAATAATGACACTTTATTGATCCCCGTGAGGAAATTCTCTTCTCACCTACCCCATCTTGTTCTCCATGACACACAAACACATATAGGTGAGAGCCATCTGCAGCAGCGCCCGTGGAGCTGGGAGGTGAAGGGCCTCGTTCAAGGGTCCACGGACGTGAATATTCTGCCAAAGCTGGGCTCAAACCGGCAACCTTCCAATCACAGGCGCAGAGACCCTGTTACTGGCTGGCTGTGCTTGCAAAAGGTAAACACTGGGTGGGGCGTAGCTGCCTTTGGACCCTTGGAATGTGTAGTGCACCTTTAACTAAGCATGCATGATGAAGTCTCAGACACGTGCTTGGTTAAAGAAGCCAGACTCTAGTACGCCTCATGTTTGATATGAGCCCCACACTACAGGGGCGAAGTCCTCAACTGCCTTTTCCTTTGAGGTCCAGGCAAGACACCCCTCCCTCCAGCACTCCAGAGCGCCCCCTCAAGGCATAAACGAGTAAGATAATCGCAGCTGATGCTCTCCTGCTGAGTCAGTGCATATTGGCGTCATTTTCCCCGTAATGAGCGGGCTCCTCTCCGTCCTCTGAAAGATTAGCCCACCCACTTAAGTTTAACAGTTGGTCATTTGTCCTATCTGAATAAAAAGGTACCATTCTGTGAGATGTCATTCCTCTTATCACAGGATTACTGTACGCTCTCCCCTGCCACGTCCCTGAGGACACGCTTTCTTCTCGTCTGAGAGATGCAACACTTGTTCCGTATTTTAACGATGTGACAGCCCTGCCCAGAGAAGAGACTTAACTATCCATTTCTCCATTCGTCAGCGGAATGATTTAATTCTGTGGCTGACAAGGTCATCACGGGACTGTCGATCACAGAGGGAGTATGAGGTGTGATGTGACGCACTGCGTCGCCCCCTTTCCTCTGCATTTTGACACCTTACACCTGCATCCCGTTAAAACACACACACAGCTCTCACACTTCGTGGTTAATATCTTAACTTTTTCACCTGTTTCTTTCACAACAAACAGCGAGGGCATGCGAGCAGCATCTGTGTGCCAGGCTCAGGTAACATATCCGTACATCAGGTAAGCAGAGTGTAGCGATTTGTTTGGGCTGATTTATGTGGCGAGGGCTTCTCAGCTTGGCAGGAGACGCCCGTGCTGGTGTAAGGAGCAGGCAGCCTGGCAGCGAGTGCTGAATTTGTACTACATGGGACTGCAGGTTCGCCTTCCCCGACTGCCCTCTAAAACACAGGCATCAGCTATTAATCTCCCTCATCCACAGACGCCACGTTCAGTCCGGTTTCCCCCATCTTCAGCCTGACTCCATGTGCAGAGGGGAACCTCAGCATGGAGTTGGACTCCCGTACCTGCCGCAGTACCTCTTGCAACAGCACTTCCCCTTGTCTAGATGCCCCAGATGAAGTACCCTTCTGAAATTCGGCACGTTTATGTTAAATCTCATGTCGCCGCATCACTGAGTTAGAAGATCTGACTTGTACTCACTTCCTGAAGAAAGCGAGCAGAAGGGAAAAATTCTTATAACTTTAACCTTCAAAGATGCTGTTTATATTTCCGACCTGTAATATTTCTTCACAGCAATCTGCATTTCAGACACGACTTAACTGGCATGGCTATAGTTATCTTCTTTAGATGTGCAGACCATTAGAAAATGACAGTGTTCCATAAACCGTAAATCTAACCCCACACCTGTCTGATCTGAGAGCAGCGGCGGCGTCACAGCTGGCAAGTCAGTCGATGGAGTTCAGACCCCCTCGCTCACCAAGAACAACGGACTCTGGCTTCGGCAGGAGACCCTGGGGAAAGCATTCCAGAAACCTGGAATTTCCAGTCCTGTGTCGGGGCTGCTGGTTCCCTGCTTGACTGGTGTTTAAAGCGGATTTATCACGGGGTACCTCCACAGACTTTCCTGCCCTGCCTGACCCAGATGGCCGGACAAAGATGTCTCAGACCATGGCGAGATTCTTCAGCCCTGGGAGTGCTCTTGGGTTCACTGTCGAACATCAGGCTTTCCAACACCCAGGGGCCTCCCCCCTGCAGTCTGCTTTACCTTCCCCCTGCTACCTCCGGGATCATTTTCCGTCTCTGTCCCACAGTCTCGGAGACTCACTCGCATGCTTACCGTGTTCCCTGTCAGCCCGTCTCTCCCTTCTCTCATGAAATGTATTAAAAATGTGCTTGAACGCCTTCCTGACTCCTGGTGGCCGCTGCCGGATTTGGATTCGTCTTCGTTCCCAGTCTCTCCCTCACCTCCATCTCTAAGTGATGATCTATTTAAAAGGCACCTTTTCTAAACCTTTTAAAAGGCACAATTTTCTATTACACAAGCAAAAACCTAATATGCACCAGCTAATATTTAACTCATGTGTACGATACAGATGCAGATATCCTGTCATACTAAACAGTTAAAATCCCCAGTATTATAAAAAACAGCTTCTCACCATTTCAGGAACAGAATTGAAGAGGGAGTGACAGCATGGAGATTCGGGATCAGGAAACGGCACCAACACAGCAGCCTACAGCTAATCCTAAAAGCACTTAATCACAAATCATTTCTGACATGCTCCAGAGGGGGATACTTACGGAAAACACAAATTGATTTTTATTTGAAAATTCGAAGCTGAAATGAATCTCCCTACTTCTGTCCTCCCGGCCGAATGTTTGCGCGTGGTGTTAGAAACGCTACGCAGCGTGCTGCCAGATTTCGAACAGCACGCAGCTGGTTTAGATTTTCCCCTTCTTATTCAAACCCTGCCTGTCTCCCGATACTCCTTGGCTCCACAGCCGGGCTCATTATGGCGGGCAGTGCCGGATGAACCCAGCGGGTATTTCGTCAAGCCTGACAGTCTAGGTGTGGACGCCGACCTCACTTTCTCAAGCCTGTCCTTCAGATCGTGGATGATAAAGGTCTTCCGAGGTAAATGAGATGATAAAATCACCTCCGATCTCTGCGCACATGGAATCAGCTTAGTCTGGCTAAATGGATGATACGTAAAAACAAATCTAGTTATACATTCTATATTCTTCATTTTTTTGGATTTATGTGTAAATAAAGATCAAGCAGATATCACGCCAAAAGACTCCCCGCACCATGACCAAGCAGGCAGGAACATACCCCCACTGGGGACATCCGTGCTAATGGTGAATTCTCATTGTTCCCCATGGTCCTAATCTCAGCCCCCCATTGTGTGTGAGGGTGGACTGGGGTCCAGCGCCCCTCCAGTCCGACGGACCCCCCTCACATCCCCACTGACAGAACAATGGACAGCGCAGACGCGGGCACACCTAGTCATTGTGAGGAACAAAAGCATGACAGTGTGACGGCCAGCCGGGCGAGACGGGGACGGCGGGGAGCAGGAGCCCGTTAGGGCATTCAGGCCGCAAAGGCTTCTGGGAAATACGAAGGACAGGGCTCATTAATTAAGCGGCAGCGTGATCGTACTTGGAGCTTACCTGAGCAAACAGGGATGCCTATGCTGGAGGGGTAGCCAAATTCCCTCACTTACAGTTCGCAGCATTTGCTTACATGTTGGAATTAACCCTGATTTACCTGGGCGAGTCCCTAAATGACCCCGAGGGGAGTGGCAGGGGCGGCACCACGTCTGTGGTACCAGGCCAGGCCAGCGGGCCACACAGCTAGGCGCCATGCCCATACAACAGCCTGCGAGTCCAACCAGCAACTCTTACTCTTGTTTTCCTTGGGCTCCTGTCCGCATCCACAGGATATTCCCCCCCAGTTCCAAGTGCCTCTGAAGACATTTCCATGAAGCATGTCCTGTGCATGGAGGGGAAGGACAGTGGCAAGTGCTCTGCAAAGAACACGGGGATGGATTTAAACCCACAGAAACACGACTCACAGCAAAGACCCCAACGGGAGCTGTGAACATATAACCTTCGCGGTAAACAGAGAACGCTCTAGAGACTCACCCGTAATGAACGTGTAAGAATCCAGAGAGCAGTGGATAGACGCAGGCGGCACAGTACCGTAACGATGTTCCCAGCGGATTAACGACGTTACAGATGGATCACACCACAAAGCATCAGGACGCCTTGCATCCGCAGCGAGCCACACGCTGCCCACTGAAGGGCGCCCAACCTCCACGCGGCTCCAAGCCCAGCGACAGGATAATGGATGTGTCAGGGTCCTGTACCCCTGGAGACGGGATTAATGGGCAGCCTACTGTGGCTCCTACGTCGCAAAGGACAGGCAAAGAGCGAGAGCGAGAGCCAAGCCTTGTGGCAGGGGAAGGTGCAGCCCAGCCCTCCTGGTTATTATCTGACGGGCCTGCATCTCTGTGGAAACACATCTAACTCTGCCAGCCATGACTGCACTGGAGACACAGACAGGCGATGTACCTCGTACCCACAGCCGGGGACACAGGGGGTCAAGATCCTTGGATAAACACGCCTGTACCAGGTGTCTGACCTCATTACCAGCTGCTACCCATAAGAGGAACATTTTCAGCACAATAAATATTTTTAATGTTTCGCTTCAGATTGAGGTAAAGAACTGTTAATTATAAAACACTCCATATCCACATTATCCAGCATCATAAGCTGAAAGTTGAAAATACTCAGATTAAACACAGTCTGAGCAGGCAAACTGCACGGCCACCAAAGTGCCGCAGCTGCAGGTCTTAATCGCTCTGTTGCGATGTACGTTCTGGTCTGCAGCGGCCGTCCCTCCTCCCTGTCAACCCCTCGCCTTGCTGGAAGTGGCGCTGCTCCGTGTGCCGAGCCGGGGCACATGAAGCCCAGTGCACCTTGGATAGTCCATGACAGGCAGAGATCCCGCCCCCCCCGCCAGACAGCCCGCCAAACCAATCCTGGAACGAGGAACTTCGCTTTTTCAGCTTCCAAGAGAAACAACAGAGAAATAACGGTAGGCTGAGTAAGTATGTTGCCTTTTTTAGGCATGGAGAGGCCCTGATAAATCGATATTTAGGCTTTCGCATTCCACCGAAGCTTCCTTGTCAAGGACAACAGGCGCGAGATGCTGTGAGCCGCGTTTGAGCTCAGTATAAATACACGCCGCGGCCAAAAGCGCCAGAGCTGTAAATGTGGGAAATTATTCACAAATCCGAAGCAGGAGCGAGAGTGGAGTGCAGCTCACTCTGGGAATGCAGAGGGGGGGGGCATGGGTCCAGGAATCAGGCATTTCATCCCCCAGCCCCGTGCAGAAACAGTCGCACACCCATTTCAGCATAGCAAGTCATTTATTTCTGAAACACACGTCAGGAGGGCAGTGGTGAAGCTTCACAACATCGCTAACGTCAGAGAGCCCCTGCACCATCCGCTAATCCCGGACAGTACAGGTTACGGGCAGCTTCATTGGACTCCGGAGCATCGTTAAGTTTGTCGTCTTCACTCCGAGTCCACCTCATATACTTCTCACACTTTACAGCCAGGCAGCATTGACATGAGGGTCCAACGACCTTGCTGCCTTTGAAGAGGAACACACACGTTGGGCGTCTAAGCAAAAGGGTACGCCTGTCAGTCCCCTTGTGGACTCCATCACTCCCCTTGCTGTTTATTACGTGTCCGGATACTAATGAGCAGATTTCACTTCAAATGTCAGTTTCATCTCTTCATATCCAGGCTGAAATCGTACCAGGGCGCAGACGTATGGCCTACAAAGTGTTTCTGACTTTATTCTAGACATTTAAAGTGTTGTTAATTACTGAGGAGAACTGATACACATACACGAATCGCACCTGGAGTCCCGGTCTGCTATAGCCACGGGAAAGGTCACTATGAAAGCGGCAGGGCCGAGACGGATCAGCTGTCCCCGTAAACACGACATGAACACCATGGAGAAAGGCGCGTTGGAAGTTAGGCCCCCGTGTGGAAAAGCACGGCGTTTGTAACAAAAAATCTGCACAGTTTCATTTTCTCAAACACACCACATGCACAGCCGCAAAGCAAAACAGCTTCACCTCTAACGGACCACGCTGTTAAAAATACACATTCACCATCAACAGATCTGCAAAAATCAGTTAAGGAAACACAATCAGAGCTGTAAACAAGTGCCCTGGTTTCCAAGTCTAAGAAAAGTCTCCTGAACGGTGCATTCAGGTGATTTAACGGCAGCCGGAGGATTCTCTGCCAGCTTCAGGGACAGAACACGTCTTCGGTAAAAATCCACACCTCTCCTCGAGTCTCCCTAATTTTCTGTGTTCTGTATTGCAGATGAGGGGTCCCCTATATTAGTTTCTTGCCTTGTACAAAAATATGACAAATATCCATCTGAGTGGGATGCAGACAAATGTAATTGAAAGCCATATTTTAGTGTAAATGGAGTGTGCTACTCGCAGATGAACAATAGACCCTCTTTTCAGGCTGCTGACAGTATTTACAAACTCTTCTCATTCCTCATCACTCAGCAGCCAATGTAGTAGCTTTGTGTAAAAAAAAAACAAAAAAAAAAACAATATTAAAACAGGTCACTTAATGACGCTGTGAAATCGCAGCCAAGCGGCTCTGTTCTGTTTAGATGTGCCCGTCTAGTTGGAGTCCTGGGCTGGAAGGCCACTGGGATTCTGTCTTGGCTTCATTTGGGAGGTCGACGGCACGCCGACGTGAGCTCGTCCTCTTCTGTGTTTTTTCATGGAGGGGTGGGGGGGGGTAGCACCGGGCCTAGGGATCAGCTCTGAAGGTCGAAGGTCCGCATACACTGACCGGAGCAGCAGTAAGCCACGAAGCTCACCGTCGTCCTGGCAACACAGACACACAGCAGGGGGTGGTGCTTAGGTGGGTGTGTGGGGTGGGAAGGGGAGAGCAGATGAGGTGGCAGCAGGTGGAGAAGGGGGTGTGATGGCCCCCACTCTCTAGGGGGGCTGGAAGGCAAACAGCACCAGCTGTGGCCCTAGCTCTCTGCCTCACGGTGCCGTCTCATCACTGGCTCTCTCTCTAGGAAGACAGGACCACCAGGGGGCACCGCAGCACAGGGGGAGGCGGCTCTCTGGGGACCCTATGCTAACGGCTAGCCTAGTGGCGCGGCGTCACATGGCGAATGGCTCGACTCCCACAGGGTGACGGACCTGTTTATTGGAGAGGAGATCCATGCACCTGAGAGGCATACAGGGGCACAGACGTCCCTCGCAATAAACCCGTCCGGAGGCTCCAGCTGGCAGGCAGGTCCACGGCGGCACAGGACCACATGGAACCCGCAGCAGCAGCACGAGACGAGGCGGCAGGTGGACGTGTGGTGCTACAGGGCTGTCAGAGGGAATCAGCGCGGTGCTGGCGGCCTGCCTCACATGGCACCAGCACCCCGCCGCTGACAGGGTGGGGGGGCCCCTGGTACCGCCTTGGCCTCGGCGCCATGCTGCAAATCACGTGCCGGTGACAGAGTGCTCTTCGGATACAGATTTCACGTAAATGAACAAAAGCGCATGAAATAATCTCCGCCCTTCATGAATTAAAAGCCACAAACGAGAGTCGCTGTGTGAACTCTGACCCGATTCCCTAACGCCGCAGGAAACACATGGGTCTGGTTATTCCAGAGTGCCGCCACTGACCTGCCTTTGGCTGCCTGACTCTCTCACGGACATCCTTTCCGGTGGAAGGCTACCAGGTGCCGAGCTCCTTTCCTCCTCTAATGTATTACCTCCACTAATCCTGCACGTCAGCTGAGCAAGTTGAGATCGGGGACCCCTGCTGGTCACTGTGATGATCACACGTTATTTTCATTAGCGTATTTCCTGCCCTGCAGTCGTGCGGTAGCTTCCAGTATGATGGCACACAATAGTGGGTGGGGCAGGGGGGTTGTTTACTGACTGCTACCAGACTCTGGGTGGTATTACCTGCCATGCACCCCCGCCAGTGCCGTCTCCCTGAGGGGGAACAGCTTGGGGTAGACTATGGTAAACATGGCCTGACTGCAGCGGTGGCAGTGCCCCAGGGGGCAGTAGAGAAGCTCCAGCAGACTCCGCGGCAGCGCCATGGGAGGCAGGAAGTCCGGCTCTGGGGAAAAACAGGGCAGTGTTAGGGTGGCTAGGGCCCCAGTCACATGCTCCGCACAATGCCACCCAGCAGCAGAGGGGCACATCAGGGGCACGGGGCAAGGTCCCGCCCACTCCTCCCTACACTACCTGCAATACGAAAGGATGCACAGATCACTGGCCCACCCTGACAGGCTGCCGTAACGCTGACGTCACCATTGTAAGAGAGCCACCGTTGCTACACAGCATGTTACATCAGCTTTCATGTTTTCATAGCTCCAGGGACCCGGCAAGACATCACCAGAACATTCTGCTGGAAAAGACAGCTTTCTGCTCCGCCTTAATCATACGCAACCTAATAGCTCATTTTAGCACAAATCTGCCTGAACTCCGCATGTTTAACTAGCACCTGGGGACAGAAAAAGGCTTAGTGTGTTTTTTTTTTCGGGGGCGATGTTTTGAGACCCTGCAAATCCCTGAAACGGCAGTTTAACTCCAGGCTGGCCCTGTTTAGCCCTGTCACGTAAAGATGGCCAGCGCCTGCTCTGTGCTAATCAAGTACGTTCCGGTCTGGGCCCCTGCCTGGCACGCCGCGGCCCATTGGGCCGGCCAAACCAAACCATCAAATTAGAGGGATGCCCGCCCCGCCGCACCTAATAGGGCCCTCCCCCACTTCCCTGGGAGCGGGGGCTCCTCTCTAATGACTTCCATGTGGCTTGACCCACTCAAGAGGACCAGTATGGCCACTTCTTGGCAGGCTGCAGGAATTCTGCCACCTGTGAAATCCATCTCAGCCGTGCGTGATTTTGCTCAGAAAAGGCCTGACTTGCGTCCTCCAGCCTCAGCGGTGATTTGTGACTGGTAATAAATGGATGAACATTTACAAACATTATGGCCTGGATTATGTCCGGGCTGCTGAGCCGCCAGGCAGACCGGGGTGTGGGGGGGGGCCTTACACCTCACTCACAAATGACTGGGGTCTGCCAAGGAAATCTGCCGTGAGACGGCGGCAAACAGGCCCTGTTCCCCCGACGCGTGACGGACCGGTTTCCTGCGTCCTCCTTGCTCCCAGGGAACATAGCGTTGCATTTACGGCTTGCTAAGGCGCTTGGAGTCACATACTAAATGGGCATCATTAACCCCGTAATTATGCGAGCCCCTGCACGAACTCCTAGCTGGGCCTCGCCACCACGTCTCCCCCTGAGCCTGTCTCAGCCTGTCCCCATCACCTCTTAGGATTTCATTGCCTGTTTATGGGACATGTGTATGTTCAAGGGAACAGCAGAGAGGCTCTACAGGACAGACAGTTGAATTAAAGGCGCGGTGATGAAACGCTGAATGAGGGAGGCATGAAGGAGCTGGCGAGAAGCCACCATCAAGCTGATCCTCACTCACCAGACACCTCTCTGATATAGGACATGGTGCTCAGTGAGAGGACAGGAAGAGCCAGCAGGTAAGAGCTGATTCAGGACAGGATTGTGTTTGGACCCTTAGGAAGTACCTCTTAAAAGAAACCCAGGAAAATATCCTGCTGTAAACATGAATGACATTCAGTCGCTGTAGGATACTGCCTGTTTCCTCTGGACTCTCAGACAACACACTGAAGGTTCACAGTGAGTTTACCGTGACCCTAAGTGACCTAATGGCATTATCATGACCGCAACCAGAACATCGCCTCCTCCCATCAAACAGCAGCAGTAACGGGCAGCAGACCAGGTGAAAGATTCCCCGGCATGCCACAGTGTCTTGGCCCGTTACCGATTCAGGCTATGCCAACCGTCACCCCCTCCTTCACCCACAATGCTGCCGAGTCTGACCTTCCCAAATGCCCCCGTCTCCTCCCTCCCGGTCTGCCCCCCTTCCGCTCCCAGTTGTTTCTTGTATCACGTTTAAGATCTCAGTGCTGGCGGGGGGGGGCATCGAACAGCATCGAGCCCAACAGGCCGTCAAGGTCGCGAGGATCCTCCGCACTGGGCCCTCTCACAGTTTCGGCTTTTCTGTGGCGGCACCAGCGTTCCCCGGATTACCGGATGCCTCCTTCTCTTCCAGACGGACTCGGATCTGACCTGAGCAGAGCTTGCCCATGTGACGGGGCTGACGCCATGCTGACTCACAGAGGGCTCAGGTGGGAGGTAACACAGTTCTAACAAATACTGGTGTAATTCTACCGCAATGATGTGTAACGTGAAGATTCACCCCATAATTAGTACACACAACACACCACATCAACCTGCGTGCAATCCTAATGCAGCCCTGTATGTTTATACAATACTGTGTGTGCGGTCCTAATGCAGCCCTGCATGTTTATACAATGACGTGTGTGCAGTCCTAATGCAGCCCTGCATGTTTATACAATAACGTGTGCAGTCCTAATGCAGTCCTGCATGTTTATACAATAACGTGTGTGTATGGTCCTAATGCAGCCCTGCATGTTTATACAATAATGTGTGTGGTCCTAATGCAGCACTGCATGTTTATACAGTACAATACCGTGTGTGTGGTCCTAATGCAGCTCTGCATGTTTATACAATAACGTGTGTGGTCCTAATGAAACCCTGCATGTTTATACAATACTGTGTGTGTGGTCCTAATGCAGCCCTGCATGTTTATACAATAACGTGTATGTGTGGTCCTAATGCAGCCCTGCATGTTTATACAATACTGTGTGTGCAGTCCTAATGCAGCTTTGCATGTTTATACAATAACGTGTGGGGTCCAAATGCAGCACTGCATGTTTATACAGTACAATACCGTGTGCGTGGTCCTAATGCAGCTCTGCATATTTATACAATAACATGCGTGCGGTCCTAATGCAGCCCTGCATATTTATACAATAACATGCGTGCGGTCCTAATGCAGCCCTGCATATTTATACAATAACATGCGTGCGGTCCTAATGCAGCCCTGCATATTTATACAATAACATGTGTGCGGTCCTAATGCAGCCCTGCATGTTTATACAATAACATACGTACTTAAGGTGCAAATTCAGCTTAGTCAGCGGGAGGCCTGCCGGATACTCACTCCTCAGCAACGGGCTGAAACTGGAGTACAAAGATCTCATGGCCAGCTCCTCCAGAGGCAAGACCAGCTCTGCCTCCGAGCCGATGGCCTTCACCTCTGCTGGCAGCGGAATGGACACATCACCCAGGCTGACGGACAGCAGCTTCGCATCGAGCACCTGCACGGACGACCCACAGCTGGGGAAGGACAGGGGGGACAGGAAGGTACGTACAGGCAGTGGTGGGAGTAATGTGGCCATCTTATGGCAGGCAGGCTTATTATGCTCTATTAATCACTGACAGGGTCAGCCCGTTTCCCTTTGGTTCCTTTGCTAGGTAAACGATGCAGTGATGCATCGGTAACTGTCAGTCACCCAGGTTTAGAAGTGAATCACTGCCAGGATTCTCCTATCATTACACACAAACAAGGACAAGACACACCCAAAAGTCATCACATTCGGCCCCGGTCCTCAATGGCATCAAGGTGTGCTCACTTTAGCCTGAGTTCTTAATTGCTTTACTGAATTGTGTGTAGAGAACAACCGAACGTTAATCAGGCATCGGCGAAGAAGCCACAGGACCCCGGACGCCACAGACCGGAGCCTTCCCCCCAAGCAGCGGAGCCCCGCGTCTCGTACCCGCTGCAGCCGATGACCTTGTTATACAGGTAAGATGGAAGGCCCTTCAGGTGGACGTTGTTGTCGACAAAGACAAACTGCAGCTCCCGGGAGCGTCCTAGATCTGACAGAGATAGAGCATCATAAGTCACTGGAGGGGCCTGGCTGGCGGCTGGGTGGGCAGGTCGGACGGACGAATGCCTCGATCTGTCAGATGCCTTCCTGACACACACACTCACATGTGCAGAGACATGATAATGAGCAGGGAACGTAAGGCCAGGGCTGGACAGCGGCCTGGACACACGGGGCACCTCCAACATGAGGCCGGGAGGCTGTCAACACTCCGCACGCACACACCCCTCCGTCTCTCACCTCACGAGGGGTCGCTGTGTCCTGTGAGAGCGCAACCAGCGTGTATGAGCACAAAGCACACTTAGGCTCACCAGCCAGCTGCCCCTGCCCCACACGTGCGCAGACACACACACACACACACACACACACACACACACACACATACATTGGTCTCAAACGGCGGCAGGTCCCAGCCAACTGAATGTAACAGTAGCAGAAACTCCCGCTCCTCCCGAATACCCACAATGCCGCTGGGCAGAGAGAGCGCGCGGAGCAGCTGGTTGAGCGTGAAAGTCGGACTCAGTGTCAGAGACCGCTCTCCCCCTGGCTGTGCCCGTTTTAAATCGGGACACCGCGTGGTGTCCCAAGTGAGCTGAACTCCCGCATCGAAAGCTCGCTGCTTCCCACCCCCATGGCTTAAGCTGACACGGACCCTACTCAAAGACTCCAACAACTCTGGAACAGGTGTACCAATTCTTAATGTGGCTTCAACAGGTGCCCCCTAACGGTCTGGCTGGCATCATGAATAACGTGTAGCTGCTTCTTGTGTTTGCATTACATGCTGTTTTCAAGTCAGACTGTCACATGCAGGCTCGCTCCACACAGAACCTCCCACTTGGCGACTTGCTGACCCAGGATCTGCTATTCAGATGTTAAGCAGCTGCAATAACAGGCCGACGGCCAAACACTGTCCGGCCCACCGAAGAACACCTACCTCAGCTCCACCATTTTCATAGAAACCCCTATATTTGCAAAATTAGGTCATGAAGTTTGGCCATTACCCGGCCTACAGGAATGTGACACCAGCACTCACCATTCCACGCTCACTGCCGAAAGGGTTACTACTATTTTTTATAAGTGGACCCTGCGTCACAGTAAACACTAAATAAGAGCTTTACACGTACGACTGAATAGCTGGAAGGTTCCGTTTATTCAGTCGTGCTTAAACAATTACTCTTTTAAGCCGGCCACGGCAGATCCTGTACTTCGATAAAAGAATAATGAAATACATACACAACAAAATAGAATAAAAAACATTTCAGATGAAAGAAAACAGAATGTGTACCAGCTACATTCAGCTGTGTGTTTGCTGAGATTTCGGCTGTTTGCTCTAGCCTTGACCGGCCTGCTTGTCTTGCTGTGTTTTATTGATACTGAATATTAAAGCCATTATTGATGCATCCTCTCTCTTCAATCGACCCGTGAGCCACACAGATCTGCTTACCCTGCTATTAAAACGGGGATGGAGGTTAATTTCCTCACACTTAAAAAGATAAAGGCCACTCTCCGGACCATTGTACAGCTTCCAGCTTCTGAATAAACGTGTCGTCTTTTATATACTGCCAGGATTAGCTTGAGGATCTGGGCCTGGAACTGAGTACAGAGGAGGCCTGTAGACTCAGAGGGGAGTGAAACACCGCCGGAGGGGGGGGGGACTGGGGAGGCAGAAGGCTTCAGTGAACCTGAGAAAAGCTCAGGGCGGCCTCGCCAATGTTGACTCGGAGTCGAAGGAATGTCGGGGCACCTGGCCCTCAGCTGATGCTGGAACTGGGCAGCTCACCAGTGCAGCTTGATTTCAAACAGCCTGCACTCCACACGAGAGGGGATCCACAAGGTGGCGATAGCCGCATTTATCATCATCAAATTAGGTGCGGGGCGGAACGAGGATGGCGGCACTCAGATAATCATATTTTCAGAGGACAGGAATGGCAAGTCGCTAGGCATCCAGCCATCGTCGCTGCGGCTGTTGTGAGAAGACCGCGATTCGACCCCCAGCTTTGGGCTCACATAACACGTGCGGCTGGCCAGGGTGTGGGTGCAACGTTCAAACGGGGAGGCCAGGCAGGGCGAGTTCCCCTAAAGTGTTCGGTACATACTTGTGTCAGAACAAAAGCCTACTGTGTCGGCATGCGGGGGCCTGCTGCTGTACGGAGGCCTGCCGCTGTGCAGAGGCCTGCGCTGAGCAGCACAGCACTCTCCCTCAGCCTGGATGGAGAGTCGCCACGCTCTCTCTCAGCACCAGTGACCTGTCCAGCTTTCCTTTGTTTCTTCACCCTCACTGGGGGCTCTGTGAAGCGTGACTTGGGATAAATCTGAAGAAACGGCGCTGGATGAAGCTTCTGGCATTAGGCCACCCTATCCAAACCCCTTTCTTATTCCACAGTAACAACCTCCCTTCTCCAAACATCTGGCTGGGTGTCGGGATGAAACCGACAAGCAAGTGGTTCTGTTCGGAGAGCTCTCATCTCCACGCTCTCGTCAACATTCTTCAGGATGTAGCAAATATCGGCTGATCACCCCAATTTCCAGAATTTTCAGGCCCTGGATAAAACATAAGTCTACCCCCCCTCACACACAAACAAACACACACGAAACACCCTTAGGCTGAGCTCTTCAGGTCATTCTTCAAGGTCTGACTCCGAGACTGTCAGACTATTTTTTTTTTGCTTAGCTCCATAACCTGCATAAATCTCTCTGCTTAATGTCAGTATGTCGGGGACTTAAGGGTGTGTAATCTTGGATTAGCAGGACATGACAGGTCAATACAGAGTGCAGGCTCATCGAGGCACTAGGCTTCACGTTCTTCTTCTTTTATCATGGCATGAAGATGACCTAATCCTGCACTGGCCCACTACTCAAGCTGCATTTGAAGTCACAGCTCTACGAAAAAGTCTGTGAACATTTCGGAATTACCTGCATTTCTGCACACATGGTTTCCGAATGGGGATCTGATCTTAATATAATAAATGATAAATGATTGCTAGCCACCCAGAGCCAGAGGGGAGAGTGACTGTACTAGGACTTCTCAAGCCAAGTTTCTGGAGTACAACCAAGATGCCCCCAAGCAGAGACCTGCATGGGCACTGGACCCCCTCAGGTAAAGAGGAGCTGGGCGCAACAGCTGGCACTCACCCAGGGGTAGCGAGGCCAGGCAGTTGGCGGCCATGGAGAGCTCGTTGAGGCTGTGCAGCTGGCAGAGCTGGCGGGGCAGGCAGCAGAGGCCATTTCGGTCAGCAGTCAGGCACTGCAGGGACAGACACTGGTGCAGGCGCTCTGGAAGCGTGCTCAGCATGTTCATGGAAACGTCCAGGGTCTCCAGCTCCCTTAGGTCTCCAATCTCTGTAAGGGCAGGCACAGGGGATCAGGCGCCAGTGTATGGGATCACGAGGGAATGCAGGGGATCAGGCGCCGGTGTATGGGATCACGGGGGATCAGGTGCCGGTGTATGGGATCACGAGGGAACACGGGGGATCAGGTGCCGGTGTATGGGATCACGAGGGAACACGGGGGATCAGGCGCCCGGTGTATGGAATCACGAGGGAACATGGGGGATCAGGCACCAGGTGTATGGGATCACGCAGGAACACGGGGGATCAGGCACCAGGTGTATGGGATCACGCAGGAACACAGGGGATCAGGCACCTGATACACAGAATCACATGGGATAAAGGGGGATCAGGTGCCTAGCGTATGGGATCACACAGGAAGACTGGGGATTGAGTGCTTGACGTACAGGATCGCACAGGAACAAAGGGGAATCAGGCGCATGACGTATGGGATTACAAGGGAACATGGGGGATCAGGCATCCAGAGTACTAGATCACCCAGAAACAAGGGGATCAGGCAGCCGGTATACAAGGTTACACTGGAACATGAAGGATCAGGCACCTAGCATACAGGATCACTCAGGAACATGGGGGATCAGGCACACAACGTACGGGATTACACAGGAACATGGTGGGATCAGACACCCCGCATACGGGATTACACTGGAACATGGGGGAATCAGGCACCCAGCATACATGATCGCACGGCAACATGGGGGATCAGGCACCCGGCGTACGGGATTACGCAGGAACACAGAGCAGCAGGTGCCCAGCATGCAGTAACACATGGGATTGGACGCTCGGTGGACAGGATCATGCTGGAACACAGGGGATCGGCCACCCAGCATATGTGATCGCGCAGGAACATGGGGGATCGGACACCTGGCATCCGTGATCGCGCAGGAACATGGGGGATCGGACACCTGGCACACATGATTGTGCAGGAACATGGGGGATCGGACACCTGGCATACGTGATCACACAGGAACATGGGGGATCGGACACCTGGCATATGTGATTGCATAGGAACATGGGGGATCGGACACCTGGCACACGTGATTGCGTAGGAACATGGGGGATTGGACACCCGGCATACATGAACGTGCAGTAACATGGGGGATCGGACACCCGGCACACGTGATCGCGCATGGGGATCGGACACCCAGCACACGTGATCGCGCAGGAACATGGGGGATCGGACACCCGGCACACGTGATCGCGCAGGAACATGGGGGATCGGACACCCGGCACACGTGATCGGGCAGGGGGATCGGACACCCGGCACACGTGATCGCGCAGGGGGATCGGACACCCGGCACACCTGATCGCGCAGGAACATGGAGGATCGGACACCCGGCAATGCAAACAGTTAGTTACATTTATCTAAAGAGATCCAACTTCCTTTTGTCAATAAATCAGAGACTCATTATTTTACTCTTAACTATTTGTTTAGATTCTTTTTACTGACACGTAGAGAAATAAATGCAAGCGTATTACACACAACACAATTTTTTCCTTTTTTCCCCCGTCCCCAACTCCACATACAAATTAGCACATCATATTACATACACCTTGAGGGAAAATGAGAACAAAATTGACATCAAAACAATGATCATAATTAATTAATAGAACAAACAAATACATGAAATAGTCATGAAGAAACTTTGAAAATGATGCAATATTCCTATGAATAGATATACACAACTTCAAATCTTTACAATGTTTCCAGAAAGAACAAATTAAATTGTACAAAAAATTAAAGAGAGCACCTCCTGCTTTTGTAAGCCCCCATGTTATGCAGTTTATTTAGGAAACACGTGATCGATACTTAAGTAAAATAAGGAAATGAGACCTCTGTTACTCCTTCAGAGCTTGATCCCCAGCTACACGCAGCTCAGCTGCAGAAGAGCCAAAGACTCACTCTCAGAGCTGATCTCAAGATGTGCAGGAAGCCAGGTCCAGCCCAAAGGCCACAGCCCAGAGCCCAAGCCCGGAAACATAAACTGGCACGAGAAAAGGCTCTGCGCAAAAACCACCCTTTTACGGCTCTTCGGTTCTGTGGTCGAGGCATCTGGAGCTACACAGCACGCTCTACCCACACGCTCCGGAAGTTGAACCACACCCTTACGGCCACCCCTCCCTCACAACTGCCGCCAATCCAATGTTTCCCAGACCGGTCCTCAGAGACCCCCAGACAGCCTACGGAGCAAAAATGCAGACTGTTTGGCAGGGAGCTGTGAGGGAGCAAGAACCTGGACCGTCTAGGGGTCCCTGTGGACCGGGTTGGGAAACACTGCTCTAGTCACACCCTTTTATTTACTCTGCTTAACTGCCTCCCATCAGAGTGAAGCACTTCCAGCAGCACTGCTCACACACTGCCTTTGAAGACACACCCTCCACCTCCCGCACCATTCCTCTGAGGCTACACCTACCCAGCTGCTCCACTCACACGCTCCCTCTAAAGATACCACTTACTATGTTGTTTTGTTTTCTTATGCAAGCTCCCTCTAGTGGCAATTGAGGGTATGGATATCATGGCATCAGATACAAGAGAAGAGACACAGAAGGTCAGAGGAGAAACAATATGTTGATGGATGGCAATTCTACTGGAGACCGGCCCCCTAGACTCCAGCCAGTAGAAAACCATTTCAGTTTCGTTCTGGAACCTTCCACATCTAGATAAGATCTACAGCTGATCGACATAGAGGTGATGTGGAGAAACAAGAGGTATGAAGAGGATGGGCAGGCAGCTGACACACCGTCACCACTGAGAGTTAAGCACGTGCCGTCACATCATCACTTATGGGGCCACCGACAGGCGTGTCTGCAGGTTTTGGCTGGTTTTAAAAAGATAGGGAGGCAAACGAGGGAAAGGGCTGAAAATGGGACTCTGTGTCCCCTTAATGACGACGAATGGAACAGGGTGAGGGAGAGAGGTCTCTGCTGAAAGTCAGACAGACAAGAGGCAGCCTTCAGACAGCAGTAGAGGGTACATCTGTCACAAGAGAGTCCCAGGGCACCGAGCCTGCCTCAGTTCAGTAACACGAGGAGCTGTCCATAACCTTGTATTGTCCCTGACAGCAGAGACATTCACGTTCAACGGTTGCCCACACCTTCACACCAGCAGTAAATCCGGCACCCTGCAGCAACACGGGAGAAGACACATCCATCCATCCTGCCAGACACCGACACTCCACCCGCCTTGGTGAACATCAGATCACCTAAAGCCAGGAGAGTGTCTTATGTTCACTATGTAGAATCCACCAGCAGGTTTTGGAGACTTTCTACAATCACATATGAGGCACATATAAACACGGGTGGGTCATCCCAGAGTGTCACATAGGTCTGTTTCAGCAGGGTGTCTGGCGAAGACCACCAACCCAGAAAACCCCTGGAGAAAACCAAGGTCACAGTCAAGGTCATAGTCAAGGTCACCTCCATTTGGAATCCAGGGAGAGGTGCACCAGGCTGTGCTGAAGGGGAGGATTTTCCATACTCCACACTTCGGCCATACTGCACTTTCATCATTATCCCCCCCCCCAACCCCCAAGCACAAAAACCATCAGTAAAATCTCCCTTTCTTCCAAAACTGATACTCCACTCCAACCACCCTACCCCAACAGCCGAGGTGGTTACCCTGCCTCTGGAGGTTAGCGAGCCCCAAGCTGACACAAGCAGGTCTTTCACACCAAAGATGACCTCACAGCCGGGGGGGGGGTGTATGACATTTCATCAGTGAACTTCAGGACTGGACACTGCTAGGCAGGGCAATTTTTACAGGGATTTCCAACAAAGCATGCCAGATACCTGTGAGAGCACTGGGGCTTCATGGCTACAAACATTAACCTTGGCCCTCAGGTTTCCACATGTGAGCTGAGAGCCCACAAAGCCATTTACTGTATACCCCATACAGTGACCGTTAACAGTAAGTGGGAAACATCCTTCAGCAGCAGTATCTGGAATCCTCTGTACGATTGATGCAGCAGGATTTCTGAATGCTGTGTATCATTCACATGTTTGTATGAGATGCCCGGTGTTCTAGAGATGCCCTTCAGTGACTCTGACTTGCTGGTGATGACAGTAACATTTGCATCATCTTAGACTGTCCCTCAACCTAGAGGTCAGAGAGCACTGAGAAACTGCAGAGAGCCATCATTAAGTAGAGCTTCATCCAAGCCGTGTGTGTGGACTTAACAATGATGCACTGAGGGATGAACACAGACGCAATGCGAGATGACACATCCAGGGCACCTGGGAAAGCAACCGTATAGGAGACAGTCCCAAACAATACAGCTGGATCTGGTTTAGAATAAAATCCCAGACGTTACTGAAGAGCTCCCAATAGAAAACAAGCTATCTCCTTACGAATGAGGGACAGTTTCACTCTGTAAATATTGACTACGTGCACTGATACAGGTGAATCGTACCTTCTGTATCAGCTGTGAGCCGACAGGAGGCAGAACAATGGAGCAGGACTGCAGCACAGAGATTTTACGTCTCCATGGCAATCGATCACCAGCCACATGCCAGTAGACAGCTCAATTAATGAAGCCCAGCTGGCCCTGATTAGACTGATAACAAAGAAACAAAGCCAGCTGGGCATGAGCCAGGAAAAGGGTGGGGGCTGCGGGGCATGATCTCAGCTTCTGCCTCGGTTTTTCCCTGCACGCTAGGTTTTTGTGCCCTGTGTGCACTGTGTTAGGTTGAGTTTAGTGTTTTGAGTGTAGCATTCAACACCTCTTGTGTATCAGACCTGACAGACTGACAGGAAAATGTCAAGAGTGAAGGCGCACAACTTTGCAGCGTAACGCGTTTCTCGACAAAAAAACACCTATAAAGACTGGGGCAAAATGGTCATTACACAAATTTGCATAATGCACGCTATACTGTGGCATGTACCACGCAAGGCCTGAGAAGTGGATTTTAAGTTCAATAAGATGATCCAGGAACTCAGGAAGAGCGGGGCACTCATCCTCTGTTCTTCACTCTGTTTTAGATCATGAATATTACTTCACTGCCAGGCTCAGTGAGTCCACACCCAGGTGCTTGACAATGCACACCCATATTTGCTGAAACACCTGGACTTAAAGATGATGGGTGAAGTTGGAACACTGCTCTTCGGGCATGAATGCAGCCTCCCAGCCTTCAAACTGACTCTCTCAAAGGACTGAATTCCACAAATATAACGGTTAATATGGCTTAAGGGGAACAGGGAGATCTCTAAGATAAGGCAGCCTTAAAGGTCGACACAAGTATTGTAGAAGCTGTCTGGAACATAAAAGGCAATCGATGTAGTGAATGGAGTTCTGCCGTGATGCAGCCGTATTTCTTAGCTGCTGTAAAGATTCCAGACTGCAGAGCCCTTTGAAAGTCTTCAGTGCATTAGAGTGATGCAGATCAGTGCATTAGTGCAATGCAGAAGTGAGGCTACACACGTGCCGCAGAGGACTGTGCAATGCTTTCTGTTTGCCCTGCGACAGTAACTCTGGGACTAAAAGCACTCCATTCTCAGTCCATTAGGATCTTGGAATAAACTACAATATTGCAATAACAAGAGGTTGCAAGAGGTTTGTTCTGGAGAATGTCTGTATTTTTACTACGCTCAAAAAGAGCTAGGTTTTCAGCTATAGGGTTACCAAAATCCAGAGCGAGATGTGAGCTCTCAACCGCCCTTTGCTGAAAGATATATTAATAAAACCTGTAAGCTGAAATCAAACCACTAAAGCTATTTTCTTTTAACGTTAAATAAGTGAAAGATCAGGAGACACAGTGGACTAGCACAGATATCATCTGTAAGGTGAGGCCTGCTAACTACTGAGTTACAGTTATTGAATGCAGACTTTCTTTTAAAAGGTATTTAAGGGTTTCAGTTTCCATATGTATGTTGTATCATCTGACTTCATGTCAACAGTGTAACTGCAGAGATTATCCCCATGTTGACATTCTGACGTTCTGAGGGCCACAGTACAAGTCACTGCAGGACTGCAGTGCTTTGAGGATTCATCACTTACAAGGACAAACTGACAGGATCTACACACAGGACTAAACCTGTGAAAATCCAAGCCCAACGTAACCCACTGGGTTTGGTGACTTTTAAGGAGCGCACCAACAGCACTCAAGTAACAATTTGTAACCGTTAACAAGCAAATCAAATTAATCATATTTCACTTCTACGACAACGGTCTCTGAGCTATGAAGAAGCCTAAAGCCAGAGTGGAGTACTTCACAGACATTATTTCTGTCCAGGAACCAGTCGCTTTCCATTTGCAAGGAGAGCAACTTCAACAATCTACAGCCCACCAAAAGACAGGGAACACTTTCAGAACAGACAGCCGTCCAGAGGACACGGAACGCTTTCAGAACAGACAGCCGTCCAGAGGACAGGGAACGCTTTCAGAACAGACAGCCGTCCAGAGGACAGGGAACGCTTTCAGAACAGACAGCCGTCCAGAGGACAGGGA
>JAODKC010000009.1:4818422-4860019 GCA_026777985.1 Mormyrops attenuatus
TATATATATATATATATATATATTTATTTATATTAAGTTGATCCCATTTGAACTAGGAGAAAAATCAGGAACACAAAACTTTCCAGAATACACAGTACTTGCCAAAATGAAAACAATAGTTTGAATTTAATGGTAACAAAGCCGGAGTATTTGTACAGGAGAAAGGAAACATTGAAATGAAAGTGAAGGTCTCAGTAGATCAAGGCCCCTTTTTAAAGCATAGAGGAATGCCAAGCAGGAGAGAAAAACAGTGCCTGGAAAATAAATCTATCAACCTCAAGGTCATTATTGCAATTTTATGCATTAATTACACTTCCCTAAACCTGAGGTTTGCATATACCGTATTATAAAGAAAATCAGACTAGATGGTAACAATGATAAACTGATTCAATCCACTTTGAATATTACAAAGAACTGGCAACTCAACTACTACTACTACTTTAAACCTAAAAAACTCCAAAAATGCTTTGTAAACTTTTTAAATTTCATGACCATTTTTTTCTGTCATACGACTACCCGTAATCTACTAGACATTGCTGTCCTTTGTGTTGGTGTGTATGCATGAGTTTCACAATTATTATTATTATTTTTTTTAAGTTTTTATTTTATATTTACTAAATTTGTCAAATGAATGAACTCTGGCAGCGTTCAATGTAAACTGACATTCACTTCACAACAGACCTACCCTTATTATGTCCTTTGCGTCAATGTAAATGAGACAAAAAAAAGAAAATAAATACCACTGATCTCTTTTCTTTTTTAATTAAAGACATTAAAATTCGACACACTAACAGCTAACGTGACACACCCATACGTACACACAAGCACAGGGCCTTGGGAGAAAAGTGGCGCACGCACACGCACACGCACACGCACACGCACACGCCTCTCCAGCATTAGCCCTCTTTCCAACGCTGCCCTCCAACGATCCCTGGAGCTCATTTGTGAAGAAAAATTAGTCTGAGCAAACAGGTTTTTTTTTCTAACTTGGACCACATACCATCCATGCGCCTGTCTAACAAACCTATGCTAGCCCGCATTTTGCACCTTTAGCACTTCCACACTGCTCCAGCATCCCCTTGCCACGCACCTCCATCTTAACCCCATCCTAAGCAGCTGCGTTGTACGGGTTCCAGTCAGGGGTATTTGGCCATTCCGACACATCAACCACAACCAAAACCACCCCTGCATTGAATGATACCGAGGCCACGCCCAACCTTTGTATCAAAGTACCTACTACAGCAGCAACATCATCAGCAGCAGAACAGAAGGTGGCACTATTGCGCATCGACTGTGCCTAGCCCGGCCTCCCTCATGGCCGAGGCCTGTAGCCCTAAGCCGATGCATAACTCCACCAATCAGACTGGGAAAAATTAACCAGCAGCTGGAATGGTTTGAAACATAGCAACACTACATACCATCCCAACATCTCCAGCGAAAAAGGAAGAAGGTCAGCTGCCTGAACTAGGAAGCGAGGCGACCAAGGCGGTTCTGAGTAGCATTTCAGCAAGGCTGATGGCCGTAGGGTGCGGCGGAGCGCCGCGGGCATCCGCGCAGGGTGTGACAGGAGATCCCATTGGCTGCGGCAGAGCCGCGCATCTTGCACAGCTGATGTTTATATGCTTACTGGCCAGTGAGTCGGCAGAAAGCCGACGCAATGCTGTTGGTGACGTGGCAGAAAGCCACAGAAGACACATCCACCCAGGCCAGCGGCGGGCTGAAGATAATACACAATCGCCGTCCTTCATAACTCCTACTGGACTGCAAACCTTTCTGGTACCAGAAACTTTAAAACTTTGTCTTCCCATGTGCCCAATGTCCGGCCTTCATGACAGGCCAGCACCCCAGACATGCAGCACAAACACCTCCCTGATGACTGTAGCTTCAGCTCTGGGGCTGAGCCCTTTCTGGTTTGCCAAATGATTTTCTTCAAAAAAATAAAAATAAAAAATCTGAAAATCTGAATTTTGAAGCAGGTACGGCTATTCATCCATCTCAGTCATGGTTAAGTTTCCCGAACCTTATGCCTTACAAACACCAAACCCTCAGCTTTCTATCCACCAAACGTCTCAGCAGCACTGAAACACACAAATACTCAGTCAGTCTTATCAGCCCATTTTATCAGATGCCTGTTGAATTCATCTGAAAACAGCAACAGGAAAAAGTACAGTTATACCAAAATGGTCATAGCCAGCAAAGATCAGAGGACCTACGGTTGTGGAGACTGATATGTGCACCAAAGGGAGGAAGCTGTCTTGCGTGGACATTGCACAGCTCTGAGAATTAATGCTTTACACCCGGTCCACCAGTGAGCAAAATGCTTACGTCCTGGGCCACAGGCTGTCCTGCTAACCTTTCAGACACACTGTTGCACCGACGTATCAACATTCAAACTTGTCCATGGAGAGTTGGTTGAAGACAGCGCTGAGCATCTCCCAAGTCTGTAAAGTGTGTGGTCTGTGAAACAAATTCTAGCCAGGTTTTGGATAATAAATTGTCCGTATCAGGCTGATAACAGAAGCGAGATGCATCTTTTTCCACAGACATACATCAAAGAGTGAGGTAGATTAATGTAATAAGGAAAGAAAAAAAAAAAAAAAAGACGACCCCCAGCCACGTGATGAAGCCACCGAAAATAATCAATTATACAAGGCAAGCCTTTGGACAACCAAAAGCCAACTTCAAATATGACAAAAAGGTACAATGAAGGAAGAGCATCAACCAAACCCACAGTTAAACTCCGCATCATGACTGAAGTTCATCTTTATCCCATCTTCACGTTTAATGTGACTGTTGAGCGTCGACGTGCGCCAGCGACCGTTCAAAGCCAACATGCTCTAAAATGTACCGAAAAGGCTGCCGACCCAACTGGAACCATTTTGTAGTGACTTTTCCTATCACTGCAAGAACAGTCAAAACCAGAAGTGTGTTGGTGAAGCAGATCTTTGGAAGAGGAAAATGCAAGAGTCGCATGAAAAAGGCAGATCTGTGTTTCAAAGTTAGCCCTGAAAGGAAACTGAATATAAAATAAACGAAGAGGGTTTGATTTACCAGCAGTGAAAATGAGACGATTTCCGTAATTAATCCTGATTGCAAAATGCAGTGCTAGAGGGCACTGCGACATACCAGTACAGTGTATGGATTTATTGAGAGACGTTTGGGGGTCATGGTTGGATTCAAAGGGCCGAAACGAAGGGGGGCAGGGGGTCCGAAGCCCTACTCTGACCTGAGACTGGAGTACCGCGGGAGATGCTGTGGAGTGTCAACGGTATGCACATACGCAGGGAGCCAAGGCGTACAGGGAGGGAAAAGCAACACTCATATTTATGATCCACTGCAGTTATCTGTAAAAACAAAAGACATTGGGATGCTGCGGAAATACACATCACCTTTAGTGAAGGAAATCTGAATTTTTCATGACGCATCATGATACACACTTGGTGGAAACTGACTAAACCTGAAAAGTGTGGATGTGTGTGTGTGTGTGTGTGTGCGCGGTTGCATGTTCACGAGTGTGTGAAGACTCCCGGTGAGGGAAAAGGTCTAGCAGCGTTTTTTTTGAGACAGACAAAAGAGTAACCCAATAAAAAGTTAGAAAGGTAAGTAGAAACAAACTGCACACGTTAACAACCCAAAGCACAATTCTAAGACCATACATGTCTGGATTGTACCAGGTCAGGCAGACAAGCGCAAACAGTCATCACAAGAAGGTTGGTTGTGTTTGTTTTTCACCAGCCATCAGTAGGCTTTTGTCCATATGGTTTCTTTTTGCAGTTACTCTCGTTCATCTTGGTTTGCTTGTTCGTTCTCCTTACGCAAGCCCTTTTTGGTCCTCGAACGGCGCTCCTGTTGTTGCTCATGGCAAATTTTTTTGTTTAAATCACGGCTGCTGGAGACGGTCGCCTGATTATCACCTGGGTGAAACCTACGTCGGTTGCATTTGTACACAAAAGTGATTTGGAGCCTAAACAAACTTACAGAATGGAGGAGGGGTGGACAAAACAATGCAAAAAAAACCAGTGTCACAAAACAGTAGACATAGAGAGTTTTGGCAGAATTTTGGCAGATTGTGAGGGTCTCCCCCTCCCCCCATGCACACCACTGAACCAAAGGAAGGGGAGGGGAAAGGGTATGATCTCTCTAACCACACAATCTTCAACAATGAACAAGTCCCTCCAGATGAGTGTGGAGGAAGACAGACAGCCCGCGGCAGACAGATTCTCCTACAGAGGAAAAAAACACACACACACACACACACACACACACACACACACCTCCCTAAACCCATAAAGAAAGTGCTTTTCTGTCGGATCCCCTGGCAGATACGCTAAACCAGTGTTTCCCAATCTAGTCCTCAGACACCAACCATTCCACATTTTTGCTCCCTCCAAACTCCCTACCAGACAGGCCGGGAGCTGCGAGGGAGCAAAAAACGATGACTGTCTGTGGGTCCCCGAGGACCAGACTGGGAAACATTGTGCTAAACAGTCCATTTTATTGACTGTCCACATCACCCCTCTGAAAGGCAGCCTATTGGGCCTGACTGCTTTAATCCGAGTGGAATTTTTAAAAAGTGACAGACATTGTACAAAGGGGTCCCGCAGACGGGGGAGGGAGAGGGAGGGGGCACCCAGCATACCCATCTCCCCTTCTGCAGTGACAGCAGGTTTCTCTTTATCAATTTTCTCATTATCAACAATAACAGTAATAATAATAGTATAATAAAACATGAAAACAATCCACTGAGGTACAGTAGAGTATTGACTGTCTTGAACTGATTTGTTTCTCATTTTTAATTCGAAGGTCCACCTCCCCATAGTTCTCCATTGTTAAGGGAAGACGAGTGACTATGGAAACAGGTGTGTGTGTGTGTGTGTGTGTGTGTGTGTGTGTGTGTGCGGGGGAGGGTGGTTTCTGCATTTCCAAGGTCAGAGGACAGGCATGGGGAGGGGTGTTAGGGGTGGCCTGGGTCAGCAGGCGGAGGACTGCGGGAGTGGAAGAGCCCGTTCATTCTTGCGGCCCCCGTTCATGTGCGCATAGGGCTGCTTCTCGTCGAAAGTGGGCCTCAGAACCACCACAGGCCCGTTGGCCACCGCGTGTCCTGAGTGCGAGTCTGCGGCCAGGCCGGCTGAGCGTGCAGGTCCTGGAGAGCGGGAGACAGCGCCTGGCCCGGAATCCGGGGGCCCCTGGCTGGCTGCCACCACGTGTCGTCGACTGGACGCCGGGTCCAGGGGTACATTCTCCATGTTCTCTGCCTCGATGTCGAGCTCCTCTGTGTCTGGGGGCTTGTTCTCCTCACTGTAGTAGAAGCTGACTTCCTTGAACGGCGGCTCCAGCTCGTCCTTGATGCCGTTGATTATCTCCAGGAAGGAAGGCCGCGCCTTCGGGTGATACTGCCAGCACATGCGCATCAACTCGAACCTGCAGCCGGCATACACGGCGGAAGAGTACCGATTAGAAATGAGGGCCACGTGTGTGTGTTCTGGATAGATAACGTTGTCAATTCAATGATGATATGGTTAGAGACCAAACTGAAAGATGGCCACGGACCACAAGTCATTACACATTCACATCGACAGGGGGCAGTCTTCACCATGACTAAACGTGCAACATATTAACAAGCTTATACAACCATATTTTTGACTATTTGAATACAGACGATTTATTTTTCATGAATAAGTACAAAACTTATGAATAGGTACGAAACTGGAAACTATGAGAGAGAGAGAGGGAGAGAGAGCTGAACCAGGCCAGAGTATGAGGACGAAGACCACAAAGATGGGAATAGCGGCAGCACCGACAGCTGAACCGTTGTCACGTCACTGTCACACGCTCAGGATACCCAAACGGGGCACGGATCCATGTGAAATGAACACTGCGGTCCCTGTGCTGCTCATGCAGGCCCAAAGACCCTCCGTTTAAGGGAAGACCTCACTTCCCTCGACGGCACTGAGGGTCAGATCTGCTTCCAAGCAGCTCGCCGGCCTCCCGTCACCACAGAAGGCTGTCCTGGCCTCAGTGAGCAGAGCTCTGCAGAAATCCTCTGCAGGACCGGCAGATGGGCTGCAGGAAAAGTGAGGCGAAACACCACACCCATGCACTTCTAGGGGGTTGTCATAGGAACCCAAGGTCTGGGTCTCCGCGACACGCTCCTCGTCGTTTACGGCAAAGTCAGATAGCCGAGTGGGGCCCACGGTCGCGTACGGGGACACTGGGGAAAACTCGAAAGGATAGGAGACTCTGGGGTGAACAGGAGAGCGGGTCAATGGGAGTCCTGGGGAGCATGGTGCGATCCGCCCCCAGGGATCACTGGAATGCCAGGCATGGCCAAGGTGGCAAGCAGGGCGTACCTTCTGTGGCAATGGGCAGAGGGCTGTCAGAGCGCTGATGTCATGACCTTTATTTACACCACAGCGCAACCCATGACTTACGCAACCTGTATAACTGGGTCCTGTGATACGGTATTAACAGCTCTCACTATCTGAGATGGGGGGGTGGGGTTAGGAGGTCAGCAGGTCAGTGGTGTACGGTGAGAAGAGAAAAAAAAAAAATATTTTCTCTGAGACGGTTCCAAAGTAAACATGGTCTTCAAAGGCAGTGGGGTAAAGGCATGGGGAGTGGGGAAGCAGGCGGCACTCACAGCATGTCGGGGCAGTTGTCTGGCTTGTCCAGTAGGCCCCCGTCCATGACGAAGCGCAACACCTGCTCGTTGGACATGCCCTGGTAGGGCTGCTCGGCCAGGGTGGCGATCTCCCATAGCACCACCCCAAATGACCTGCAGGGGGAGCCAGAGGACAGGAGAGCCAATCAGCACACTGCGTCCGCGAGGAGGAACACACCGGCCTCACACGGCACCCAAACTCACAGTCACGAGCCCCCGATATAATTAGAAAACATGACGGCCGGCCCTGATGACGCAAAAGGAGTTCCTGAAAGAAGCAGTTCCTACAAAAAGCAAGGCAGATAAGAGAGAAGGCAGTCGACTCATGGAAGTAAAGACAGAGACACTGTGAGCTTCCCTCACACAGGACCCGAATCTCAGAGATACGACAGCAACCACTGGTGCATCCTCCTTGCATGGGGAGGGGGGAATTCCCGTCTGCAAAACCCAAGGTAATTTCTCAGCTTCAGAGTTCAAAAGTTTACTTCGACAATTAAAAAAATATCTGTCTTCTTCACGTGTGGCTGAGGTACAGACAATATTGGGACTGTGGCCAAAAGAAAAATGTTACCATGGGGGGGGAGGGGCAATGCGATGGGGTGCCATTCCCAAGATAAACAAGCCCTGCTTGATAAGACTGGTCATTCATCGTGCTGCGGGGAGCAGGGGGTCTATGGGTCGTCGCCTCTCAGGCACGATGCCAGTCCGAGTAACAATCTCTTCTTTTAAACAGTTTAACAGCAGTTTATGTGGCCTTGTGACAGATTGTCGTGTGCCTCCCAAAGGTCAACTCACAACCCCATCAAAGAGTCAACAACTAAGCCAGACCTTACCAGCCTGCTAATTTCAAATCAAGTTATAATCAGTCATTCCCCTTTTTGTCTGAGCACACTCTATTGTACTACTCAATCGAGGAGCAAATGTCCCTAAAGGGAATAATAAATGTACCCTACAACTGGGCAGAGGTATCGAACCATCTTGAAATATATCACCAATTCAGCACTGGTCTGAATACTCTATTACCCTGAGAGCAGCCCGGTCAGCCTAACGATGGGGATTGCACTTAAAGTCTGAGAACAGAAAGATCCTTGCCCGTACCTAGAGAAAAAAAAGCTGATAATGACGACACCAAGGCTGCCTGAGAAAACACCCACCCCAGTAAACACAGCGACAAATGCGACATATGAACCAAGGACGCAAGCAAACATGTGTTTCACATTAATGCAGATTACCTTCAGTCATGTGAGCACCAGAGGGACAAAGAACCACTAATCAAAACAAAACAGAGAAAAAGCCAAACTTCTGCCAATGATTATTCATCTGGTCTCCACGGACACATCTTCACACTTGGCAGCTGATCTGAGACAACAGCCAAGTAAAACTCATAATAGGGACTTGTATCTAATTGGCAGAAACATCGGCGTCTTTGTAGACAAAACCACATCAAGTTTTAACTGGTGGAGTTTAAAGGCGGTCACCTCAACAGGGATACAACGGTTTATACATCGCTCTTTTAAATTTCTGTACCATCAAAGGAGAGGGAGGTGGGGTTAAGGTGATATTTTCTGGCAAGGTGCAGTTTTATAAACATCTGGAGGAGGAAAATTCTGAAGAACCACCCCTGGGACAATCAATTACAGCAGCATGAACCAAGGGTCTCTTAGGAGAACTTCTCTAATGACAGGACTGAAGACCCACCCACAGTGAGCTTGCTTCACTACAGGTTAAACTCAAGATGCCCTAGGAGGTTTTTGGAGAAGACCTGAGAAGTTGATTCTGTAAAAGCTGTTTAGATTTGCCTCTCGAGACCTGAAGTTGCCACCCAGAAAAACATTTAAAAAACTTCACCGGCTGATTAATGAAGCACCAGCATTTTTCATCCCTTACTCAAGGTATGGGGAATTTTTCCTCCCCAACCCCAAATACTTGCGAGGTTCTTAGTAAGCTCTAGCTTTGGTCCAGGGTGTTCCAATCACACGCCACCGTGACTTCTGGGGAAAACGCATGCACGGTTCGTGTCAGACAGAGGTGGGCAGGAAAACACGTACCAGACATCAGAGTTGGTGGTGAACACGCCATCTTTGAGGGATTCTGGGGACATCCAGCGCACTGGCAGAAGCCCTTTGCCCCCTTTGCGGTAGTAATCCGTCTCATAAATGTCTCTCGTCATTCCGAAATCTGGAGGACAGGGCGCAAGTGAGCCGTGGGAGAGGTCAAGAATCTGAAGATGGGGAGGGAGCCGTCGCCTTGAGAATATGAATCTTAGCCACAATCTTTAGCGCATGGGAGTTTTACTTGCACAAAAATGTTCTGAGGGCAGAAGGAAAAAATTACTGGTTCAGAGAGATAACCAATCAGATTGTACAGGAGGTGGGTCCAAGCAACTAGAGGCGGTGGGACAAACCAATCAGATGCCTTGGTCCTGCCTCCTCTAGTTACTTGCACCCACCTCCTGTGCAATCTGATCATTTTTCCTTCTGCCCTCAGAACATTTTTGTGCAAGTAAAACTCCCATGAGCAAATAATTAACTGATAGAACAGTAGTTATGTAGCATTCAAGGGATACCAGAAAGAAAACTCAAGCATGTTTACGTAGCAGCTCCTCCTGAGTAAATGGTGGTCATCATTGTCAGCCAATTAACTATCAGTAAGTTCTCGTATCATGGTGTTTTTGCCCAGACAATGTAGAGATTTAAACTGGGGAGAGTGGCAAGCCTAAGAATGGTACCTCCAATCTTCACAGTGAAATCCTCAGCCACCATGCAGTTCCGGGCAGCCAGGTCTCTGTGGACGAACTTGTTGGCATTGAGGTAGGCCATGCCATCCGCGATTTCCCCCGCCATCTGGATCATCTTCTTCAGGGGGGGTAGGGTATCGCTGCAGGAATTCTATTGGACACAGGAAGTGAGCCCGGGTTTGTCATTTCTATTCGCTTAGAATTGCCCAAGTTCGCGGAGTGCAAGAGTGTCAGCGCAAGTGTTAACCTCTTTGGATCGGAGGGATCGCAGATGGCTTTTTAGGTCTCCACGGGTCATCAGCTCCATAATCACCAATGTAGGTTGGCCCTGAGAGACGACACCCAGAAGGCGTACCTGCGGGGTGAAATGAACCAATCACAACGGAGATCAGACACACTCTGACATGTCCATGGAAGAGACAGTCAGGAATTCCAAAGCTGTATTCAACAGCATGAAAATAAGCAGTTGAGACAAGTGGATAATTGTTCAAATTAAAGTAAATAATTAAAATTCATTTAATGGCAAAAGGTTGTCAGTCACTCCTGTGTATTTATGCAGGCTATAGTAGAGCAGCGGTAAAACAAGAAGCCGCTCATCCAGTGAACTTGGAGTGTGGCTGGCCAGTGCCCTCTCTCACCACGTGGTGGCAGTTGAACTCTTTCATGACGGATGCCTCGTTGAGGAACTCGATGCGCTCGCGCATGCTGGCTGACTCGTTGACCGTCTTGATGGCCACGCGCGTCTCGGGCTCACCCTTGACCACGCCCTTGGCCACGCCCTCATACACCATGCCGAAGGAGCCCTGGCCTAGCTCGCGGCACAGAGTGATCTTCTCGCGTGCCACCTCCCACTCATCTGGTACATACACTGGGGGTAGCAGAAGGTGCTTACTGAGCACATGTAGGACACTCAACCTGTCCACAGCAATCCTCAGCCATTTGACGGTAACTGCAACTCGGGCGGTACTCACTTTCAGCAGCACTTAAGTACTCAGGATTGACAGAGGCGTACAGAACCCCATTCCCCAGGCGGTCACTATTCCTGCACGTGACACAATAGTGGACTTCACATTAACACCGAACTACCATTTCCATAGAAGTGTAACATTTAACTCCACAATGGAGAACTTCATTCAGTACTCTTTAAGCATGAACTCCACTACAGTGCGGCCGCACAGGGAACACAGTAACGGAGAAGATGGACACATACCTCTTCTTGTTGACCACTATGAGTGCTGTTATTCCGATGATGACGATGAACGAAACGATGATAGGGATGATGATTGGGAGATAGAAGAAGTCGTTGTATGTAGCTGTTGGCGACAGAGTCAGGGGCATGAAACAGAGCTCATGGATGCTTGTAAATGAGAGATATCAACTGCTCTTCATCAACGGGTACATTTGCAGGCTCGGCTGGCGCCTTACGTTTGGGCTGTGGCACATAGAAGGCCACAGGCACAGTCCAGGAGCCGTTGCCCATCAGTGAGGTGGCTCTGATACGGGCGGAGTAATTCCCTGGGCTCAGGTGACTTAGCCGGGCTCCTCCATGCTCCCGGTAGTGCTGCCGGGAGACACACTCGTGCTTTTCGGCCTGGAGGACGGGGATGGACAACCCCGAGGTCAAACACGCAGAGCTGCGTACCTCCGCTCACCCCACTGTTTCGACTTCGGATGCTCACCTCGCCACCCATACGGAACTTGATCTCATACATCAAAATCAGCCCGTTGGGTCTCTTGGGTTCTGCCCACTTCAGGAACACGGTGTCATCTTCACGCTCGCCCCCCTGCCACGTCACAGGTGCTGGTATGTCGTCCGCCTTGTCTGAAGGGTAAGCTGGACCTCAGTATCACAACGGTCCGGATGAACTCAGAAGCCCTCTCCCCCATTCCCAGGAAGCCTACCTGCTGGCTTGGTCCTGGCAAAGACGAAGGCGGCTGCACTGCAGTGCTTCACCTCGCGGTTGCAGGCATGGATGTCGATGCGATACACAGTGAAGGCCTCCAGGCCGGAGATCTCCCACGACTCCCTGCCGCTCACCGTGGTCTCCTCAAACTGGTACTCTATGGTGTGCGGGACCCCGTCCGTGGTGTTGCCTTCCAGCTCGGTGGTGTTCCCGCTCACGCTGTACATCAGGGTGGAGTTGGCCACACCAAAGACATCCCGGCGACGACGGTCTGGGGGCCTGTAGAATGCAGGGGAGGAGCAAAAAAGATCCATACTTCAATACCTCAAAAACAACCTTTCAACCTACAGCTTGCATTACAGCTCCCCCCATATGTAAGAGGTTTATTAATGTCACAGTGTGAGCTGGTCTGGGCCTCAGCCTGAACTCTGCTAGCCATGGCGGTCGCAGAGTGAGAGACAGCAGCTCGAAAACGACAACTTCTTCACCACGATGGCTTCCTCCTATGATGTCACTCAGTGTCAATCCCAATTACGTCTATGGACCTGTGGGTAAACAAGGAGCGAAGCCCAGGCTATGGATACCTGAGTTTATGTACAGACTCTAAGGCAGTGTACAGAAGTCTACAGCAAATAACCCACTTTAAATAATACGCCACACTTCAGCTGGAGCTATAATCCATTTAGGGATGGGGGTCCTGGCAAATGCAATGCACAAGGCAGGGGACACCCTGAACAGCACCCCAGCACCCCGGGGCTCAGACAGAGACACCTACAACCTTAAAACACAGTTCTACTGGTTTCTGATGAATAGCGTTCATGAGAAGTGCGTGACTGTCCGGCTCACCCGGCCAGGTCAGGCTGCCATTCAAGCTGGATTAGAATTCACCACGTAACGCATGTAAAACGGCACACACGGGGCATGGCTGGGGTCACAGGACAACATGCCTATAGCTCAAGGAAGGTCACGTGTGGCCCTGAGGGTGGTACGATGGCCACTCAAGAGAGGGAGCTGAAGGAAGAATTCAAGAAATAAAGAGGAGATAAAAGCAGAGGAGGGAACAGGCAGGAAGACAAAGGCTCAGAGAGAGTCTCTTCTGCACAAAACACTGTGTGTGTGTGTGTGTGTGTGTGTGGGTCTGACAGTCTCACAAACAGCCTTTCTGTGAGGCACGCAGTCGAGGTCCGGCCGGATGCGAGCTCAGCCTGCAGATGGTTGATTCTGTCCCCAGATGACCTGAAGGTTACACGCCACATAGCGCTGTCCCACTGTCGTACCATGGAACTGCGAGACTGACAAAGCAGCTCAGTGCCCAGAGGGGTGCTCAGAAAATCGAAAACAAACACATCCTCCTCCTCTGCTCAACTTGCCCCCCAGCACCCTACCACATCCTCTAAAACCTCACATTTTTTAGACCCTCACATTGTGGGGAATTCGGGGGGGGGCACAGACAACCACGCCTCTAACTGTTGAAAGGCAACCCAAGGAAAGCATCCAAACACAAAGCCTCAAGGCACTTCAGAGGACGTCTACCTGGGAGTAAAGATTGAGTTGTGAAGAAAGTTCTCAAAGACTTTGCGGTAAGAAGCATCCTCCGCCTCAACCCTCAGGTCATCGCTAGTCTTGGGGCACTTGCAGCATGGCCCTTTGTCCCCGGCGCCGGCGTCCGTCTTGGGAAGCTTGCTGTCATCTTCTGCATCTACAGCTCCTGTGGCCGAGATCCTAATGGGGATCTTCAGCTCTGCAGATGAGAAGAACGATCGCAGAAGTCCTTCGATTCTTAGCCGCTGTGAAAGGAGATGATTCTCCCAGTAAAGGTAGAGGAGTGCCAAGCCATCGAGGCTCACCTTTGGAGCAGTAGTTGTGCATGTAAAGCTCTTTGTCTTCGGGCTGCCGTTGCCAGCGGAGGAGGTAGTAGCTGTGGTTCCCGTTGGGAGAGACTGGAGGAGACCACTTCACCAGCAGCTTCGTGGAGGAGTTTGAGTACGAGCGGACATCCAGCGGCATCGACGGCTCTGTTTTTGCAAAACAAAGAGCATGTGAGGCTTCATAAAAGGTTGTCATGTCAACTGGTGAGTGCATATTTAAGAATATAAATTAATCACATTTGTGCAATAGGTATGTCAGTGTGCAGAAGGTGAACATTACCTGAGGGCTTTGTCCAAATGTAGATCAACTCACTTTTGGCTCCGAAGATGTGCTTGTAATCGACAACTAGGGTGATGGCCTTCACGAAGATGGCGTACTGAGTCCAGGGTTTCAGTGGACTGAGAAGCACCCCAGGGTCCACATCCTTTTCCTTTGGAAGTTCTACGTCCACCATGTTCCAGCTGTTGGAACCACAACCATCCTGACCATCAAATTCAGTGATGTTCTGGAAGGGTCTGGAAAAGGGCACATTTGACAAGGGTCAGCAAAATAGTCCTGGCGTGTTTGTACACATAAATGTTCACGGGTGCCCAAGACAAACACAAAGCATACAATTTTAACATGACTGTTAAAATCAAAACCCAAGGCATTAGTAGAACACTGACTCGGAAGGAGTGAAAGTATGGACCCGTCAGAGGTGTGTTTTCTGGCATACTGCTCCTCTCCTCGCCCGGTGGGGTACATAAGGCGGCACAGTACTCTCCAGTTGGAGAGCTTTACTCAATGGACTCCTCTCACAGCCATAGTCAACGAATGGCAATTGGGGGGGGGGTTTGGATCCCAGGCCAGGACCGGCGACATACTCACGCTTCCTTGTAATAGATGATAAAGCTGATTAGATCCCTGTAATCCGGAGGTCGGTAGCGTTCCCAGGTCAGTTTAATCTTGTTACTGCTGGTACTGTTGGACTTGAACTTGATGATGTGACTCTCACCTGCAAAGACCAGACAGCACCCGAGTCTCTGTCACTGACTTTAACCACCTTAATGAGTCACTGAATACTTCATAATGTTACAATAAAGCTGAGAGAGATGTTACAAATACTTTATTCTACAGCAGCCTACAACACTTCATAACATCATCCGAACACAACGATCACCCATTCCTGTTAAATGTCATGAAGTGGAGCTGCTTTAGGTGTTACCATCGAGGAGGCACAGAAACAAAAAACAGGGTTCAAGAATAAGGCTCAGGAGTGTTACCATACGCACTGTAATCAGTCTGTTATACTATACAATGAAAAGTATGAATGAATTCAGCCAGTCTGTGGGTTTCTATTCCTGTGAAATTGAAGTTGCGAACATTTAAATTTACATTGCGAAAGAAAAGTGTCATAATATTCTTCATCATATGGTTAAAAGAGCAATAAAACCGCCAATATCTATGACTACAATTTTGCCTCTTTGAAGGAATCTGTAAAAACATTGTATGCATGAGGTTAAAGGCCATGTGAAAATTCCTCAAGTTAAGAACATGGACTTGGACAGCAGAACTGAGGATGACAGGACAATGCAATGAAAATGTGACATTTTTAATGCTGACAGGCCGACCATAAGGCTACAAAAACCCCCGCGCTCCGCCACACTGGACACCGCCACACTGGACACCGCCACTCACAGCTGGCCCTGTCCCCGTTGTTGCGAAAGTCGCCCTCTTCGAAGGTGCCAGTGATACCACTCTTCTCCCACATCTTACGAATCTCCGACATGCATAGTTTAGGGTTGAAGCGAAAGAACAGCTTCCCAGTCTTGATGGTCAGATTGTGCTGGTTCCAGTCCCAGAGGTGCTGGAGGTTTTGGTTATCCAGTGCGGAGAAAGCATATGTCCTGTGATTAGACAAACAGGTTAACTAGATGAGCAGCAGAACACTAGCAGATCAAAGCATTTAAGAAAAATTATCTGAACATTTAGTTACAATTTTTTAATGTATAAATGGCCTTAAATTACACTATAACAATCATTTTCTGACAAGATCTGTGATAATTTAAAATTGGTATAAAACACAAAAACAAGTAAACCTCCAATCTGATTCCTAATTTCCCTCTGGGGACCAGTAACAGACCTTCTTTGTCAGTGAAGGAGTGCGACCTGGCATCGGAAATGGCAAACACCATCCGGGGCCCAGTCTGGACTTGGGATAACTTTAACAGAGCCCTCGGGAATGTCAGGAATGCTGTTTGTGTGTTGGTGTCTCTACCCTGGGAAAGCGGGAGGACCCCCGTTCGCATTGACTCCCCCCTCCCCCCATCTTCAAAAACTTGAGTCACGGCTGGGCAGATCAGGAGAGTCGCCCTGTGGAGGGCACCAGTTACTACTTAAAACTGGAAAAGAGCAGCGGTCCCTGGATCTCCTCACTAAGATCACTTGAATCGTTTGTGTTTTTTCCACCGTCACAAGTTTATATACTGATACGTGACGAAAAGTGACGAATTTTTACAAAAAGGCGTGCTGCTCCCTACAGGCGGGTGTTGGTATGTCACAGCTGCTTTGTCGTCCCCTGCATGTGAGGCCTGCCGCCAAGGCTTTGGGACTCAGGCTCTTATGTCAGTCTCATCCAAAATACATTTTTAAGATTTTCACCTGATCTAAGGCTTTGCCTTTTCCCCTATAGTTGTCGGGCCTAAATCTCATCTATCCAAGTAACCCAAGTAAATGTAATCTGTGGACAGCAGTAAATGCTCTGCTCTGCTTTGCAGCTTAAAACTCACTAACAGTAACACAGAATTGCATATACTAAATGCACTAACAAAAAAAAGATTTATTCGGTGATAACCAATTTAACTTTGCTTACCCCATTTCTCCCTGGTTAACTTTGCTTTCCCATTGGGTCAGACCGACAGATTGACAGCACTACATCCCGCCCACCCCTGTGCCCAAAGTCCCGTTGTGCCCCTGACAGCCACAGAGGGCACCATACCCATCGATGAGCTCTTCCCCGCTGATGTAGCGTAAGCTCTTCAAGAAGGACAGGGAGCTCAGCGTGTGTGAGTGTCGGATCCTCACGAAGCCCGTCACCGTCTGGATGAGACCCATGAAGCTCTCCAGCTCTGACGCAATGTCATCTGCAAAAAGAGCATGGGAACCTCTGGCACCAAGTCCCCAGAAGCAAGTCGTTGGGGCAAGAGCATCGCAGGCAGCATTTCCATCACCATTCCAGACCTTCTCCACACCAGGAATCTCCAGGCCCAGAGCAAACCTTTGCCTGGGCCCCTTTGGCACCGCGTGTAAACTGTCATCAACTGTCAAAGTTAAGGAGGATCTTCCAATAAACAGAATTTGAACAAAACGTCAATTCTGCCCCGGGAGAGATCTGTCCTGAGGATTTTGCCAGTCATTCTCCATAACGAACTGTATAATTTGCAAATTAAAAACCCAGAGCTTTTCAGATGTGCTAGGCACAGGGAACAGGCTAAGCCGGTTACTTTGAAGCGTAGCCAATACTCCCAAATCCATGGAAACATTCCGGCATGGACTTATTGATGTATAATTAATAGTGAGTGTCCTTTGAATCAGATGTGATCTGGATGAGATGTGGCATTATTCGGACCTAGGACAACCTAAAGAAGCGTCTTTTCCAAACAGTCGATGCCTTGTTTGATCGTTATGTTCGGACCTGGCTGGTCTGATCCACCTTTAAGGGCGGGTCTCCCTGCTCACTCCATGTTCTAATTAGCAGTGACTGGGCTGCTGACGGAACAGCCTGCAGAATGTAAACATCTATCCTACTAAGAACTAGTGAGGATTCACAGGTTTGTACGTTTAACTAAATTTGAATTAAATAAGACCTTACATAAGATCAATGAAGATAAATGCTACATACAATACATGCTACATACACCGCTGTCTGAAAAGGATAATTTATCGGATTGTATACGTGTGATGTGAATCATCCGGTTCGTTTGATACACAGCCTGATGATGGCTAATCGATAAAGATGCTGAGATCAAAAGCCAGCACAGAGTCTGTCAGCGGAGGGAAGCAGGAAACCCCAAGTTAATGGCATTGTTCGTCATTTTGGAGCAGTGCTTCACAATCCTGTCCATGGGGACCTGCAGACGGTCCACATTTTTGCTCCCTCCCAGCTCCCAGTAGCAAAAATGTGGACTGTCTGGCATGGAACTGGGAGGGAGCAAAAACATGTACCGTCTGCAACTCCCCGAGGCCTGGGTTGGGAAACACTGCATTGATCTAAAATGAGACACTGATAATGGAAAAGCCCTTATTTAAGTAATGCTTCATACCACCAATAATTGACACATTCTGTGTGTCATGATAGTTTATCCAAATCGCTATAGTCAAAATATCTACTATCCATTCTGGCCAGAACCTTGACTGACATTAGAAAGCCAGATTTCTTATTACAGCTACAAGGGCTACATCCTTGAATAATAGCCTAGGAAACAGCTGGATGGCCCCTGTTTTTCAGGGCTATAGGGCAGACTGGTTCTGCTATGTGTGTATTTAACATATAAGTGAGCCGGGTATAGTGAGCCTAATTAGGTCAGGCAGTCCGAGGTATAAGGGACCCTGGAAGCGGGCGTACAGCAGAGAACATGCCCCGTGGTCACTTACTTCCCCGACGGATGTTGATCTGGAGGTTGCCCTTGATGACTGTGCAGCCCTTGAGGGACTGAGCCGCGTCCACAGAGTCGATCATCTTCCCATCACAGATCTTATCACAGGGACCGTCACAAGCACTGCAGAACATACTGAGGGGAAGTGCAGAAGAGAAAGGAGTCAAGGCCGGAAAACTGTGGGATTCAAACCTAGATCAAACAGGGAGAGGTGTAGGGGAGAGAAGAATCAGAGCCAGTGAGCGGCAGGACTCAAACCCAGTTCAAAGTGAGAAAGGTGCAGAGTAGAGAGGAATCAGGACTGGTGAGCGGCAGGACTTAAACCCAGCTTAAACCTGCTTTCCCCATTTCATACAAGATATGTCGTCGTCTCTCCTAAGGCTAAGAATCCTGACTGAACGTAAAAAGTCTGATTATTTCCACACATGAAACATCAGATACTAATGGACTAATGGAGCCTGGAGAACTGGAAACTCATGTAGGGGGGCGTTTGCGACTTGAGAGCAGATGCCATTATGCCATGCAGTCTCCCGCTAGATGCCATATTAGGGTTACTGTTACGCACAACTGTGGCGGGGTGCTGTAGATTATGGTGGCCATGCCTACCTGTGGCTCTCATTGCCCGTGAAGCCCGTGGGGCAGTCTGGCATGCACTCGCCAGCATGGATGACGAATCGGTCGAAGTCGTTGGGCAGGTGCACGCGGGCACACAGCTCCATGGTGATGCAGCGCCAGCCTTCGAACTTGTAGGTGTCGGCGGGGCAGTCAGGCACGCAGCGGCCCTCGTGGAAGTAGTGCAGGCAGGCATCGCAGGACATGTCGCTGTCGGGTACCGTGCAGCTGCCCAGGCACTGTGGGTGGCAGCACTCGCCGGACTCCGTGCACGCTCTCCTCTCGCATTTGGCAGGACACACTGTGCGGGGGGGAATAGGGGAGATGTCCATGTGACCCACCGGCTCAGCCAGGAGCTCGCCGGGCGCATGATCTACCCCCCCCAGTCACGGTACGGTGGCCGTAAGTGCACCTGATGTCATACCCACAGTCAGCGGAACAGGGTGAACACAGTCCCAGGATGTGTAAATATACTGAACGTCACAAGGTGGCATCTCACACTACATGAGGAGGCAGAAGCAGGAGGGCGGAGTCAGGAACAGAGGTATAGGCGACGAAACGCCATCTATTTGCCTCAGGGGCGTGGCCTATATGGGGGAGCGGCTCGTTACCAAAACGCACCGCCTGATTTCATTAAAACCAAGTCTTAACACTACCTGTACCTGGAGAGGCAGGGGTGGATCTCCAGGACATTTCTAATGGCCCCTCAAGGGCGGGATGAGATTATGCTCTGTTATAACTACCGACGATGTGAATGAGAGGCTTGAGACTCCCGCTGACCACCAGCTTCCAGGCCATGATGTCAAGGACCCTTAAGTTCTCATATTATTCCCAGGAGAGTCTTCATGAGCCTGCCATTTACCACAGAAGTGCTGATGTTATGACTACCAGGGGAGGTGGACAAACTCAAAACAAATATACTAGACCAGTGCTTCCCAATTCTGTCCTTGGGGACCCCCAGACAATCCACATGGTTGCTCCCTCCCACACAGTCCACATTTTTTGCTCCTTAGGGGTCCCCAAGGGCTGGAATGGGAAACATTGCACTAGTTAAATGATGTCTCCTTGACTCAGTCTCAATATGGATGTCTGAGCAGACGCCACAAACTTGACCTCCCTCTCAGTCTCTCGCTCCCTCCCTCCCCCGTCATCTCCATCCCTCTATCCGGTGTCAACACGGCCACATGATTGGACAGTGCCCCTCTGTCTGAGGGACATCTTTACAAGGACCTCCCAGAGGGACTCCCCCACCCCGCTAAAGTGGAGCCATCAGGTAAACAAACTGCCTCGGCCAACGAACCCGATCCAAACCTGCGAGTGGCTGCCGTACCCCTGGTATCCTAGCAACGGGCTCCCAGCTGGCATCGTGCCCCGGCACACTGAGGGCGAGCCAAAGACGAGCCAGACTGACTGACATTTCTCACATTTTGCATATCGTTGTGTACTGAAATACTAGGAATTAGACAGACAAAGCATTCAGTACCAAATCCAGACGATGACCTTGCAGATTAAATGCCTGCAAATTGTTCTTAAACTCAAAAGACAGAAAACCTGATTCATGTAGTCAAACTCTGAACACTTAAACGCCACTGAGCCACAACTTGCATATTAATGTTTCATGTGACTTTTCATGCAACAGTTCATACAGCAGTGAAAGAGATGGGCACCAGAATGTTGTGGGATCAAGTCCCAGTACAGAGATGTTGGACGGCTAAACCTGACCAGCTCCACCAAAAGAGCCTAGAAAGAGAGACGGAAAAAACAGCTGCGTTTCAGCCAGCCCTCCGCAACGGCCATCTTCAGCACTGTCGACAGACAGAGGTCAGGAACACACTCAGTATGAGGCCACAGGTCCAGCTCACGGATGAACAAGCCGCTAATTGGTCAAGGGGAAACATGGCTGGGAGCCGCGTTTCCTTAAATAGTCACATATTCATAGAGGGGACCTGAGACTTATTTACTCAAGTCAAGTTCAAATCCCACATTTACTACATTGTGATTTACCCACGTTTCTCAATGGAAAAATCCCACCAGTCATCTGCGGGCCCTTCCATATAAGCCGACGGCACATTCCACGTGACCGAACAACATGCTTTTATTTATAGTCACTGCGAGCACAGGCCCTCCACGCCCCCCCCCATATCAGCACCTATGACAGGAATCGCCTGGGGAAACTACCTAACAAGGAAGAGTCGCTGTCTCGTCATCCATTCCCGAGAAGTTCGCACGTCCGTTCGCGTCTCAGCCGGCAAACAGGAACGCACGAGTCTCGAGTCGATAATTCCAAAAATGACAAAGGAGAAAAATATCCCTTACAGCACGTTAAAGCACGTGCTTAATATGGTACGGAACAGATGTAACCACGTCTTACCCTGCATAGCCAGAAGTCATAAAGTCAGATCAAAAGACATCCCTAGATAACTGACTTCATATTTACAACCAAAGGGCATCCAATACACAACAGCACATGTGAGAGTCCTGAGAATGACCACAACATGCTTTCCAATCAGCACTATAATTGCAATGCAAAGTTAACCCTCTAAATACATGGTGACTGGCTCGAACCTACAAATACCATACAAAACAAAGTTTAAACATTATACCCAACATCACAAAGCTCCAACAGAGCCTCACTTTTAGATGTTCTGTGGAATGTAAGCTTTGCTCAGTCAGACACTAATAAGTTTTAAGAAGAGGCCTTTTGGTGCTCAGGTCTGGAACACGTCACATTAGGGCAAGGTTCTGTACGCCAGCCAAATGCCTCGAAAAAGAATTACAAAATCCAGCCAAAGATACCACAAAGGCTTCGGCTCTGGGTTCATTCTGGGCGAGCTGAGGAGGTATTAAGCAGGTTTGAGGAGGAAAGGTGTTGCACTGAGCAGGTGAGCCTTCTGGTGAGAGACGGAGAAGGCCACCGCAGGACTGTAGCGAATTTCGGTGAACCTCTTGCACCAGCGCGGGACCTACGTTGGTGCTAACCACTAGCGCGAGCGTGTACGCGGCCGTGACGCCGTCCTGATCACTCGCTGCTACGCCAGCGACACGTCTCCGGGACGCATTCCCACAGAAAGGTCTCTGCAGCGCCTTTCAGTGATGGAATGTTACTAGATCTGGAGCAGAAACGTGCTAATTATCAATCCATAGTGGGGAGGGGGGTGTGGAGGAAGGAGACGTAACCATGGTAACCACACATTTTATTTTCTGTCGGCAGCTGAATCTTATCTGCTGTGGTCTGATACGATGCGACTTTACCCACGTGTCTCACGTCCACGATACGAATGAAATCCTAACTGAACATCTATCCCTCACAAAGAAAAAGTACAATCTATCATCGCCAGTCTTCCATCACGTTCCCCGATAAAGCACATAATTTCTTGGCTTACATGTGACTTTCCAGTATTTACGGAATCATTTCTTTTTTTTCTTTGCCTTAAAAGGAATCCCAAGCATTTCAGAAGAGCAACATTTAATACTATCCTCACAATGGTCTCGAATACTTTAAAAAAAAAAAAAAAAAAAAAAACTGATAGCAACAGACTGGTAAATCTGAATGAGGTAAATTTGAATCTCGTACAGCGGACCAGGATCCGTGCAAATGTTAAACAGAAAGGTTAACTGATTAACTTAATACTGATTAAGTTAGAACCAGCGTGTTCCAGAAGCACAGATAAACCACACACAAGCAAATCCCCCCGCCCCACACACACACACACACACCCCCTCCTCACTGGCTCTCTTCAGCTCCCCCATGTTTGAGTGAAGAGTCTGGCTGCAGGAGGCTTTGATATGTTTTTAGCATTTACTCTGCTTTGGCAGGGTGAGGGCTCCTGATCGCTTTAACAGTGATTATCCTATGGCACACACCCTACCATCCATTATTTTCCTTTGCCCTCCACGATAAAGGTGGGATTAGTCAGCTTACAGCCTATTCCCAAATGTAGGAGCAAATGAATAAAGAATACCCCCCTGACCCTAACTGTACAGTAAGTCAGCTCTATTTTAGTAGGGGGGGGGCGGTGGAGAGATTCAGATTGTACTTCAGTGACATCACCTTACTACTCCGGTTTCCCGGATACCTAGCAGATGACATAAACAAACCAGATGCATTAAAACAGACTTGGGGAAAACAGTTATTTCAGCCACACGTTGTTTTTCCCGACATCACAACGCAAACAGGCGGCGGGGAGCGGCTCCGTGTCAGCGTGTGAGCTGATAGTGAGAAAAGGCCCTGTGCGAAGCCCCCCTGGCCCCGGCACGCACACGCCCGACCGCTTCCCAGCTCACAGCGTGGCCGGACACCACGTGCACAGGGTGCTCCACATTCTCAGACTGTGGCAGGCAACAGCCCACGCGGCCAGCACAGGGCGCTTATGTGCGGGTGAGAGAGGGAGAGACGGAAAGGCCAGAAGACGACATTATTTAACCTGGGACGTACGGACGTCACAATTTCACATGGCACAGAAGTCGGTGGGCTGGTCAAACGACACGCAGAGTGTTTTGAAACGCCACAGCCAGCGCCGCCTCGAGAGCTGTCCGGAGGGAACCGCGCGGGTCCCCTGACTAACCAAATGCACACAACCACTGTAAAAACAAGCAGGCGGGCCGTGAGCTTGGCACCCGATCGTGATCAGCCGAAAGTCAAAGCACCAGGCCAACACACACAGGCTGTGGGTTTAAATCCCCCCCCCCAACAGATAGATAAAACAGCACTTCCCGCCTATTCCAGGACTCAAACACAGCTGCATTTCAATGTAATCTGCTTCATTAAAAAGTTGTCCTGACCAGCTTGATGTGACATCATTTGTCACCGGCGGAGTGAACCTAGATTATCTGAACATCCAACTGTCTTATTTGAAGGGAAAACATTAAGAGGGGTGGGCAGATGTTCCAAGTTTGATAGGAATTTAACCATTATTTCCACACCTAAACCTTTAGTAGGAACTCAGCAATTCTGGACAACTAAAGCAAACGTTTAGTTCAGTGTTATCCAATTTGGTCCTTGGGGACCCACAGTCAGTCCATGTTTTTGCTCCCTTCGAGCTCCCTGCCAGATGGTCCACATTTTTGCTCCCTCCCAGCTCCGGAGCAAAAACGTGGACTGTCTGTGGGTCCCCGAGGACTGGATTTGGAAACACTGCTTTAGTTAAATACAAATTGTTGCTGAACACACCTTACACTGTGGGGATACTGTAAATGCACGGTTAATCAATGTTCACACACAGTTAGGAGTCGCCAAAACGACATCCCAGGACCAACCACTAGGATGAAACTTCCCCTGGGGTATTGTGGACACAGATCAGCACATTAAAAACGCAGTGCTGCATTTCATCTGTCAGTATTACCCCCCCCCCCCCCCAAGTGTCTCTCCACATCAAAAAACTGAGGGACCTGAAATAAAGTCCGATTTGGACATTTTGACCCCTTTATTGGAGGGTGGGACCTTTTAGATCTCACCCCAAACCCCAACATCATTCCAGAATGTATATCTGTAACTAGAATAACTGTGAACTTCAGGTGGCTATGATTCATAGTGACACAGCAAACTCAACACGTATAGTCCATTAAATATTAAAGGCACAATTTAAAAGCGCAGACGTGCAATTATTACCACCGGTGAGCCCGCCAGTCTACATTAAGAAGAAAGAATATGTTGCTTGATCCGTGACCTCCTGCCCGCTGAGGGTCACTGCCTTGTGTCTTTTTTCTTTTTGCAATGGCACTAGGCACCAGTCTCTGTGCTCAGGCATGTGACATTTCCTCTTGCCAGGGTTTGGTGGCAACAATCTTTCCTTCTACGCTGATTCAACAGTCGCTAGTATTGTTCAAGAAACCTGGGAACCTGTGCAGGGAGTACAGGAAATGGTCAGAGGTCATTCTGAATTCCATTTTTTTTAGTATGGTCCCTAAAGTCTTGAATGTTATAAGCATATACTGGAAATATCTCCAGGATCTCATCATGCTTCTGTGTAGAATCAGTACATGGTTTTTCATCCTCCAGCCAAGCCACGTTAACTTCTGTAATATTCTGTAATTTTAGCTAACTGCTTTATGAGCAGTGGTACATTTAAAACTCAGACGGACCTCTCCACGAAGACTGCAGTCATACACGGGACGTCCTAAAGTCGATGACCACGGATATGGCCAGAAATCTGCAGTCTCCCTTCATGAAAGTGACAGCTTTCAAATTCTTTATTATTTTACAACAAAGTCAGCCTCTGTGGCACATCACTACACTCCTGCCAATATTTATTATCAAATAATTGACAAAGATTAATTAGGTGTCCAGGGTTTCGCACAACTACCTAAACTACGGGATTCATGCAAGTACCAGTAAACATGCTAGAACGTTCCATAAACACACCATTATGTATTCCGATGGAATATGTAATGGCAGGTCATTTTCTCCTGGCCGCGACTGAGAGCTGTTCTTTCTTCTCCAGACGGGGAGAGGCAGTGAAATTTTAGCACACAAAAGGTCCCGGATTTCAAGGCAATGAGGACGTTACCGTAAAGCTCGACAGACGTGGCGAAAGGAGCCGTATTTCAAAAGCACGGGAATTCTGACTTCACAGAGACATGGCCGTTCCGGGATTTCGCCTCACTGGAATGCTGATCGCGATCAGCACAGATAATACCACGGCAGCAATGCCGAAATGGTATACAAACAATGCTATCTGCAAAGTCCTCATATGCGGTCGACAAAGGTGGGGGGGGCAGGTCTCCTCCCAAAATTAAAATCTCAATTCAGGCAGCGAGAGCAACGCTTCAGACGGGAGGGACACGGGAGCGGCCGGCATGCCGTCAGTCAGCGCCAAGCTTCAGAGCTGCCGTTCTGTTTAGCTTTCGTGGCGGTTTCTGCCTCGTGTGGCTGGCGAGGCGTCTAACGGCCCTGTGTGGAGCCTCTCTGCTCCCTCCCCATCCCCAGACAGCGGCCGCGGTGAGAGACGGCCTCCGAGAGGTATTTTTAGCCTGCAGCTCAGCCTTGGCCTTCATCCTTATTCATTCAGGATACCCTCTCGCAGTTCATCTGAGGACTTGGTCACGGCCGCCGGGGCTGGCCCTCCGGCGGTCGGTGTACGGTGCTCGCAAGCCCAGTACCCCACCCCAGCTGGCCGCTTGTTCCGAAACATGTCGAAGTTTGTGTGTCACCACCATCTCCTGAACTTCCGCAGCTCCGAACATCTACATCTGCTTTTTATGTCAAGAAACGTCTCACCCTTACTGCAGAGTCCTCGATTAAAACCTTATTCCGCAACTCGAGGCTCCTTCTGGATTATCGCGCATAAGATCGATCCCATCTCCAGCCCTCAGAAGGACTTTGTGCTGTGTGTCCGCCGACAGATGATGAACGGGGATCTGATTGCAGAGTATCTAATGAATCCTGTTCGGGAGGAATTGCATGACATCAGTCCATCATCACAAGGGTTAAATGAAGGTCCATTTAGCAGTGTTGTCTAGCAAGCTATTAATTAATTAAGTCCTTTATATTGTTGATTGAACAAATCAGATGGCCCCCATTAATGTTAAAACAATGACTACCAACTATTTTTCCCTAAGGGCGAAATTCCATCAGCAGCACAATGAAAGGTCCACTTGCCCTGAAAAATCGTTCACGCGGTCCGAATTAAATTGCGTTTTGGTCAGGATGTCAAGCAGAGTCCGCCATTTAGAGACTCCAGTGTTGGTATTCCTTCACTCGAGCCTAACCCCACAGATGAAACAGACAGCTCAGATGAATATATGGTGCGGTATTATGCAAATCAGCTGCTATTGCAATACTTGGGGGGCAGACTGAATCATCAGTGGGGTGGGCGGGGGGGGGAAAATCAGGAAATGGTGAATGGGGGAGTGTCTGCAAAGGCTGGGATACCCAGTGTTTCAGTCAACCTACAGGAACTAGCAGAGCTACTAAAATTAAGATTTAAACTTAATGGCGGACTCATGTCAGATGGCATAAACAGCAACGCGATATATTTTTGAAACGCCCTCAGAAAAGACGCTAAATGAACAAAACTGCTGTCCAAATTCAACATTATCATCTTTAATGTAATTACTTCCATCATCCAAGATAGGACCCTGCAATCACAACGTTCAGCGTCATTCATAGCAGTGTTATCAGTGGCTCATACTGGAAGCAGAAAGCCATTACAGAACCAGCACGATTATTCTCCACAGGACCAGCGGGGCTTCCTCCGGTTGTAAGCAGCTTCTAAAAATATCACATCTCACACGTGATTCACCATGCACAAGGTTCCCTCACCCGCACCAGTCTGTGTCCAGCGTGGCCCAGTATCGCCCTCACAGGCCTCACAGGACGACAAAACCAAGAACGAGCCGAGTGATGCGAAAGGCCAACGCTGGCTGCACGTCATCAACAGCCTGTGTGCTGTGACGCGCTGATAGGAAGATTAAACCTACACCATTTGCGGACATGCTATGCGCCTTGAAGCAAGGCTTTTGCCATAAATTTGCGCAATAATAAAGAAAAAAAGGTCTAGAGAGAGACCATCCAAAGACTGAGACAAGCAGCAGGGGAGGCTTCAGCACGGCACCTGACCCCATAACCTGCTGGCACCTGCTGCCTACCTCAGGAGGGGTAGTTGACCCTGTCTGACCTCTGATTCCTGCAGGGTTCCCAGAGACATGGCGGCCCCAGGCGCAGACCTGCCCCATTCCCACCATCTCAATTCTCCTCTCCTTCTACGGGCTGGACAGCCGTTTCTCTGCTCTCCACCCTTCAGCGGGCTCCAGCGCCAAGCACCTGGAGCAGAGACTTCTCACGACGCCAAATTAGAACTTCCTAAAACCATCATGAGTAGGTCTCCTTACCACAGACCCTGCCATCTGATATTATCTTACGCATGTGTAAGATGATACAACCCACGGCTACGTCACTGACGCCTGCCTGGACGTCTACCAGTTCCAGACCACTCTGGAAACTCTGAGGAACGTATTGCCTATCTTGAACAGCGGTAGCCAAGCATCCGGCTGTACAGATAGGCAAACCGGACAAAAAGCGTTGGATAGGCAACAAAATAAGCAATAAAATGCTGACACATCCAATTCAATCAGCTGAGGTATCCCTCTGGGTGAAGATGCTCAGCCCCTGAAACACCAGGAAGACTGGGAAAGATCAATGCTCAAGCTGGCCACGTTCCGGCGTCCCATTTTATTTTCAGGACTTGCTCCAAACAGCGTTCCATCCATCCGGGGGGCTTCTGGAGGCTCTTCAAGGTTCTCCATCTGGCTGTGGGTCCTGCTCCTGGGTGTCTCGCTTTTCCTCAATCTTCCGGGGCCTCACCCAGCAGGTTAACGTCAGGAGAACAGCCGAGGCCCGTAACCACTAACCTACCTGCAGTCCTACACAGCCAGCCTCAGAAGACATCACTGACATCATCGTTACTTGGACCACTCAGGAGACCATCGCTGCGGAACTCAATAGAATACAACCACAAGTCCTTCCAGGAACCCCTGAAGCTCACATAGTGAAGCTAATGAGACAGAGACAAAAAACAAATAATTTAAATTTTGAAAATGACAATGGTAACAAAAACCAAAGAGTATTCTAGTTTGTGAAAACTCCAGAGAGGTCTCACTATTCCTTCCGACTAAGTACAGTGGTACCTCGGTATACGTTCACTTTGGAATAATTCCAACTTGGTATACGTCCTATTTGGACGTGGGAAATTTTGCTTGGTATACGACCTTTGTTTGGAATAGAACTCGCGTGCTAGAACTTGTATGGGTGAAAATGAGTCACGACACCACGCGCTACCCTTGTTTACCCCTCTCAAGTCAAAGCCACGACTGCCCACGAGCGTCAATACGCCAGTTGCTACCATTCGGTGAGCAACCCGCGCTATAACACTCTTTTCATTTATTTCATCAAATTGCTTTTGTATTTATGTATTTTAGCATTACGCAATCTTAATTAAATTATTTTATACAACCCCATCAATGTATAATATGCCAGTAACAATAGGAATTTTTTTCATGGGAACAGATTAATCATTTTCCCTTTATTGCTTATGGGAAAAATTCATTTGGTATACGTCCTGTTTGGTATAAGTCCAAGGATCTGGAACGGATTAAAGATGTATACCGAGGTACCGCTGTACGCTCCTTTTAGGGCTTCATGCCGCTTGTGTGCGTGTGCGTGCGTGCGCGTGCGTGAAAGAGATATACACAGAGGGACACTGGGCATATGAGGACCACCAGAGCAAAGTGTGTCCTACAGTAACTCAAGCAAGAACCTTCAGCTTCAGCTCCTTAATGATTTCCAAGGCTGGACCCACAACTAAAATCTCTAAACTTTAAGCTACTTTGTCATTTCTTATTGCTTATGAAGCATATTTTCCACTGTTGATTTGCCAAACAAATGCCTCTCTCACCTGTAGAGGTGAGGACAGTCAAACCAGGAAGTCAGTGTCCCAACAGATCTTCTGAATGAGAACATCAGACGTTGGATCACGAATTCCATGATGGCGATAAGTTAGTCACAGCCTTTATGAAATGTGCTCTTGCCCTGAGCTGCAAAGCCAACAGCCTGAATGGCGTCCACACAGCCAAACGTCTGCCATCAAGTCCTGCCATGGTTACTGAAATAACATTGAGCGGTACAATGTGAACCTTTGCATGTTTTTTCTTACCTTTAATTCCAGTATTGTGTTCGAAGCGTGTTACGGCCCATTCCCCATGGGCAACAATGTGCCTAAGCTATTTTTTAATCCATAGCTTGTTACCCTCTCTGAAAGCCATCATAATAAGAGCCCGGAGGGTGGGTCTGAGTCACAAACAGTCATCTCTGCACCACCCAGGTGTGCCAAAGCCCTACCCAGCAATAGGGGCTCAGGGTTCAGCTGGGGGTCCACACTTCCCCTCGTCAAGAGAGAATCTTGGTGATGGACTGGTGATGAACTACGGTTCAGCCGGTCTAAAAATTTCCTTGCTTCTCATTGGGTCAAAACAGGCACTGATGGAAAATTCAGAGAAAAGTTTCACCCAATGGGATTTCACGATCTATATTTCAGATTCATCCTTACAGATAGTTCACAAAATCTTGGTTGTGTGAAGGACAATTCCTGTCAGACCTAAATTATCTACAAACGGCAGAAGCAAGAGGCAAGGGCTTATTCCGTTTTCTTCCTCGGAAGAAAGCACAACATCTAGCACCACCCAAAAGGTCTTCTGGAGGTTCCTCCGCAGATCTCAAATCTTCACTCGCAGCCCATGGGGTGAACAGCTGAGAGCGTGTCATGCGGCCGACCCCCGTCACGTCTGCAGTCCCGAGCAAACGGTGCGAGGAGAGGAAACGGCTTAGGCACAATGCTGCGATTGAGCCAGGGCCACCGGGGCCAGGGGCAAACGGAAGAGGAAACCGGAGAGGAAACAAAATTAACCGGGGGCCTGAGAAGGGCAGGACCGTCAGGGCGAGGGGCAGGACCGTCAGTGCGAGGGGCCGGAGGGAGGATGCGATATGCGCGTGACTCGTGGACGAAGCTCATGCCCCCACCGCAAACATATGCTCCCAAAAATGTCTGCGACATAGAGCCTCTGCTTTCTACCAAACAAACAATAGAACCATTGTTTAATATTCTGCCGCGGAAGCAGCCGGAGAACATAAAGACGAGCTTTGAAAAGAGGGGAGAGGAGGGGAGAGAGAAGAAAAACACAAGCCCTCTCAACCGTGACACTGACAAGGAAAAGCGACGATACAGCCCACAGGCTCAGGAGACCCTCCCCCTCCACCCGACCACCCCCGGTCGGCAAAATATGCCCTTTGTTTCCTTGGTGCCCGAGACCTCACACAGCTCCGAGCTGAGGGCTCGCCGAAGAAGCTGCCTGCAGTATGGCAGCCGGCCAGCAGGGGGCTGCAGAGAGAGCAGGCAGACGCCGGAGGAGCTCTTTGTTACAGTCACTTCAGCTCTCGTAACTCTGCTCACACAATGCTCTCACGCTTCTTTGTTACGTTCGAAGGTCAGCATTCTCAGATTCCGGGGGAGGGGGAGGGGCAGCTGACCTTGAACTACCCGTGCGATTTCTCCCCCCCACAGCCACCTTGAAAGGCTTGGACCTTCTTTTTTGAACCTCATAAAGTTAATCACTCTTAAGTCTGTGGCGCTGTTGATGTGTCTTGCATTAAGTGCTTGGGTACGCTAAATTAATTTACAGTCTCACCATGCATCGATGTTCAAGAGCTATTTTACAACACAAGAGCCATTAAATAGTTTATTTATATAACAGATAATGGGGGCAGGGGGCTAAAATCTGGGGGGGGGACCATTTCTCTATATACAAGCAGAAACCGTGGCATGCCGTGTGTGTGGGGCTCATTGATTAGGCCTAGTTACACTAAGATTATAACCTCACAGAAACTTGACAGGAGAGGAATGCACCATAAGGCACCATTTTTCCATGTATGTGAAGCTTCTTCTTGGATGCTGGACCAGGCATGGAGATGCAGGGAACATCATCTCCCAGCGGAGCAGTCTGCTAAGCCGGCCCAGATTTCCTGACCATCCTTCATGGTGCCGTTACAGTTTACTGCCCTCGGTTTGGACGTCGAGCCCATCTGATGACTTCTCCGTGCTGTGCTGTGTGTGTGTGCGCACATCTAATCGTGCATCATTCAGGTCATGACTCTGCATATCTGTAGCCGGTTAACACACTGTTAGCTAGATGCATTTAGCCATATCAGTGGTTTTATGAGGCAACAACTAACCGCTCATCCTGTACTGCACCAGGGTCACCAAAAGACACACCCAAGTCCAGTGCAGGTGCAGGACATAAACATTCATACAGAAAGAGTAGTTTACAGTAACCAGTCCACGTCAACGATCCTCATGGGGGCTACCCAGCATGCACGCACACACATGCATACACAGTATCAAGACTGGAGCAACAACAGACACTTAGAGCATTTATAAAAGACCCACCAGCAACATTTAAGCAATGCTGGACTGACAGACTTTTGCACTGCAGATAAATTCCTGTGTTTTTCATTAAGTTTCTGCTGCAAACAAATCATGTCTCTGGGTAACAGAAAGGACCCAGATGGCCGTGCCTCAAGGCCGACACGCGGGGGGGGGGGGGGCTTCGCCGGTAAGCGACAGGGGTGAGCGCTGCCTCCCTGTCGGTACTCAGAATTACTCAACCTCGTTGATCATCAGCCTCCCAAATGCTGGGGAGGTGGGGGGGGGGGAGGCTCCCCATCCATTTTTAAGTGCTAATTTGACCATGAACAAGCACAGCCCTTTATACTGTTTAAAATGGCCACTCTTCCCCTTCTCTGACTGTGGAAAATCACCTGAATTGCCAACCTTTGATCCAGGACATGGTACTCTAATTGGACATTTAACAGAACTGGGAAAAAAAAAAAATACATTTTTATATTCCATCAGAAGAACGGGTTGCCTCTGTGGACAATAAACATTAAATATTAACAACAACAAATGGCAAAAGCTCACGGAGAGAGAGAGAAAAAAATAAAAACTGCCAGTGAAGTAAAGTATAGCTGGGCACAGCTGAGGACCAGCAGAGCTTCTGACTGCAGACAAACCAGCGGAAGATGGACACTGGCCCATCTGCTACGTGTATTGAGCTCATGGGAGCCAGCTGGATGGAGGACGGCACTGTCATGGCCTGCAAACCAGCATCATGAGAGAGGGAATTCTCAGTCGGTCCTCAGTCTGCTAACGTGACACAATGTCAGGGACAGCAGTGAGCAGTGAAGTAGTGAAAGACCGAATCCTCCTTCTCTGCTGGTTTTGCTGAGTTTGCTGAACGGGTCTCAAATCACCCAGATAAAATCTTCCCCCGATCTCACTACTCCACAACTGCTGAACAGCCCCCCTTCGTAGTATAAAGGCCTATTTTTGTATTCCCCCATCTCCAAAACTCTGTGGAAAGGGAAATATATACGTGTATAAAAATTCGGGAAAACATTTTTGGGGAAGCAGAAAGCAGCGGGGCGCTCTCCGAATCCACCAACACCTCATCAGAAAAGCCAACCGGAGGAGTGCAGGAGATAAGGAGAGCAGCAATTAACAAAAGAAGAAACTCACAGGCGAGTCTAGTGAGTAAAAGTGCTCAAAAGCGACACCAGTAGGGTAGCGGGAAGGACGGGATCAGGTCTGGAGTGCAGCGATGGCTGGCTGCTGTGGGCGGGCACGGCAGGACAGCAGAGGAATGCTGATTAAATGCATCCGCGAAGTAAACGACACCAGCCGAACCCAGCTGCCTCACCAAAGCGTAAAGGCGGCCAGCACGGCACCCCCCGCGTGTCTGGTTACTATGCAAAGCACCTGAACAAGCAGGTGACTGGCGAGAGGGTGGGGGCAGCGACATGACTCAATGCCAAGAGGTTGACATGTGCAGACTGCAGACACAAGCATAAAAATCCCCTTTAGTGTGGGGTTTTGGTAAAGGGTATACAGAGTGCTCTCGGACCCGATCCACACCCACATGGCTGCTTTTAAGGGTCGTCACGCTTTCTCCTCGCTCATTCCTCTTCCATACACCGCGCGCTGTAAAGGGAGAAGGTCACCTCAGCACAGAGGGCCGTCGGGATGGTAATGATGCTGTTGTGCTCAGCGGCAGGGCTGAATTAGGGCGTGACGGGGCGGCAAGATCACGCCAGAGACACAGACGGCGTGAGCGGAGGTGTAACAAGCGCCACGCGTACACAGCCTTTCCTCTGCGCGTCACAAAATCCCTCGCATACCAATAGGGCAGGGAGCTCCCATCTGATACACAGAGCCGCCTTCCCCGCCATCTCACGGCAATAAGTGGTGTCAAAAGACAGCTAGGGGGCGCTATCGTGTGGAAGGCTCATCTTCTGATGGGCACAGGTGACTTCAGTGACCTATCGTACGCACAGGTGAAAGGGGAAAAACACCCACGACAAACCAGGGCCATTCAGAAACACACTTGGATTGGGAGTGGGGGGGGGGGGTTATTACATTCCTCCCCCCCTCATCAAAACCCCCTGCACTTTAGCGCCATTCACAAAATGCCAGCAGTACAGCTGCTGACAGGGTCAGGAGCAGTAATGGGGAGTGGGCATTTGTTTTCATATTTTCCTATTTTCCCCACCTCCATCTCTGGCTTTTTAAATCCCTCCCTTAAAGGGAAATTCCTCCCAAAAACGATGCCTGCTTTCAGATGCAATAAGTTCACCTAGGGCTACTCGATTATGGCAAAAATCATAATCATGATTATTTTGGTAAATCTTGAAATTACGATTATTGAAAAAATAATTATTCATTTACTTCGAAAATATCATGCATTCGGTGGGAAAAAAAAAGAAAAAAGTATTTAACGGTGAATTTCCTCTAAATATAATTCAACTGAGAAACAAAAAAAAGGGGCCCGAAAGTGGTGCGCTGGATTTATATCAAGACAAAATGCGGAATATCACAGCAAAATGAAATGCAGCACAATAATCGCTTTTTTCTCGCTTGTTTTGATAAATGTTGGAAGCCAAAATCGTAACTGAAATTAAAATTCGACTAACTGACCAGCCCTTAGTTCACCCAAAGCCACTGAATATTTCATATAGCACACATTTCGGGATATTTTTACTCCATCAACGGCAGGTTCGACTGCAGGGTGCTTCTTATGCGACTCCATCGCTTGGTCCACATGCTCTCCAGACTTCCTAGGTCAGTCCCTCGCCGGACACCTTCCCCTCCCAAAGCACCACATCCCAGACCCACGCGTGCAGGCTACTCGATACTCACAGTTGCACAATTTTTGTCCCCCCCCCCCCATAACCAGACAAAATCTGAAAATGAAGGAAGGATGGATTTTAACAAAGACTTTACCCCAGACATCAGAAAGAGCAGTAATGGCAGCCCATATCTGAAAACGTCAGAATAAATGTATATTTCTACGCCGCGAACTTAAGATTTAAAAAGTCTCCCGGCCTCCTCTGATTTATAATAATCCCACAAGCTACACAGCAGTCTTTGGGGCTATGAAAAAAAACAGTAGCCTATTGTTACGTACCGTAAGTGTTACGCAAGTCTATGGACGTCCTGCCCATTCACCTTCGTCAGCCTTCGACTCTATGGCTCAACTCTCTCAGGGAATTATATCCAGCTTACAAGTTTGGGTCACCATGCTTATAGCATGGAAAGAGTGCGAGAGCTCACTGTGACCAGCGACAGCAGTGCGCGTCTCACTCAGTGTGGATTTCGGCTGTGCTCAGGGCCATATACCAAATGATTACATTTCTGTGGAGTTCCGTCCTCCATATCATATCACCTCCTATTTGACCCCTAGCGCGTTTCTCCATCTTTCCGAATCTCCTCCTCACACAGGTGGTCTGCAGGACAGTGACTCATGGCCTGAATCTGAGCTGAATGGTCCCCTCCCACATCCAAGAACCAAAGCAGGGGCCCAGGACGTTAAGGGCCAGCAGTTTTAATCTCACAAGCTGTTCAGCCCAAAGCTGCAGTTAAGTTACGCATTAAAAGTACAAGACAGACACGACGCAGAAGTCAAAACCTTTGCGGTTTTCTCAAAGCTACACACTGCAGGCTACCCATATGGAAAAAAAAGGTTAAATGGAAACCACAGAATTTGCGAGCACTTGGGCGACATTAAAGTCTTCATTTTAAAATGCGGCTTGAGTGATTTCCAGGAGTGTGACACCCGAGAACATGGACTGCCCGACCTCTCAGTACCAGCTCCAGTCCGTGGATGACCTGAGATGCAATGACCTTCTGAAGTACAGCCTGCAATCACTGCCTGTATCTGCATGGTCTGCGATGTATTTTGACCCTTCGTTAAACGAGGAACCTGTGTGTTGTCAGGTGCGTCTTCGGTCTTACAGAAATCCCACCCTTCTGTCCAAGGCTGGAGGCAGTATGTCCTGAACATGATGTCATCGCTTCCCACACCATGAAGGATGATCCAAGTCGCTCAAACAAAATCAAACAGCCCCCCACAAGTGCATGATTAACCACTAGGAGAATCTCAATGTGGCAGGATTCTCAGAAATGGTACAAAACTTCTCGTGTTCTGGATTCCGTCACAAGCTCTCCATGCCAACAGACAGCATGTGGCCTGTTGTGTAATCAACGCCGTTACCGCTACTCCGCTCTGTAATCTCGAGACGTCGCCATGGGAATGAGGGGCGCCTCGGCGTGTAGATTCCCCCCCCCCACTTCAAAATACTCCGTTTTACACCAGTCAGCTGACAGAGAGCGACAAGCGTAAAAGTTGCCTGAAACTGTGGCCTGTTATTATATGAAATAAGATCAGCATCAATTACGATTCAGAAATAGCTACATTAAAAAAATGCATTTAACAGCATGTACCTTAGCGACCTGTTTACATAATTAAATCTCAGCCCCGACCAAATGTGAGCTCCGCACACTTTGGACAGGTTGCAGAAAATGCTGGAACATGGAGGTAGGTGGAGACGTAGCAGACGGCCACACAGGGAACTCAGAGATCACACCAGGAGATCAGAACGCGATGGACACCAGAGGGTTACTGCACCAGTATAAATATTTTAAGTGCTAATTACGGTGATAGGGCGAGAAAGGGGGGAGGGGCTTATATACAGGGGGAGGGAGGAAAAACCATGAGAGGGACATGAGAGTGTTTTCATTAATAATGAAAAGTTGGATTCAGGTTTACCGAATAGGGGGTGTCCTTTGGGTCTTTGGGAGGGTGGGGGCACTCCGCCAAGCCCCCATAACACCCACAGAAGCCGGCCAGGTTTTACTGACCAAAGCTTTCACATCTCACACCCTCACACCCCCATTTTAAGATTTTTGTGTTTGTTCAAGTTTTAATTCGGATGACATATTCAGACACGCTGCACCTGACATCCACGCACTTGGAGAATCTTGGGACTGGACAGTGACGCATGTGCCCAGGGAATTTTATGAATGTAAATAAAATGTGTATGCAGACAGACAGACAAGGCCCCCACCCCCACTTAAGAATGACAGTTGTCTATCAGGTGACATGTGGTAACACTTCTCAGAGCCATTCAGGACCCACGCTTCCTTCCACTTTAGCAGGTCAGGACTGCTTTGCCATGGTCTGCTGCAGCACTGGTTTCCACGGCGACACACACGCACCCATCCATCCATCGCCTGCGACTAGATGTGCTGCACGTGCGGCGGGTCACAGACAAACACACTGACGAGCCTGAACCGTGCTTCCAGAACACGTGGAGTCCGGCCACCTCGCAGGCATTTGTTTACACACAACACGCGTGTTGATACCCTGGAAAGGTCCACACAGGGGCCAGACCTGGGCTTCCTCTAGAGAGGATGACGGCAGCCCCAAAAGTATGCTGCAGCAGACTGGAGATGCAAGGAGGGCGGTATGTAAGCACCACAATAAACACATACTGCACAAGAACTGCTCAGCCTCGACACCAACCAGCCTCAGTGCCTCCATCAGAACAGGCTGCTTGAAACGCGAACAGGAACCACAAAATATTCCTGCACTACAGCAGATCACCCAGATGTCACCGTTCCGATCCACTCGAGGCACTAGGTGCCACTACAAGTCAGCCAGCAGGCTTACATTGCCCGAGTCCCAAATCGCCGGCCAGGCACTCAATTTACAGCTTTCATTTAAAGTCACTTCCTCTGTCTGTGTCAGACACAAATGTGATTTTTGACAGCTGTGCACAGTAGCAACAAATTAAAAAAAAAAAAAAAAGTTAAAAACGAGAGAGGGAAGTACAGACAGACTAAAGTTGCAATATCAAAGGAAATAAAGTTTAAGAGGTGCTTAAAGGAAACCACAACGGCAGGAACTCCTCTCCAAAGAGAGTCTGGAGTCTGAAACCACACCGAGACAACGAGCAGAGCAATAGCAAAACAAGGTCAACAGCGGACTGGACGCAGGGAAAACGTCAGCTGTTTTCACAAACGTAGTCATTGCAAAGCCGGACTCCCCAGAGCAGATGTCATCATTGGGTATGGCCAGTAAGCGTGGTTCTAAGCTCCCCGCCCCGCTGCGGACGCTGGCCAGAGAACTCGGATATAGGACTCAAAAACAGCAGTTTCAGATGCTACTGCAGTACATTTTACTACCTTTGGCTCTGTAATGTAAAGCCCAAAGGCACCTTAAAATGAATGTTCTAGTCAGAAGTCACTCCTCAAAATCGACAGGGCTGCTTCCAAACACCTCGCCAAAAGGCGAGAAACACAGGCCAGAGATCCAGGTCAGAGACGCAGTCCTTCTACTGCCATCCCACCCATCATCATGAGACCCCTGCCCCCACCTGCATGTGGTTCCACCAAGGCAAACGGGTTTACAGATTACCAGTAACCATGACATATGGATTTAATAAACAAACTGACTGTGGAACAAAGATCTGCAATTAGTTGCAGAATGGCCAAAGCCCATGAAATGGTGGCTTTTGCTAGTGAGCTGGCTTTCTTGGAAGTAAAACACCGACCAAAGGATAACGCATTATAAGTGCCATAATCTATACCGAACCTTTATTTCCCCTTCTTACAGGGGATGAGTAGAGTGGCTAACTACTAAAGTGAATAAAGTTTAGGGTTTACCACGACAAAACAGCAGCGGGAGGGACTTCTAGTGAGCATTTATTACCTCCACATGCATGTGCACCCATGCACACACACACACACACAAACAAAACATGCCTATGAACAAAAACAAAGAAAGAGAGCATGCCACTCAGCAGAGATGGAAATGATAGCAGCATTATTCTTTTTTGTGAAATGAGAATTTTGAAGATGTACAACTGAGAGCAGGAAAGAACCGTATGCTTCAGGTACCCCAGGAAAAGCATGTTTTGGGTCCAGTGCATTAAGGTCTTCTACCACTGCGGCAGTTTTGTTTGGAAACTTGCAAGCCCAAAACCTAAAAAGTATCGATTTCCAGGCTGAGCTGAGCACTCCTCAGGGTCATCTGACTCAGCAGGTACCGGGGAAACAAAGGGAATTCCTGGAATTCTCTGGGCGCAGGCAATACAATCGGATCATTCAGTCTCCGAGAGCTCTCTTACACCAAAAACAGAAGTCCAGTGTGCAAACCATGGCGTTCCGTTATCCGAGCTGGAATCTGATACGGAGAGATGTTGTTTAGGAAGATGAAACAAGCCAAGAGCTTGAGCTAATCTTTTGATGAAGCAGGTCAGAAGTGGCAGTTTTACAGAGGAAGAAAAAAAAAGACCAAAATTCCGGTTTTCCTTGTGAGTGTCTTTCACCCCGAATCATCAAAAACTAGGTTTGACTCTTAAACAGAAAACCACAGAGCATTTAGGGCTGTTCCGTAAAAACACCAGCAGCACCTCGTGATACAACACATGGTACTATATCACAGCTGTGGAGGTGCTGAGTAACATGCTAAGTCTGTCAGGGGGTTCCTGGGGTGGCACCGCCAAGCTGAACTCAGAACATGCACACGCAGGTGTGCCGGAGGTAAGAAGTGAAAAACAAGTCCTTGGGGCTAACATAAGGATCCACTTCTGGAGTCAATCCAAAGGAAACAAGGTAGAAGAGAGTCCTGCACAGGGCCAGACAGCTCCTTTCCCCACCCAGCCCGCACACACGCCTGTTGTTTTTCTGCCTTGCTCGTCACACAGATGTCCACAGGAATCCATGGAATCTCAGGAAGGCTCAGAAAGGGGAAGGCCATGGTGGGAATGGAGGGAAGGCCATAAACAGGTGCAGCATGTGACCGGTCAGAGGCGGAGTATTCTCATAGTCATGTACCGAGGGTACACGTGGTCAGAGACAGTATTCCCATAGTCATGTACCGAGGGTACACATGGTCAGAGGTGGAGTATTCTCATAGTCATGTACCGAGGGTACACGTGGTCAGGGACAGAGTAATCTCAGTCATGTCCCGAGGGTACACGTGGTCAGGGACAGAGTATTCTCATAGTCATGTACCAAGGGTACACATAGTTAGGGACAGAGTATTCTCATAGTTATGTACCGAGGGTACACGTGGTCAGGGACAGAGTATTCTCATAGTCATGTACTGAGGGTAAACGTGGTCAGAGGCAGGGTATGCTTATATCAGTCTACCAAGTGCACTATCAAATCAGAGTATTCTTACAGCCAAGTATTGAGGGCACTCATAGTCTATTGTTATAGCCATAGGGGCTGCTGAGAGTTCAGTCAAGGAGAATTATCCCACTGGCACAGACTTGGACAAACCATCCACAGCAAAACATTTGAAGGCAGCTGAGCCAGGCGTCAGACAAGCAGGTGAGCTAGAAGCGGACTTCAAATTCCATAAACAGAACTATCCACTTATAATCAGGAACCTGATGGTGCAGGGGACTCGATTACTCAACCAATTACTCAAAACAATCTAATTTCTGCAGGCTTGGAACATTTAAAAATAAGCAAATGCACTACCTTTGTGCAACACTTTTTTTTTTTTTTTTTTTTTTTTTAAACCACACTGACATACTTAAGGATACACTGTTGTACCATCATTAACCAAGGGACTGAAAAGTGCAATAACATCACCTACCCTTGATGTATCCTGACTCCACCATGGAAGTTGGACTCAGAAGCAATAAAAACAGCCTTACTTCATACCCCAGTCTACCTTCAGCAAGATGATGAACAATGAGCAAATGCTTTGAAATAACCAGCAAGACGCTTCATGTTACTGAGGGAAGAGTGAAGTCACTCTAAAGTCAGTATCATGTGAATTCAACACTAACTTCTTCTGAAAGGCATACCACAGGGCAAAGGCAAGCAATGCACGTGTGCATAAAGTATAGGTACTTGTGTTTAGAGCTTTTCTAGAGTACTTTAACAGCACTTGGGTGGGAGGGTTTCCAAACAAAATAAACATGACCTACAAGTTAGCTTAAAAGATGCAAGTGGGGAAAAAAGCTTTGATTTATGCTGCCGAGTAACACAGTGCTGATGAAATCTGATGAACGGGGTCGGTGACTATAGCTGAATAGATAAAAGTGGAGCAAACAGCAGCGTGAGTGCACTCACTCAGGGTCTATATTTACTCCAAATCACATTAACGGGTGACTAATTAAACCAGAGCCACAGCAACATGTTTAGTATCACACGGGTGACAATGCAAGCTGAGCAACTCCTGTCGTGTCTGCTAATGGGAAGATCACACAAGTATCACGTTAAATACATTCACGTATCCTGAAAAATGTCATTCCACAAGATACATGGAGATCGAGGACAATGTCATCCCAGTGGGCACATGGTGGGGAGCTGACCACATCATGAAAGCCACTGGGATTTCTGATACTTTGAAGTGGAAGCCAATGCCTGCCGTCCAAGGCTGGACTTTTCAACCAAAACTCTGTACACGACGTCTCTCTCCAAGTCATTCTGGGTTTTCTCCAGGTGATCTAGTGACTCCAAACTGCCATGAGCACAGGTGTGTGTGTCATGTAACAGGATGCCAGTCTGTCATACTTTACACTTCCTATAACTGGCTCTGAACTTACAGTGACCTTGACCAGAGTGGCTATTAACGATGGATGGATGGATGGATGTGCCCAAAAACACGAAAAAAAAAAACAAATCAGCATGAAGAGTACAGCGATTCAGACACCAAGTTTAAGGAATGCAGGTTGTGTTCGTTGGGTGGTTCTCCAAGAACAGCGGATGACGGCTTAGTGCTGAGACATCCGCTGTTTTGTTTCACATGACTCTAAAAAACAAAAGCTTTAACTCAAAGTCACCAGACCTTCACGTTCGCTGACCACGAATCAGCTTTACATTGGTTTCCCCAAAGTTTTAAACCAACCGTTTCCCAAGCGTTCAGCTTTTTAGAATTAGGCAAGTTTTCAATAGGCTGACGCCAAACTCAGCTGATTTTAATCCCAATGAGGAAGTCTTTACCCTACAGACAGAAGCTCCTAGACTTAGACAGAGGAAACAACCAATGGTAATTTAGTAGGGCGACAGTCATGGTCAGAAATAGCTTTAATAAGCTGGAAACTATTTAGAAAATGGTAGGTCTTTCTTGCATGGCGATGAAAGGGACAAAAGATTTCATTGTCAGAGATGCTAGTTTTATCAAAGCCGTCAACAGACAAAACTGCAAACGCCAAGGAACGAGCCAGGTAGGGACCTCAGGTCCTGATACAATTTTTGGTACCAAAGCAGAAAACTTACTTCAATGTGCCAGAATTATTTCAAACTTCTGTTACTTAAAAGGTCTTTGCAAGTGAG